>VZTE01001190.1:1390168-1426723 GCA_013397775.1 Eulacestoma nigropectus
CAGGAAGAGAGAGAGAGAACAACGTGGTTTTTTTGTCTGAGGCTGGCAATTCCTGCCCTAAATCAGTGGTGCAGGCAGAAGCTGCCCACTCTGGTGCTGCAGGTTCCCCTCTCCTCCTGCCCTTCAGTGCCTCCACTGTCCCTGGGGCTCCTCTCTGCAATGTGTCCATGACACAGGCTGGCACACGTGGGAGCCAACCAGGATGTCTGGCGATTCCCTGCATCCCTGTGTTTTCCTCCATGTTTGTTCAGCTGTGAGTATATTTGGAAACTCATCGGTGGCGAATGGGCTGCTTTGACTTTGCAGAAGGAAGAGTGTGGTGAAGACACTGTGTTTTCCACATTATCTGATTGATACCAGTCTTCTTTCCTCTTAATTGAAACAATCCACTATGGCTTTGAGATTGCCCTAACCACACAGGCTAGGAAAAAAAAAAAAAGAATAATTTTCCATTTTGGCTTTGTATGTCTAAACATGAACAGTATTTTCTATGGAGCTGATCAGGCAAAAGTAAATAAAATGTTGTATATTGCCTCAGAAGAAACAATTCCTCTACCTTTGATATTTCCATCAAGAATTATTTTGGTGTGGAAAAGCTGTAATTTTGCATGGTCTTTTCCCAAGAGGGAGAGGAATAAAATAACTTGAGCAAACATTGATGTTTTCTACCACAATGAAATGAATACTTTGCATAGAAACACAGGATCTTCTCATCCTTCTGGGCAGTTCTATTTCCTTTGCGTTTGTTATCCCTCAGAGGTGAAAATTGCAATTGGAACTCTGCTTCTCAGGTTGCAAGGTAGGGTGGTTGGATATGGTTCCTGGACAGGGAGGTGACAGCCAGTCATGAGGGCCAAGCAGACCATGAGGCACGTGACAGCTGAAGTGCCAGTTGTAAGCGAAACTGGGATGAAATACTGGTGCTCAGGCAACTATCACCTGTGTGTTGCACCTTGTTTGTCAGGCAAAATGTGCCCACTGGTCTTGCTCTTAGCTTGGGAAGGAAGCCATGAGACCTCCCTTCTCCTGGGCTGTCAGCAAAAGGTAGAAATTTAAGATAAATAAAGGCTCCACCATGTCTATTATTTGCTTGTTAGGTGCTGGCAATCTGCCCTTGGGACTGCAAGGCAGAAATGTGAATTACGACCATCCTCGGCAGCATCTTCACGTTGTGATCCAAACCTCAACTTGTGTATCCACACAGGCCAAGTGAATTTTAACAGTGTATGGGAAATGTCCTGTGAGTAAATCTGTGCATATAGTTCTCTCCGAGAGAACAGAGAGGATGGAACGATATATGATGGTTTATTTCTACTTCCTTGTTCATTTACTTGCTATTCAGTTATGACTTTTAAACAGCTACAAGAAATGAGATTCAAATAAATAGTCCAACTGTTTTTTTTAACATCAACCAGATATCTGATATCTTCTTGGCAATCTGGGATCCAGAAATCAATGAATAAATTGCCGTCATCCAATGACTAAAATAGCCATCTGAATAAGTACAGCACAGATGTGCCCTTTCACTTCAGTAACGTGTACCATAGGCAGAATACCTTAAACATGATGCCATTTTTACATTTTATAATACATGCTTTTTTGTGAAACAACGTGTGTTTCCAGTTGTGATTGTTTGAAGGTACTGCTATAAATGATGGCTATTATTGTGTCTGTTGATGTTGGCTAGTCATCCTAGAAACCTTTTTTCTCCCTGCTAGTAGAAGAGATCACTTTAACACAAATTAGCTCAATAAAAATATTTATTAAAACAACAGTCAACAATCTGCTCCTCCTAGCATGCATCCTGTATGGTATTAGAGTGAAAGCACATATTATCAAGCTGCTAAAAAGAAAACTACTGAAATAAAAAGATTTATAAAAGAATAACAGTAAACAATCTGCTCAATCAGGCAGCCTAACTACTTAGGTGTGTAATTATAGAAATGACACAATGTTTATGCAAGTGTCTTCAGAATAACAATAAAGTGCAATGTGTTTTCTACCAAGGAAGGTTTACTTGAATAAATATGTGATTAGCCCGGCAGGGCTACTCACATGACAACAGAAGGGTAAACAGGGAGAGGCATTCCCTCATGCACAGTCAAAAGGGCATAAAGGCAAGGCTCTGGAATATGAGGTTTTATCCATGTCGGAAAGGTTAGGGCTCAGTCTCATTAGTCTTTAGCTGTGTTCCAGGCATTTGTGCAGAAGGAGTGGGCAGCGTAAACATAGCTTAAAGCTGTGACACTCAAGGCTCTCCACTGTGTCAGATGAATGAGAAGTTGAAAAGCTGGGAGGATGCCTGTTTGCATTTAGTGATCATGTGTGTCTTGCTTTGTCACTGTCTCTGTTCTACTTTTTATATCTCGTTTGCTCCTGGTCCAAGAAATAAACCTAACCTCTATGTCTTACTTCTAGATATCTCTTCTTCATCACTCAACTTATAGAGCAAACTCAACCTCTTTGCATCGAATTCTTACTCTTTACAGCCCTCTTTCATCTCTAATCTTCCCACTGTGACAGGAAAATATGCCCTGCAGCAGTGCCTTATGATGTCAGAATGAGAGGCTTCTGGCTGGATGAGCAAAAGAGTATTTAAAAGGAAATTTTAAATGTACAATTTCTGACCACATAGTCATCACTGACCTCAAAAATGAAGGGAAGGGCCTCTCTGTTGCTTGACCTGCAGTTTGCCTTCTGCAGCCTCTAAAATACCACAGAGTAGAAAATACTGTTGATTTGCGGGGTGGCCTTCTGCATCCCCTCTGTGCAAGGGTTCGTGGGGGCAGGGTGGCAGTCCCTGGAGTGCTGGGTCCTCGCCATTTGTGACCAGTCTGTTTTCTGTGGCATTTCAGCAGATCTGAAGCTGGCAAACTGCTTTAATCTGATAGTCAGAATAGCTTGTCATGGTATTTGGGTCACATTAGTAGCTGGATTTCAGTCCAGTTATTTCCTTACAGTGCTATGGCCATGACTCTACTCACTGGTAGACATTACCTCACACCCTTATCTAGGGGTGGCCCAAGGTGCTGGTGCTGCTGGTAAAAATGAATCAGGTCACCTTGAGGGTGCAAAAAGATTTTGGCCACTTTTCCCACAGGTGGAATTGGAAGATGGGATCTTGTGGCAGCAATCTGGGGTGAAATCTCTGAAAACTTGGGTTCGATGTTTCTTCTGTAATGTCATGATAAGACAAAAATGCAGCAACAACTGCTGATGTGGGGAAGTGCTTCTCTTCTTTTGTGGCCTGTGAGTCCCTTCCAGGTGCTTTTCAGGCCTGACCCACACTGTGCTGCACATCACAACTCTTTTGAAGTTTTCCAGACAGTACTTTGGTTTTCCTTTTTAATACATTATTTGTATTATGTTATGGTAGCAGATATGTGAGGAAACTTGTAGCTCTGGAATAAAGAATTTCCTGGCTGTGGTAGAGACTCTAACTCCTAAGGAGCCTGGAAAGTCACAGCTTTAAAGGAAAAATATGGGAAACCTAGTGGCGTTATAACATTAATTTTCAAAAATTATGGTTATCATCATTTTTACCTGGGATAGTTACCCTAAAATTGTTGCCTTTTCTCCTTAAATAAGCCTGAATTACTCCCACTTTTTGCAGCATTCCTCATGTTTCCCTAAACTTTCCAAAGGGGATCCTGGAAGCATCAGCACTGTATTTGCTTTATGCTATGCAAGGAATTTAACACACTTACAAGTAATCCAGACTTGAACACAGATGCCAAGAATGACTAGAAGTATTTTGGAAATCCATGTGGATTTGAGTCACTAGGGCCCTTGGTGCCAACAGCCAAATGCTCTGTGCCCTCTGCTCATTGATCTCAGGAGGAAAAGGAGACCAGAACAGCTAGAGACCAAAGAAGGGCTAAAATACAACACCCGTAACTGCAAATCCATGTTCTGAAGGACACCCTCAGAGCTAAGGCTGAGCACAGTTTCAGTAGCTAGCAATGAATC
Organism: Eulacestoma nigropectus; assembly: GCA_013397775.1. NCBI lineage: Eukaryota > Metazoa > Chordata > Aves > Passeriformes > Eulacestoma > Eulacestoma nigropectus. The sequence goes on from VZTE01001190.1 coordinate 1,394,138, forward strand.
AAGGCACTCCTGTGCAAGGACAGGGCTGGATGTGCATCAAAAATTAACAAGATCCAGCAGATCAGCAGCTCATTTGGCACTCAGAGACACTCCCTCTACCAGCAAAGGTATCCCAAAACACCACAGAGTATATACCACACTTTTGGATCCTTGGCATCAGGGGTGCAGGTCACATCTTGATTGTACAGTCGCTGGGACACTTGCAGTGCAACTGATTTTTTTCCAAAGCACGTTTGACTCAGGGTGTCAATCCCCAAGCTTTGACCAAGGTCTGAAGTTTTTCAAATCCAGCTATGCTTGCATTCAGGACCTGGAGAAAAGCATTACAGCAGTCTGCATGAGAGAGTTAATCAAACTGGGGTGTGCCTTGCAGTGTTGGTTCATCCAGCCACTGCCAGTGCTGAGGTCATCTGTGAGTCCTCGACCTGCATCAAACCAAGCCATGAGTCCTCCCACAGTGGGAAAAGTTAAATCCCTTTTGGGGCACTTAAGGAGACTGTGTAAAAATATTGGAGGTCTGTCAGCACTTGCATGACTTAGCCTAAATCCTCTCAGTGGAGCGAATGTTCACAGTCTGAGGGGAAATCTTGCCTGTAGCTGTGTGCAGACCAACTAACTTAGTCTGAAAGGACCAAATTAACCTTGGATAAGAGCTTTTTGTGCATGGATGGTTAGTGGATTAAAGGAGATGTCTAAGTGAAAGCCCAAGCTAAGAGAGGGAAAGGAGCAGCCCTGGCCATGCACTTGTTCAGCCCAGCCCTGCTTCTCTCATAGGGAATTTCTTCTCTGCAAGAAAAACATCAAGGTGCTGGAGCATGTCCAGAAAAGGGCAATGGAGTTGTTGAAGGGTCTGGAGCACAAGTCTGATGAGGGGTGGCTGAGGGAGCTGGGGGTGTTCAGTTTGGAGACAAGGAGGCTCAGGGGAGACCTTATCACTCTCTACAACTGCCTGAAAGGAGGCTGTAGCCAGGTGGAGGTCGGTCTCTTCTCCCAGGTACCAAATGATAGGATAGGAGGGAATGACCTCAAGTTGCACTGGAGAGGTTTAGATTGGGTATCAGGAAAGATGTCTTCATGGAAAGGGTTGTCAAGCATTGGAGCAGACTGCTCAGGAACGTGCTGGAGTCACCAGCCCTGGATGTATTCAAAAGACATGTAGATTTGGCACTTGGGGACATGGTTTAGTCGTGGACTTGGCAGTGCTGGGTTAACAGTTAACTTGATGATCTGAGGAGTCATCTCCAACCCAAATGATTCTATGATTCTCCCATCCCACACCTTCAGCCTCAGTGCTGTGGAGCTGCAACTGGCCTGTGCTTCTCAGCCTGCACTTCTTGCACTCCTTCCAGGGCTATTGGCAAAGATCAACAGGAAAATTGGGCTCACAGTTTAAAATTTGTTTACTGAGAGCTGGTAACTCCTTCTAGGTTTTTTTTCAGACCCACCCACTCACACTTGACAGGAAAAAAAGGGATGTCCCACCACTCCCCAGCACGTGGCCACCTTGGCTGCAGCCCACCGGGCAACCACCTGCATTTGGAGAGCAGGGATCAAGCTAAGAACCTATTTGGAACTCCATCATCTTTTGGTGAGCAGTGATACGTTCCAGCTATACCCCACTCGCTACGGGGAGAATAAAGACGACTTATGGCAGCTGGTGGCATTCACAGGACATAGAGGGACTGCTGCATATTGGCTCCATGCTGACATAGGATCAGTGATTTTCTGACAGATTGAGATAAGACTATTCCTTGTCAAGATGCTTCCAGGTTACTGAGAGTATAACGTCAAAGGCTGTCTGGAAATACTGCTCAGCACTGCTGGTGTCTTGGAAAAAGCCATGCACAGAAAAAAGGACAACAGCCAGCATGAATATTCAGAGCAGGAATTACGGTCAGGACAACTAAATCAGTAGGTCTTTAAAACTCAAAGTAAGCTTGAAGCTGCCTTAAACCATTGCTTTCAGGACTCCTTTTGTGTACCTATAGAAAAGAGGGAGTAGCTGACTTGCTGTTGTACTGTGCACTCCTGTGGCACCAGAATGGTCTTCTGGAAGTCAAAGTCATACAGGAACAGTCTCAGATGCCTTTCAAGTTGAAATTTGGGTCCAGCCTGCTGTGTAATGAGCAAAGATCAGGGAATCACAAAGATGCTTATGACCATTTTTTGATTCTCTGAATTTGACTGGAGACTAAATGGATTAGACCAGACTCTCCAGTCTGCCCTCATTATTACACTAAAAATATTTTACTGTAACTTTGCAGATGGCAAGATTGACATAATATCCACTCCTTTGTGTTTAAGTTAGCCTTATAAGCAAATCTGTTATTTGCCCTATTATGGAAGTAAAGCAATGCAAAGACATTTACAGAAATTACCTTTTGATATATATCAAGCAGCAAAATGAAATGGATATAAAAATACATATATTTATGTTCTTTAACCAGCAGCTGGAGTTAATAATAACTGAAGTTTGGAGTTAATTATAACTGAAGCTTGGGCTATTCATTTTTATGTTTAGGACAAACCCCCTGAGGTTTCTGTGACCAGGATTTCATAGCCAGAGACAAGAAATTTCACCACCACTGGAAATATACATATTCCTGTCAAGTCAGTTAGAGACAGAAAATAGTTGTCTTGTAGGAACATGCCCAGATAAACCTAAAAGTAGGATTAGTTTAGTCATGGAAGATGTCTCTCCTAACTCCTATATATTGCAGACAGTAACAATCACTGGGAAAACTTAAAATATTCAGGGAGAGACAGAAAGTATAAAATAAATGGTTACAATGCTTCCATTTTCAAACCTGTCTAGATGCACAACTACCACCAAGCAGAACCAGCATGTGGGAGACCTAATTCCTGAGAGACGGAATTCCATTAGCCTGTGTTTGAGCTGACTAGGAAACAGTTTTCCCACACAAGAGAGTTTAAGATTTGTCTTCCCCTTTCCATTCCTTTTACCAGAATGGAATCAAAAATTTACAAAATCAAAAAATGGAATCAAAAATTTTTGTGGAGCGTGAAGGTCATTCCTGGCAAGTAGGTCTGTGTAAGATCTCAGTCTTTAGGGAGTCTGGGGCGAAGTGGCTGCGCTGTCCTTTTCTGCTCCTCAGGTGGGAGAGGCTTCTGTGTTTCCACTCCTCCACTCTCCCTTTGGCAAAAAGTAAACACTGGACAAGAGGGATTATCCAGGTTAAAGTTCAGTGGAAAATAACTCTTGCAAAGCATTTTGATTCTGATGGGAAAGCATTTTCTTTTGCTACATAAAAGGAAAACAAGACCCCCACCCTGTAATAGCTCTGTTTTGTATGCAAGCAAACAATTCCCCCCAACAATAGCTCTATTTTGCATGCAAGCGTAGACACATTTCCCTTTGTTTTTTGTTTTTTGTGTTTTTTGTGGCGTGCTTTCAATAGAAAATGGTATTTGGTGCTAAGTATTAGTGCAGATCCATCACAAATGTTTGTCACTGGAAAGAGTGCCCAGAAAGGAGGGGCGTAGGTGGGTAGGCAAGTAGGTGGATAGACAAACAGCTGCCTAAAGGCAAGGACAGAAGAGGCAAACGTGGAAAACTTTTGTTTGAACTGCACTGACCAGTATTTCCTGGGCATTTTCTCGATGGAGTCAGAAGACCTGGAGTCCAGGTAGCTGTAATCTGACAAGGTTTGATGACAGAGAAGCAAACAAAACATCATTTATAAAACATGTCCACTGTACCTGCGCTACAACCAAGTGGGTCAGCCGGCAGTGTTAGGAAGAGTTGGCTGACAAGACCTTGAAAGTCAGAGCAGCTGTGCTCTCACCCCCGTTGCCATTTATTATTTATTCAATTTGTTCTTCTTAAGATGGGACATGCAGAACAACACAAATTTCCTTTGCCTTTTAGAGTCTGCTTGGGCAGACCAAATGGATGCCTGTCAGTGGGTTTACCTCGTAGGAGAGCACTTATCATCAACAAGGGGGGTGTCAGGGCAGGACTGGCAGCATTTTCTAAACTGAGAGCAGTCTGAAGCGTGGGCTCACATGAGAGGACATGTAGCCCTGGGTCCTACAAAGCAGGCAGCCCGTTGGAACAGTGCTGATCCTGCTTGCCTACAGCCATCCCTGAGGGTACGTACCCTGAAGCCAACCTCGCTAACTGGAATGCTGCCAGGAGGCAAACTTAAACACCCACCCGGTTAACCTACATCTGCAGCAAGGCTTGCTTTGCTTATCAATTGACTGTGGTAAGATTTCTCACTGAATAAAGACAGTTTCTTTTCATGCTGGAGAGAAATAACTGGAAAAGAAAAGAAAGTCAACACTGCTTTTTGTAGGAAATCATGATTTTATTAATTTTGTTTCTCTGTTTGTCCTGCAAGTGGCATGATGTGAACCTTCTCTGAAGAAGAAAGGACATAGCTGCAGTTAGCTTGGGAATAAATATGCTCCAGAGATACAAAAGCCTGGGCTCTGCACTAACCACAGCAACATGACTTCTGTTTTGGAGCTGTTTCACATCTGTCCAAAGAGAAGCACAGGCAGCTGGAGTTCACATCTGAGTGGAAAATATCATGTACAAATACCCATATGTATGCTGGAGAGCCTTTGAAGCACAGACAAAGCCTACGAGAAATAAAACGGAACGTATCTCATGCTAAAATCAGCTGGAGGAGTTTGATGTGATCTTTACCTAGCAATGAGGCTGAGGATCTAGGTCTGTCATCTTTCTCAGGAATGGGAGATTTATGCTGAAAGATGGATATAAGTGGTGCGTACAGAGTAATTTTTTCTTTTTTTTTTTTTTTTAATTTGTTGGTCAAACTGCTGGTGTAAAGGAGGGAATAAGTGCTCTTTCCCTGAACTGGGCATCATTGTGTATGGCTATTTCTCAAGAGAGTCTTGAGCTGGATTCACAGGCCTCAGATGGGGTAAATTTTATTCTGTTCAACACTTTTTCCCAAATTATCTTAGAGATCAATGCCAGACCCTGCATGGCTGAGGGTGAGCTGGCACGTGGAGCCTGAGAAAGCTTCCTGAGGGTCTATACCTTAACCAGCCATGCATGTTACGTCTTCACAACTGCAACTTGTGACAAAACCCAGCACTGCTGGGGATCGATGATATAGTGACAACTTCACTAGAAGCTGAGTGACCCAATAGTCTAACTGCAGCCTCAGCCAGAAATTCTCTGAAGATTCTTGCCTGAGATTTAATTTCTTCCCATTGTGCTTAAGTCTCCATGTCCCTGTTTTTGTAGCTGAACTATGAAGCAGAAGCCATAGACTTTGAAGGAGATCCTGCAAGTATTTCAGCCAGGGATTACTGCCACTTCATTGCTGGGCTTCATTTTTTTATGTAGCTTCAACTCTGTTGTTGTCCCTGATGAAAAAAGTGGTGTTACAGAGCAATGTCTTTTCAATTTTGTCTGCTCCTAAATGAATTCTGGTTTTATTTCTCAGTATAATGCAGACTCTACATCTAGTTTACTTATGATTTATATTCTGTTGAAAGTTATGAGCCTTCATGAAGCCTACTGGCTAATAATTAATTAAGCTCATTTTAAGTCATTAATCTATTGTTTTGCATGATCTTTCCAGAACACATTTAAGATGTCTGATGCAATGTTTATTCTCAGCCCTTTTAATGCAAGTTTCTCTGTAAATGCCTGCCTTTATTTTCCATTTGCATCACTTGCAACTGATTATCTAAACAAGCCTAATGGTTTACAGTAACCCTTCAAAAAATAGGTACTTGAGGTGAACTCATTTAAGATGATTTTTTACAAAAGTCTAGTATTTCACCCAAGCACCTTATGAGCAGAAAGCCAAGTGCACCAAATGCATCATTATGATAGCCTAAACCCATTTGCTGTGGTATTGAGGACTGACACACAAATGACCCTGGGCCTCAGTACATGGAAATTACTTGTAATTACTCTATATTTTCCAACCCTCAACATGTTCATCTCATAACTCTTTGGTAGACGCTCCTTTGAGCTGGCTCTAACATTATCAGGGGAAATTCTGAGATCTCTGCTGGAGCTCTCCAATTTGCAGCTGCGTAGCTGACCCATTTTTGTTTAGGGCAATGTGTCTTTGGTTATAAAACCATCATTCTTTATAAGCCTCTTGCAGGGGGATAAATGGAGGTATTTTTTTACTCTATGCGACATTTTTAAACGGATAGACAGATACTTTTTGCTTAGCGTTTTTTTTAATCTCCATTTCATGAAAAATGAAGGCATTTGGCCTAGAATTTCAATTTATATTCAGAATTTCTCTCAACATGTTTAAGTCTAGCTGATATCAAAACAAGAACAGCTTTAATCGTTACCGAAGCTTTCCGTGTGATTTAATAGTGAGAGAGGATGTTGGCTTTCCTCATTATTTCATAATTTTTCATAAACTGCATACCAAATTCACTAACTTTCATCCAAAATCAATTACATTGAAAACCTGTAGGAAAGAAGACCTTGAAGCAATATCCTACCACAATTTCTTTCACTCCATCCAATCTTGGTGCTGTGTCTCATTGCTATACCTTAAAAGTAACAACGTTGTGAAGTAAAATAGCACCAAACTGCTCAGTCTATCTGCTAGGCAGGAGTCCTCTGAATTTATGCCGCATATTCCACTCAAGTTCATTTTTTTTGTGTGTATTTATTAACACTAGTGAGTCAACAGAGCTGCAAAAATGGGAATATTTCTCCATTTCAAGTCATCAGGCAATAATGCTTTTTCTCTTTGGAGGCCAAGATCTTAAAGAATGGAGAGAATGCAAATCAGAAGTGAAAAGGATTTGATTCTTACTTGCCAAGGGGAGGTTCCTGTCTTTTTCACTGAAGTGCACGGGGATTTTTTGCTATTGACTCGCCTGAGAAAAGGGCCAGACCTTAATTCAAGGGAGGGGAGAACATTCAGCTCTTTTGTGTTGTTAGCTAAAATAAAAATGTTTCAGCTAACTAAGCTTGTGACCATTTGAAGAAGCAGCTTAGCAAGAAATATTCGCAGTTTTGCAAATGTGTAAACCCCTAGAATTAGGGGGTCTTGCCCACCACAGCAACAAATCTACGTAGATTAAGGAGGTGCTTCAGTACCTCTTATACCCCAGGGAAGCCAAATCTAAACTCATCGAGGCACCTCGACAATGTACATTTTGTTAAGAAAAGGATATTCAAACCTTATGAGTTATCAAGGTTGTGCCTGTTCCTACCACTAGCCTGGGGAATCTCCTGGCAAAGAACCAACCAACCAATCTCACCTTCATCTTTTGCCACCCATCTATGTGAACAAACTGCTCTTGGGTATAGAGGTGTACTGGTTTGAAAACAAACCAGTGGAAGATTGTGAGTCAGAATTATAATTTAACTGAAAATTCAAATAAATTCAATAGTACAAGAGCACTGACAGAGTCAGGATACAACCTGACACCCTGTTAGTCAGGATGGTGGTAGCAGTCCAGATGAAGTGGTCCTGTTGAAGAGGTTATCCTGTAGAAACAGTCTGATCTTCACCTGAAGGTCCAGTGGTAGCTCTTGTCCTCTGGGAATCCAGTAGGTAAGGGCTTTTTGTGCTGTTCCAAACCCCAGATTATATCCAGGTGGAAATGCTTGTCTCCTCCCTCCTGGGCAGAGCATCTCACAATGGGCTGATATAATTCTATGAGTCATGCAGTGGCTCCTTGATAGCCCATTAAAGAGAGATAGTCCCCGGAGGGAGATATCCAGGACGAGTCATGGAAGGAGATAACGAACACTGCCCCACCTGCTGTAACAGCTTGTGAAGACGACAGTAGAATACATGCTTTTGGTTACATCTTACATGGTAACCTAGGACAAGAGGTTACTTTCTGATCTAGCCACTTGGACAATGTCTTTTCCAGTAGTTTCTCTAATCAATCAGTCTGAACAGTTACATATTTATGCTGAAGCATTTCTTTTGTTGCCTTCAAGACAGAACTGGGAACTCTAATGCCAGCTCAGGGTGAGGTGGGCTACATGATAGAACAATATTCCAGATTTTTACAGCTGCTGAGTATAAAATTGGTAATGGCTACGTTCCAACTTGGGCAAGGTAATTGCAATATTTATTTTCCCTTTCCCCTTCAAGTCAATATAGCCCCTCTTAGTCTCTTTTCTTTTTGCCTTTTCAGTGGGTAACACATGTAATGTGAAGGCTGTGTTTAACACCAGAATTTTGCTGTACAGGAGCACTGGGCTCAATGTATAAAACAAAAACATAAAGTAGCTCTAAGGAATTAGGTTATAAACAATGGAAATTAAGACATATTGCAAGAGGAGATAAAAAAAAAAGAAGAAACCCTTTAAGGCAATTATGAAGCATAGACCATATTTATACCATCCAAGTCAGTGTAATATAAGGACTCACAAAGGAAGTTGCTAGGTAAACATGCATGCACAGAGTTCCCCATTCTGACTAGCCCCAACAAACATTCTCAGGAGTATCTGTAGCTGTCTTATTGAAGTTAAGAGTCCTGCCTAGTAATGTTCTGGTGTGGGAATCCATGAGCTGGTGTTAGAGCAGTCATGGTCTTCACTGATAACCAGACCTCCAGCAGACATCTCTTGTGATTCTCATACATCTGCTTGTCAGGAGGCACTGAAATGTTCACTTATATACAAGTATAGCCCAAGCGTACATTTATATCAGCCTGCCTGTTTTAAAAGACTGTGTCCCCTCAAATTGCCCAGCAGTTTTTAAAGAACTTGAAGTCCTAGTTGTCAGTAAACACATCAGGTGGGTCATGCAATGTAACCTGCAACTCAGCTGCTGGCAGGGGCTATAAAGCTGCATGAAATCTGTCTTTATCACTGCAGGAAGATTTGTGGAGTCACTGCTTTCATCTCACAGTAGTTATTGCATTGACTTTTTAAAGATCGGATAGTTTTCTCTGGCTTTGGTCACCAGTTCCTGAGGAAAAACTGTTAAAATTCAGTGTAGTTTTGCCAGTTGGACCAGCTAAGGATGCTTCCTTCTATTTGCTCTTACAGCTCCTGAAGGATGTGTGGTTCAAATTCCATTGGGATTTCTCTTTTATCTATGCAGTCAAAAATATCCCTGTATTTTCTTTCACTTTTCCCAGAGCAGCATAAGAACTATGTGCTAATGTGTGCTGCAAATATGTGTTTCAAAAAAGTAGATTGCAGCTATCCATTTGAATAACTTGGATTTATTTCAGCTACAGCTCCAACATCTTTAATTGTATTTTCCAGTAAAGTTCTTAGGATCTTGTTTGCAAAGAAGTAAGCTGGTATGGCAAACTGCCTTGTAAAATCTGAAGTTTCCCCCGTATTCTTGCAAAAAAACCACCAAGAGCTAAAAAGGTTTGAAGTGACAGCTGTGAGGCAAGAGCTATATTATGTTAAATTGCACAGCAAGAGCACAGAATTGTCACAGTGATCTATTAAACATGGAAGGAATCATATCCTTAAAGGCCTCGTGCTATAAACCATGGGCAGCTGGAACAGAGACACTGAATGGAATAGAGGTGTGTGAAACACCTCATCTCTGAGTGGTTGCTGAGCACCACATGGTACCAAGAACAAAAATAGCCTAAGTAGAATAGAGATCTTCAGGATGTCTCTCAGAGCCAGAACTCTCCAGAAATGTGGAAGGCAACAGAAGGAAATTCGGGAGGCACTTTTCCTGGTGTTTGTAAGCAGGCAGTGCCGGTAGGAATGAAGACATTCTGAAGGTAGCCTTGTTCCTAACAGCAGCTGGTTCTCCAAAGCTTGTTGCAGTCAATTATTTCCTGTTAAGCAGAACAGAGGCTGACTGGGAAGTTGTAGTGCAGAAACGTGAGGAATCCTGAATTTCACGTAAAAATGAAAACATATGTGTAGGATTAGCTCAGAGTAAGAAGATCCTTGCAATTTTGAGGGCTGTATTGCATCAGAATGGGCCCCAATGCAAGCTGGGAAGAAAATTCAGAGAAACTACTGGAAAACCCAGAGTGAAGCTGAACAAAACTCTTATAAAGTGCTGGTTACTGCATGTTAGTGAGGAAGGAGGTCAATTGGCAGAGTCTCCAGAGTGAACTCCACAATTCTTTGACAGAGGATTGGTTTGGTATGCAAAAAAGTCGCCAAAGCTCCAACTCTTTCAGGTAAAAAGGTATGCAGAGCTCTGTCTTGGATCAAAATGAGAACGCAGCAGCTTGCATACTTGTACAATCAGTACTTAAAAAGAAGTTATCCAAAAATTTAAAAAATAAAAAAAGGCAATGAGTTACACGATCTCTTTAGTTGATTGCAGGCATTCCCAGTGTGTGGCCAGCTCAGGCAAAGGATGACAATCATGCCTCTAGCTAAGATGAACTCCACATAGCAGCAATGAATATGGAGACTGTCAACCTGAAAGTAAATATGACAGCTATTATTTCAATTTCAACACTGACACGCAAACCACTGTTTCCAGAAAATGTATTAAAAGAGCTTCAAGAAAAGCCTCAAAATAGAAGATAAATTGATGAAGAGTGCTGTTTACACAGCAGCCAGAGAAGTATTTTTCTGTACTAGTGCTATGTGCACTATCCTGCTGCACTTGGAGACCGCCACACCAGAGGGATGTTTGTGGTATGATCCGGCGCTGTCACAACAAATGACTTGCTGCTTCTTGACGTTAGTTTTCATGTACCAGGGGAGACAAACAAGTTCAGGTGTCAGCAGCATCAGAGACTAACTGGACATTGTTTTTAAGGTAGGGTAGCAGACAGGTTTGGACACTACTGGAATCTCATGCTATGTGAACACTGCTCGCTTGTCATTCACAGGGAGCTCTAGGGAATACCTCCCTGGCATCAAGCTGTTCAGAGACCTGTGCTCTGCACTGCCTGAGCAGTGTCTAGTGCACAGGGGAGAGTGGAAATGAAGCAGTCTTTGCCAAGGTCCTTGCTGCAGAGTGAGCAGCACAAGGAGCTTGAGCTCATATGATTAACAGTTTCTATTCTTCTACAGTTCTCCAATCAGTATTTTCCTGTAGCCAGAGCTGTGGTTTTAGAAACCTAGTCCCTCATGCAACTGAAGCAAAGCAGTGATGAAGGTTCCTCTCACTAAGTTGGACAGTAAAGCTAACTGGAAGAAGTCTGCTTTTTTTGTATTATTTTTTTTTCCAAAATTAAATACTCCAGTGGAAATACATTGGAAATTTCATGTCTTTATCAACACCTGAAAAGTAGAAGACCAGTTTTCTTTTTTCAGTTATAAGTTTTGGTTTTCCCCTCTTTTGAGAAAGATAAAAGTTCTTTTTGGCTACAAAAGAAATTGCGAGAGAAATCATTAGCAGAGGTTTTCACCCAGCTCAAATGCCATTCTTCAAGAAGCTCTACCTTTTTCAGCTTTCTTCTGATGGCAGTGTTAAACTAGGCAATTTGTAAAATTTGGCAGCTGTTGTCATTTGTGATAGGAATTGTCCAGAGACATTGTATCTGTTCAACAAATCCATTTCTTCCTTTAATTAGGATTGACATACAAGCTGCATCCAGGTGTTGAATTGGTCTCTAGCAGGCTCTGAACTTTTCGAAGCTGTTTATAATTGTAATTCTTTGGCTTGTTCCTCCAACATTACTTCCTTGCTGGCAGTGGTGGGTTTGAATGAAGTAGACAGCTGAGTGGGTGCTTAGTAAAAATTATGTCTAATGTAACCGAACTGATAAATTCCACTTCCTTTTAAAGAAATGTTTTCTGGAAGGTGCTGTTCAGCAAAGCACAGTTGATATAATGCTCTGGATGGCATAAAGGGTTTTAAGAAGTGACTGGAAAGAACATGCACGTGCACAGCATAAGCTTTCAGTTGCATCCAGAACAGCCTCTCTATGCATAGCGAATAAGTAAATAACAAATGAACGAACGAACTAACTAACTAACTAAGAAATCCCATCAATAACTTCCAGGCCTTAATTTAACATCACTACCACATGCATAAGGCATGTTGAGGTCATTGGGCTGTATGTTACCCGGAAGGTTATCAAATGTGTATTCTGTCAGCCACTGGCTCCTGCTCAGTTTGCAGATCAGTGTGAAGATGTTTTGAAGACCAAAAGACAAATGACCTGTGGTACACCTGTCTGACACAGCCCCTCTCAGGTAACAATAAACTGATTTCAACTACACCATGAAGGAGCTGAAGTCCTATCATTATAACAGGGAAGAGGCAGCTGTCAAGTTGCTCACTCTTAAGAAACTAGATTTTTTTACAAGTCTTTTCTTCCCTTGTTTTGTAATACCCTCATTGCTTTAGTTTTCCCTGTTAAGTCCCACCTAATTTTCTACTCAGACAAAAAAGGTGGAAGAAGTGTGAATAAAATCAGTTATTGTATATTGCTACCAATTTTCTCTGCATAAAACATAGGGCATGCGTGACTCTCAAATACAAAGATTTGGGCATAATAATTAAGTAACATGACTGAATGCTAGGATCAGGTATTTAATCACTTAGGAGTAGTTGCATGCCTCATTGACTATGAAAATGCTCCCTGTGTGCTTTTTGGGGTATGCCACACATTGAAAAGCATATTTTGTCCTGTAAATATTAATAGTAAGTAATTTAAGATCAGTAGCTGCCTTTTCAGAACACCTCAGACATGATGGGTACATTTCTGCCTTATTGGACTTGCACTTTTTGGGCCATTTACTCAATCTTTGCTTGCCAGATCGGGAGCTTCTTGAACAAATATAGTTCACTTTGTTCATCTTGATAAACCCTCACAGAAGCCATAAATTGCTCAATGAACCCAACAGACAATTAATGGTTTATGTGGGTATCACTTCAAACAGGTTACAAAGCTTCTAAGTGGAGCATAACATGAAGTTTAAAGAATACACAGAGGAGTGTTGTTCTGATTTATACATCCAGCTTTTTCACGGATTGGAGTCAAGGCTCAACACTGACAGCCTGAAGACCTGTCTATGGTGCAGGATGGATGAAAGAGGGAAACCTCAGGTCTCTACTGGGGTTTGGACCAGAGGGACGTACTTTGGCAAGAGCAGGATGCTCAGAGGAGCTGCCTCAAGTACCTCGAGCACATTTAAGTGAAAACTCCAGTGTGGGAATTCATAGCATTGAGGAACAGCTGAGTAAGAGTGTTTAGGACTCTGCTTTTCAGTCATTCTTGAAATGAATGGAATCAGATCTTTCTAGAATCAGATCCTAGTCTTGGTTACTCACTTTTGCCATCTGTTGGAGTGGAATAATAACTCCTTTATATGCAGAATAAAATATGAATACATATAGAGATGTATATATGAAGTGATCTATGGTGCTTAATGTATGATCTTTCAACTTGTTTTAATTAATTCAGAAGGAAAAATATATACAAAATATATGTTATTTCTGATGTAAAATTAACAGTGGTTGTATCATTACAAATGATCTAGTTACAAATATGCTGCCCTTCTTTTTATCAGCCAATATTTCAATTGTAATTTGTCTAATTATTCTTTCTCCTTTATCAACGACCTCTTGGAAGTCACAAACATAAGGTTTGACTATTTTTTTTCCTCCATCAGGTTCCACTAAACATATACCACTATGTTTCCACATAAATTTGTGTGTATAAGTTATGTGTGTAGAGGTACATCATGCTAAGAGCAAAGAGTACAGTAAAGAACAAAGCACAATATTTAAAAAAAAAAAAGAAAACAACCAAAAAACAAATTCATTCATTCAAAGATGAATAAGTAATTTATTGCTTTTGAGTACTGAATATCACAAAATTCTGGAACATCTCTATTGTATACGGTTGAGTAATTTTTCTTTTTTAGCTTATTAACTGGAATAACATAGATTGATGTTACAAAAATTCATATATGGAAATAACTTTACACAAAAGCAATCATTTAGTTCAAACAGCACTGGTGAATTCATAACATTACCCAGGTGCATATTTAGACAGAGTATGTTTTCAGTTGTATATGGAACATGTGTTACCCCTTGTTAAAAGTAGAAAATATGTGCACGTACATATATGAAAATAGATAAGAAAAGGAAAAATATGCAAGCTGAAAGCAAAATTCCTGCTTGCCCTTTAGTCTACTAAAATAATGTTGTTTTAATACATGTTAAACAAAAAAAGCCAAACCACATTATCTTACATTTTCCTACTTCCCTAATGAGACTCGGCTTGTCCTCATCTGCTTTAAGTTCTGAGTTTGAAAACCTGAAAAACTTATCTTCAAAATCAGAATTATTTATGTCTATGAGATTAATGCATTCTTTGTGTCTTGATGGAAAAATGGGCCTGCAATACACAAGGTGTGATAAGTGGGACTACTGCTAAATTCTTTTCTTGGCTGCCATCCCACCAAGTGAGTCATATTTAGTCAAGATTTTGCCTTTATTACACACTTGGGGTCAGTATCCTGGAGATTCAGTGGTTACTAATGGTTACCCGAACAGAGAAGTGAAGGAAAAGGTAAGGCAGAAAAAAGCATTCACATAAGGTATATTTTTCCAAGTCCTGCTGCAAGACTGAAAGAGTGAAAGCATTCCCTCCCTGCTCCCCAACATCTGTCTTTTGGGGGCTGAAAAATGCACTTCTAATGGTCTCAAAAAAGGACAGTGATGGTAACCCCCTTTTTGAGTAATCCTAAAAAGTCCTATGACAGCAATCCAGGAAAAAAAGCAAAGATCTAATTTAGATCCAGCATCTCTGAAATAACAGGTCGGGGAGAAAATACTCTAGGTGCTCCCCACCTCAGTCCCCCAACATCCAGCTGTATAATCCATGCCGTAAACAAAAGCAATGAAGGATGCAGCCAATGAAAAGACAGATGCTAGATATAGCTAAATTCAATAATTAGTCTAATCATATAATATTAATTTTTCTGTATTTCATGTAATTGTCTCTTCCAAATGTCTGCTCATGTATCTGTCTGGGATTCAAATCATGCTGTCGTTTCAAGTCACTACCATTTGATCTAATAGCCCAAAAGTTTTATTAATGGTTAAAGGACTAAGTGAATTGGCCACTTTACCACATGCCTGCATTTCAGCAGCTTCACCAGATGACCATTTTGCCTGAACAACTGTGACAGGAATTAGAGCTACTGCAGCTCCCTCATTCATCATTGCTCATTGACCTTTAACTGCAGCCAAACTGTACTGGGCTGTGGTTAAGGTGTCCAGGGGGATTGTGAGTTGCGAGAGGAGGGAATGGAGTAGAGAGCAAGGAGGGAGAAGAGAAGGTTATTCTCTTTTGGGGTGACATTGACCCCCTTTGAAGTCAATCACAAAAATACTACGACGCCAAAGGTGTGTGGACCAGAATGTCGCTGTGCAATTAAATGCTGGGTCTTGCCATTCGAAAAGAACATCTATTTCTCTATTTAGAACACTGAAATGAATGATCTCTGTTACTGAAAGAAAGTTATGTGGGAGTGAAATAGTCCTTGGGACTAGAATTCTGTTGCCAGCTTAGCTCTCTGCTACACAGTTTTGCGGCTAATCTGGGCACACAGAAAGAGTTTCCAGCTGCTCTGTGCTTTCCCTGTGGAGGGATTTTATTGAGTGCTTGTGTATATATGTGTGGCAGCACCTCTTTCAAGCACTGCATGCAACAGCCAGGGAGGCTTATTGGTGGGTCTGGTTTGTTGATGGGTTTTTGTTTGGTTTATTTGAGGGTTTTGTTTGTCTATTTGTTTTTTTTTTTTTGTATCCCAGAGGAAACAGCTGGGGAAAAGATTTTGTGTAGACCTGCAGGCTTCTTATGCCAGTTTTTTTGAGCTGTTTGTTATGTTTGAGTCAATTTGTCCCATGTTTAGAAAATGTGGACTCCTAAAGAATGCAGACGTGCATGAGAAACATTAAAATAAACAAATACTTCAGTAATAGCACCCAAATTTTCTTCATGTTGTTGGATGAAATAAATCAATGTGGGTATTTTCGGTGTGATGAACAAACACTTGGGAACATATTCCTAAAGGGAATCCCTTCAGCATAGACTAAGACCCACTTTGTTACTTGAAGTCAATGAAAATACATTTGCAAGTAAGAATTGCTCACACACACATGGTCTTTAGCGAGGGAACTTTTACCAGCAGCCCACAGATGAGACACAGTCTCAGATAGTTTTATTAAAGGTTGGGTTTATATCTACTAGGAAAAAGATGGTAACTTATATATGTCTAACAGTGTTAGCCTAAAAGTTCAGTTTTTTAATAAGTAAAAGTTCCTGAAAGCAATTATGTAAAATCTCCATCTTTGTATGGTTTTCATTTACTAAATATCTTCTTCCCCAGTTGCTCTGTTTGAGTTCAAGGCTTCGAAATTTTGCAAGAAGTCATTTTTCACATGATTAATACACAAAAGGAGCAGACAGGCAAAATGGCATCCTCTGTTCCTTCAGTATTTTAAAATAATTAGTCCATTTGATTTTAATGTAAAATACATTTTTCAATTTCATTGTAAGAACATGATACATTTATGGAAAAAGCCCTTAAGTACTGCTTTTTCTCAAAATTGAGCCACCTATTTCTTCCCTTTTTCCCCCTTCCTTATTAGAGTGTTTCTGTACCCTGCACCAAAGGACAAGAATCAATCACCTGTTTCATGCTGAAAGCTACATTTCACTGTATTAACCCTTTTTTTTGGTATCACTAACAGGAGCAAACCCTGAGTTGGTGTGAGATGATCTCCAGTGAGGTTAATAAGCTGGTGTCTAAGTAGAGAGCTGCAGATCCAGTCTTGCTTTTTCAAGGCTATATAACTGAAGTTGTTTATGATATAAATATAATTCACAGATTTCCCTTCAATTTGCTGATAAATCTGCCACTGTAACTGTTGCTGTCTTAGTTACTATTTTGTATACACTGATTTTCTAAATTGCTGTTTTACTTTTTTATTTCGTTTTTTTTTTTTTTTTTTTTAATCTCCTGATTTGATTTCACTTCTTTCTATATGCCAAAGGCTGGTTTCAGTTAATCATGGATAAATTTTAAACTTACTTCTCAAACAGTTCCTGTGAATTTTGTGGCCAAAAATCCGTATTTCTTAGGAGCAGAGCCTTTGCTTTATTTCCACGTACAGGGTTTTTTGCATACACATTGGTTTGTTTGCAAACATTGGTACCATCTAACTAAAGACATTCCTAAGAGACCGAAGCTGGGTTTTTAGTTAATCATTATCATGGTTTCACTTACAGGGAGGAGTAGGATTTCATCACTTCAGATCCAGTGTCACTGTAAAATCCATGCCTACAGTTTCAGTGAAGAAATAGAAATACGCTGCCTGCACTGATTCTGCTTGTGTTTTTATACTGAGCATAATTGTGATTTTCCATGTTAACATGAGATTCAGTGTGCACTGTATGGAAGACGCTGGGAGACCGAGGCAGGAACCCAAAATCCAAGCCAGCACATGGTGCCAAGAGAGAACGAACTCCGAGGCTGCAGCGCAAAACGTAGGTATGCAAGAGGGTGTATTTCCTTAGCAAATGGGTTAGGCAAACATCTGTAGCTTGCAGCTGGAAAGGAGGGAGTAAAGAGCAGTCTTTCAAGTCTATCCTTAGTGCAAACAGATTAAGTGCAGCTTGCTTTTATTTCTGTCATCTACATCTATGTAATCCGTGTCATTGCAATTTGGTTTCTGTTTTGGATTTTGTAATTCTAAGTAATCTGCTTTTAACTTTCACCTAACTTCAATGAAGAATTATTCCAAGGTCACTATCTGGCACCAAAGCATTCCATGCCTGTCCTTACAGCCAGAGGTCTGAAGCACCCCTACACACACCTGGCAGTTGCCTCCTTTTCTCTGTAATACCTGAAGGCAAGAGGATACATGCCTGTGTAGGACACTTTAGTCTGTGTTGAGAGTTAACAGTGTGAATGTAACCAGAAAACCATGTTTTCTGGTTTTCTGCAACCAGAAAAACTCTGGCATGTGACAGTTAATGTGGCAGCTAATCCACCTGATTTTGCAGAGTTCTGGCAGAGTTGGGAGGCATCATTCAGGGCACATCAATAACACCTCAACACTTACTATTGATCAGAGAGCAAATCACCAGCTGAAGAAGGAAAGTTTGCATACCTGCTGTTATCAGCTCAGACTGGAAATGAGTAAATGTGGAGAAACAGTGAAATTATTTTTCCTTGTCTTGATTGCATTTTATAAACAAAAAGCGTTTGAAACAAAACCAGCCTATAAAAATCC
This sequence comes from Eulacestoma nigropectus, assembly GCA_013397775.1. NCBI lineage: Eukaryota > Metazoa > Chordata > Aves > Passeriformes > Eulacestoma > Eulacestoma nigropectus. The sequence goes on from VZTE01001190.1 coordinate 1,412,287, forward strand.
TTTGTCATTATTTCCTTCCTGCTTCCCTTCCAGCCCAGCTAGTGCATTTGCAGGCAGGTGAGCCCTTTGGAATTATTCTCCCATGCAGGAAATTATGGGTGCTATGAAATATTACTGCAGTCTAGTTATCTCTGAAATGCTGATCTGCCTGGCTAACATGGAGCTGAAATTCAGTTATTCCCTTTGACATGGAGTCAGTGGTGAATTTACCAGATGAACTTCCTTGACAAATAGGTACCAGCCACTCAAACCATCACTTCAGGGAAGCTGTACTGCCTCACACTTTTTCTTTCCTATGCTTTTATCTTTTTTTCTGCCTCTCAAAAAGAGCAAGGGGTAAAACCCAAACCAATATTCAAAGGTATGTGATTTAGAGCACCAAACAAATAACAGAGATCTTTTAATATTGCATATTATACAGTAATCATGTACTCTAGAATTTCCTCCTTTTAATATAGAAAAATCAGATAGAACACTTCATTAATATTTTAATTGGCATAAATGTTGAGTTCCCAGCTATCCACATGGTAATTTACACTTCTACTGTAGCTGGTGGGAGGTGGTTTGTTTTTCTTTGTGCTAATACAAGCATCTCACTTCCTGCAACAGGAAAGCTGCAGACAACAGTTGCACTGCATGGGTGAAAGGCACAAAGGGAAAGAGAAAATATATACGGAATAATTTTTCTAAAATCTGGAAGAAAAATATATGTTTGTCTATTATGTCTCATGTCAGGCAGATTAAAGTAGCTAATAAGCATTTTCACTGAACCACAGAATGGCTGACTTCGGAAGGCATCTTTGGGGATTATCTGGTCTCAACCCCCTGCACAAATGGATGCACAACTCTCAGCCTTGTCTTAGCTAAGCAGCATTGGCGGAAATTTTTAAAGAATTAATATGTAAAAAGGAAATTTTCTGTTCAGAACCTAACCTGAGAAGAGGGAGGGGATTCTCACCAGATTTGCAACATCTTGGAAAATTAGGTAACCTATAGATTTCCTAACCTTTACATGTAGTACTTTCACACCAGCTCTGGGGATATCCATGAGACCCACCATCCCAGTGTCTTCTCCTGCAGGGCACTGGAACTGCTGGGGATGGAGCACGGCTGGAAGGGGGCTGATGAGGGAAAACCTGGTCCAGCAGAAGAGTTTTTCCTTTGGCTCTTGGCACATGGGGAGAGCAGGATGCCCTCAGTAAAGTTCAATGAATGGCAGGGCCCAGGGCTTGGAAAGAGGGAAAGCCCAGACTTACAGCTGGTGTGAGCCTGGAAAGGGGCAGCCAGAGGAGAGGGAAGGCTGCCAAAATTGCTCACCTTCCAAAGCCCAGGGCAGACCAGGTGCCCTCCCCTGCACTTCCCAGACCAGGTGCCCCTTGCGCCTGGGGGTTCAGCACCAGCAATCTTTCCCTGTGCTTTCCTCAAGAATCATGAGGATTGCTTTTCAAAGCATGTGAGTTTTGTCACTGTGTGGTTTTGCTGTTGTTGGTGGCATTGCTGTTGTTTTCAGGGTTTTTTTCGTAAGGGAATAAAGGTTGTAGGAGCATGGGGTTTGCCTGGATGTCTGTCTCTTGCCTCTTTTCTTTTTTTTTGAGCCCAGTGGCAGATTTCAACCAAATGTGACGAAGGGTTAAAGCTCTCCCAGATAATTAACAAATGCCATGAAAATAGACAAATGGGTAGAGGATACAGATGCTGTAAATGCCCTTACTGTGGGAAAAGCTGCCGAGCGGTATCCCACATCATCAGGCCCTAGAACAGCCACATGGGAAAAGGGCCCCTCTAAATGCCCCAAACACAGAGTTTGCTTCAGCTGGGTTTGTGTTTCATGCATGTCAGAGCCAACCCCTTGTAAGACAAAGTTCCAAAGAAAGCAGGATTAATTCCTTCTGTGTGCAGCTAGCTATTGGTTTTTGGATTGGAGCCTCCTCAAAATGTTCCTTGGACTCAAATGTTTACATTTTTAAGAATATTATTATCTACCTGTAAGCAGGTATCATGGGGTGATCGAAACAGGAAAAATGCCAGTCTCCATATTCTCCTAACAACCACTTTACCTGCAGCAAGATCTGCACTTCAAACACTTAGAAAAATGGGCACAGCTACAACACTACCAACCAAACCATACCTGTAAGGAGAATTGGATGCAAAGCTGCATATGTTTAGTGTGCAGGATTCAAGAACAGAGTGTGGAGTCCAGCTGAGGAATTAGGAGAATTGGCTCATACCACAGCACAGTGATTCCCTATCCATTACAGAGATGCAACAGTTCCCCCAGCTGAAGGGGGGGAAAATGGCTGAAGGCAGCAAGATCAAGAGCTCTGAATATTTTACGTTAACCACTTTGGTAAATATTCAGCTGTTGTGGCATCCTGGAATAACACTGAATGAAAAATACACAGGGAAAAATAAGGCAGGAGAGCCCTTCTGTGACCAAACATTCCAGCTGTGCAAAGATGCATCTGAGGCACAGCTGGGGCCCAGTGCCAGATGTTCCTGGTCAGTTTTAGGAATACAGTAAATACCAACATCGGACAGATTATCTGAAAATTTAGAAGATGCCAGGAAGGTCATTTGCAAACCCCTTCCTGGAGTTCAGAAGCTTATCACCCTTGCTCCTAGATTTCTGCTATGCTGAAAACTTAGGGTGGGTTTCGTGGGATTTTAGCTGCAGTCCAGAGGAGTGGAGGTTAGAAAATAGACACCTCTTGGCTCTGTAGCTCATAATTTGGGGAGTGGTTTACATCTATGGCTTAGCCCAAAGTTCAAGGGAGGGAGTAGAGTCAAACTTCTTTCTCTAGTCTAGCTCTCTTTGAAGAAACATTTTGAAATAAATGCCTTTTTTGGATGGCCTGTGCAGAATTTATTACAAGGCAGAGGCTTAGCTGTTTTCGTATTATCAACCATGTCTTCAATATTCTGGGCTATTTCCAATATTTCTGTTAAAAGAAGAAAGAGAAAGCCTTCTCCTTTAAGTCTCTGTTTAACTCAGCTGGTTGTGCACTCTGGGTGGGTGATTTCAGGTTACCTGCTCTCTGTGCCATGACACGATTACGGGTAAAGCACTGTAGTATTTTAGCACATGTTCAGTACCAACAAGCCAGCATAAGCAAGTGGAGAAAACAGAAGCTTAATCATTACTCCATGTTCCTGATGTATAAAGAGAGATACTGTCCACCCACACAGTCTGTGATCAATGCCAAATCTTCTACAAACTTAGGGCTTTCGTTCAGTTTCTCTGATTTACGCTTGTGCGTCCTTCCTGGCTCCTGCTGTTTTGGTGATGTAATGAACTCACTGACCAGGAGCTGTTCTGACACAATGCAGAAAAAAGAAGGGTTGGGGATGTAAGGCTGAGTTATAACTGATGAGAAGGAAGGTCCTCTCACTGGGAGAGGCTGAGAACAAAACCTCTTTGTACCTTTCTGGGCTTCCTGAGGAGCCATGGTGGTTTAGGTTTGGCAGAACGTCACCAGGCAGTCACACAGACATGTCCACCTACTTACCCCTGTTCCCCTGACCTGCCCATTATCGCCAATGTTTTAAGAGCTCCTGCACCTCTTTCCTCTCTGTGTGGGTGCTTCTTAATGCCCTGAGCAGAAAATGGGTCTCTTTTGAATGAGACCTGAAATATGGCCATGGTGACATCACTTCACTAAAAAGGTGCCAAGATAAGATGCTCAGGAGATTCAGGAACAATTCGCTACTGTCCTTGTTAAAAATAGATCACTTAAAATATTGTGTTGGGTTGTAATCATGAATAGACATGTCTCAGCCATGTGCAGACAGTGGAGAAGTTTCAGATGAAAATAATTCACCCACTGCAGACACGTTGATTAAGAAAGTGCTTTTCAAAAAAAAAAGAAAAAAAAAGAAACTCAAAACACTGGGGAGATGGGGCAGGGTGATGGACATCTTAACACCAAAATTAGGAATCTTACATCAAAGTTGCCTCATGACATAGAACATGGGTAGGCACTATTCAAGGGATAAATCCTCTCGTAATATGAATAAAGAAGTATTTGAAAGGAATTCTGCGTAAAACAGTGGGAATGAGTGAGCACTGGAATGCTATGCTTGCCCTCCTTCTTTGACAATTCTTATAGTCCTGGTTACATTGTAAATTAGAGCATCATCCATTCCCCCAAAAACTCAAAACAAGTTGAGAACTCGTGTCTCCACAAGAATTTTTATGGGAGACATAGGCTCATTCACTCATCTTCAGGTGCTACAGCCATAGCATCTGTGCTATTTACAGTGCAGATAGTCTTGGAAAAAAGCAGTTATTAGTAATACTTTGTCTCATTTTTTCTACAGAAAAAAAGTGAAGACAGGCTTTTTACACTGGAAGTTATGATCAGGAGAGAAAATGATGAATTAAACCAGCCTTGCCAAACATTGATATCTGATGTGTTAGAGGGCTAAGGAACCTAATCTACTTGCTTGTGAATATGCAATGGATATAAAGATTATCAGCAAGGGCAAAGGAGGGGGATTCTTAATCTGAAATAGGTATTATTTGCAGTTTGTCTGCCTTCTGTGGGGTTGAGTGTGCATGCAGACATCTACATGTTTGCTTGAACTTAGAAATATCACTGAGCTTTTTTATATATGAGAGTAAAATCGGCGGACTCGTAAGTAAGTGCGGTCAGCCATGCAGGAATTTTTATTTCATATTCTTTCTCCTTTCTTGCTCCCTAATTTCTTATTAGTGAGAATATTTTGTTCCTCTGTGGCTCCTGCTAATCAGGGTAATTTTTCTCCTTGCACACTGTGGTCCCTTATCAATATCAGAGTAAATTCTGTCACTGATGTCACTGAAGACAGGTTTAGATCTTTATATGTAAGTACATTATTGACCTAGAAAGATAAAACAAGCAAAGAAGCATAAAATCTCACAATACTAACATACATAGTTACAATAATAATAAATACAGTTTAAAGAAAAACCTTAAAGTGAAAAAAAACTGCTAAAACACTGCTTAAGCAATATGCATCGTTAATTCATATATACGGAGAGAGATTATGAGGTCACATACAAATCAAGAGGCTTTGAGATTATGAGGTTGGGCTGATGATAAAGCAACAATCCAATTTACTATTAATTGGTTTTAATAAGTACCCAGAGAGTCTGCTTTCCTGAAGGACTCAATCCTCCTATGCAGTATAACATCTTTTATATGGAAACTTAGGGAGATGTACATTGCAGCAGGATAGGGAAAATTGTAACTCTACCTATTTCTTAGCTTCTTATGGAAGAAGGCACTAAACACTGTACATTACACAAGATTGTAAAGAATTGTTTTGATCATATAATATTAAAATGTGAATTTCTTGTAAATATTGTTGAAAGCACCCTTTTAAATGTTTCTGCATTGTAAATCAATTCCAGTTTGCAAGATCCTTGACAAAGATTTTCTTTAATATATATAAATATTATGTATTTTGCCTTTTAAGGACTGTTAAGAATAGAGTACTTTTGACTCTCCCCCCAGCTAAATACACAAGTCCCATCCTTGAGTATTTTAAGACAACCCTAAACAGTGTTAGAGCCTCTTCTAGCCCATGGTCAGGCAAGAGCTCGAGTAATAGAAGTACGAAAATCCCTCAGAGTGGCATTTGCCTCAGCTGCACTGGGCAAGACCATGCAGAGAGAGGTCTGGGGAGGTGGTGGCCACTGCAAAAAAAAAAGATAGGCCTGCTTTGGGACTGTGGCTGCCGGAAAAAAAAAAAAAAGGGATAGCAAATATTTCACTCTGGGATTGGTCATGAAGGTTTGGTTGTTCCTTTTACCCACTGGTTTACTTCTATGAGTGGAAAATTGTTTTTAACCTTGTGTGGTTGTTTTTGTGCTGATGATTGGGTGCAAACCATGAGCGCTTCCAGCAGCCTGATCTGAGAAGGCTTTGTGCCAGCTGTGTTCAGGGTGGGCAGCCCTGCAGGGGGCAAAAAGAAGAAAATCAAGCCCATGATGATTCTCTTTTTTTAAAAAATGAAAAAACTCAACAGATTCTATCAATTGAGCAGTGCCCCAACCAGAGGAAGTGCTTTTCCCTGACAGCGGAAGTCAACAAGCACAATCCAAAGGTTATTTAGATCCTGTGCTCTGGAGCCTGAGATGCAATTGCCTTTCATAACCAAAAAAGTGTTGGCATTTGTAACTAGAAAACACTTTGCTACTGTAATGTCAGTTCTTCCAGACTGGGTTTGGTTGAGTTTTAGGGTTTTTAGTTTAAAAGAAAGATTGATAATGCCTGGGCAACAATTTGGACAGTGGGTGCCTCACACACTGCATGGCGTCAGTGGCCACGCTGTTTAGGATAGACTTTGAGGCCAGAAATAGGCCAAGTTTTAGACCCATTACGTAATATAGAAGAGCTACTAAGTTTGTCTTGCGCTGCCCAGGCTACTAAACCTTGAGTGTTTAGCCGGCAACTGATCTCCAGGGATGACTTAGAAGTACTAGAAAAAAGAGAGTACTTCGGCATTACTGCCTGCTTCACTTTTTGCTGTCTGTGAAGGCACCCATCAGTGCTCATAAGGCAGACTATAAATAGGGGGAGGAGAAACCAGGAAATGCTCATAACAGACTACAAGCAAAAAGGGGAAGAAAGTATTCTGAAGATAACATTTACCTCAGCTTTCCTGCATCAAGGAAAAGGATCTAACAGAGACTGCAAATGTGTGCTGTAGTCTGAACCCAAGCAATCATTTTGGGCTGATATATGAATTGGCTTCTCACGAAAGATGAACTTGTTAAGTATCTAACATGCTCCCAGAAATAGACTCTGAAATACATCTTTTGCTGATATTTTTTTCCCCCAGCTTGAAAAGACAGAGCAGACTTAAACGTAGAAGACTAGTTAATAAAATATACTTGAAATATTGAAATGAAACACGAGGATCTTGGGCTGAACTGTTTAACTTTTGAAGTACAAGAAATAAGTTTATTCATTATGATGATTTGTTTCTCTTCCTCTCTAAGGAGAGGGAGTCCAGACTGTTCCATCTTGTTTTTGGTCTTGTTCTTTTACCAGCATGAGACCAGTGGTGAATTTATGCTAATCTTTAAGTACCATTAAGATGAAATTTGCAATATTTAAGAGCAGAGAGGTCAGTTCAGAGCCTACTTAAACCTCTAAGCTGTGTGACAAACGAGCCAATGAAACAATTGTTGGTGACAGCCCTGCCACATGACATTTCTGGAAAGGGAGGCAGGCAAAAAGGACACTGATCTGCTCACCCAAAGTGCTGAGTAGATGTGAAAGGTGAAAGCCCTAGCAGGAGAAATGTCTCTGCTTTTTTGGCCAAGCTTCTAACAGTGAGCCACAAAGTTGTCATTCAGGCCCTGTCGGCTGTAATATGTAATCCACACGCAAGGCATCTCCACACAGCTGAAAGGAGTGCTGCTCGATTGAGGAGTCAGATTTGTAGCCTGCCATCGGGGTGGCCAAACATGCATTGCTGAGGTGTGAATTATGAAAGATAGCTTCCAAATGTCCGATGGGCAATAAACATTAATATAAACTAGACATAGGACCATGCCAAATAGCCCCAACTTGCAGGGTGTTTGGATTGCAGACATTTGATCAGGATCCAAACTTTGCAGCTGGCCTTATCTCTGCAGTGGCCAAGCCAAACCCTCAGGGTTTGTGGCCACCTGGCAGATTCTGTGATCCAAGGATGCAGTATCTGATTACCTTCTCCTTTGCCACCTTCAGCTAACAGTCCTTTTTATCAACCCTCCCCTGTGCCCCTGCCTTGCTCTGGTATTCTTTCCCTGCCTTCATGATTTGTCTTTTACTCATACTGGAAATTCTCCAAATTAGGGACACACTTTAAAGCTGTTGTGAGCAACTCTGGGTAGAATTATGCAATGTTATGGAAAATCATCAAGGGAAGGCATGGACTCTGAGCATGATCTTTGCACCTTCCATGCAAGGCTGACAAAGGGGACTAGACTGCTGTACATGTGAAAGAGAGTGGGCAAGAAATACATTCAATAAACATAGCCAGTTCAACTCAGAGGACCTTCTGATGTTCTAAAAGACAAAGTATGGCTGGTTAGCAGTCGGTGCCTGTGGAACACAAGCCAGAACCTCCAACCATCCCTGGGCTCAAACACCAGACTCTGTAACCTTTTATATTTTCCTTTCCACCTGAAATCTCACTTACTTAGTTTCATATAGGGATTACCAGTCTTATTGCATGTGTTTTTATTACCTGGGATGTAATCCATAGAGAATCAACCGGACTGGCTGAAACAAACACTTTACCCCCTTGTTTCACCTCCAGCAGCAATAACCATGAAAGGAATTGTGCGATCACCCTGCTCTCTGTGAGCTGTCCTTTCCTCCCTGGGCCTTGGTAAGGGACAAAATAAAACTCCAGACCTTGCCCTAAACCTTAAAGCCAGACCACCACTGTGATACTACAGTTTCAGGGTTTTTTCTGTCTTCTGTAAAATAAATACTCAGCAATGAAGTAAATTTCAAAGAATGCTGACTATCACTGAATTCTAAGAGGTTAACTGGCATATTAATTGCCTGTAATTAATAGATGCATACACAGACAAGAGAAGTGGAGATTTTATAGCTATGAAATTTGTCCATTAGCTACACTTCACACTCATCAAAACCAACGTTACTGAAGCAGTAAGACTATTGATCTACCTATGGATTCTGCTTGGGTACTTGTGATGTCTCTTTAATACCCTCATCTTAAAAAGGAACAAGGGTATGCTGAGCTTGCATCTGGAGTTTTCTCATTTTTCTCTTTACAGTTAGTGGCTGAAAAAACACACAAAATTTTATGATTATTTCATCCTCTGTTATAACTGTTTCTGGTTTTAGCTGAACAGGTTTCCAGAGTCTAAATTTTTGGCTATAGTAATTATATTGTTAACTCATGGTTGTATGAGGAAAAACTTTGTACATTCCACACTGATAAAATATCTCCAAGGATATTATCTGAATTTCAAGAAAATAAAAGGTTAATAATGATGCCTGAAAGAGTCAAGTGTGATCTTCGATTTCCAACTTTTTGAAAAATAACTCTGTTCACTGATATCTAAACCTGGTGCTGTGGCAAGTCTTCAAGGCTTTGTATCCGATTAGTGTAGGTATTTTCCCCTCTGTTTTTTTCTGTTCTCATTGATATGGGAACATACCAGATCAGGTTTTCTATATAGACCTGCTGGATCAGAAGCATGCCTTTCTTTAGAATTCATTTCTTTTTAAAAACAATCTGGATCTAAGACATCCCTGGGTGTCTAGACTCCCAGGGATAGTCTTGAAAGTACACCCAGCTCTGCTCTGTCAAAGCCCTGCAAGCATCAAGGGCCTGCCAAGATCATCAAAACACAGTTCCTTAAAGTGTGGGTGTAGGTATGAAAATTGCTCCATTAATACCACCCAGTTTTATGTCTCCACTCACGTGGGAGTGCAGAATATGTCTGACAATGTCTTCAGCTGTTCAGGAATGAGCACTAACCCACTTGTGTTTTCTGCTTGGTTGTGGGATTGGAGTGGGTGGGAAGGGTTCTGTTTCTTTTTCAGCTCATATCTCACAAATCTGCCAATATGTTGTCATCATCTTCTCCACTCAGACTACTGCAGGATCCCCGGTTTCATTGCCTGTTCTCATTGCTGACTGTTTTTTGGGGGTTTGGGGGCTTTCTTTGTGTGTGGTGGGGTTTTTGTTTGGTTGGAGTTTTACTTGGTTTTTGTTTGTTTATTTTGTCTTGATTTTTAAATTAATTCCTTTTTGTTTTGTGCAAGATCCAGAGGCGATGGGCTTCATAAGGGCTATCCTGGCACAGATGATCCTTGCTGGGCTCACTGAGACTATGGGCAATCCAACATTTGTAGCGAGGGCAGCAAGAAGGCAAATTACACTGCAAATCTATGACAATGCATCTTCAGCCAGAGACAGCTCCAGGCTTTGCAGAACCACCTACTGAGACCCCAGGAAAGGTTGGAAGGTCAAACTGTGAGCTGTTTCACTTTCATCTACTTGTGAAGGCCATAAAATTCTTTGTAGACATTTTAACAAATAATGCTTCAGAAATATATTTTCCCCTAACATCCTTTTTTTCTTCACAAGTATGAAAGCCAACAACAACTCAGCACGCATGTTTTAAGTTAACTAAAAGAAGATAGTAAGAATGCATGTTTCACCCTTCCAGAGGGGTCATTACGAAAAAGTGAGGTTAAAAATAATGTTAACATGATCAAAAAATAATGAACTCTTCATTTTTCTACATCTTTTAAGACATTCTGAAATGTCCCTGTGTGAGCCCTTCTGCCATCCTCCTTTCTTTCCCTTTTACCCCATACCCAGCCTCTATACTGCAGAAAAGGGAAGATTTTGGTACCTCTGGCTATAAGCGAAGGAGGGCTCCCTCAATGCTCTATCAGCTCCATTTTAGGATGAAGTCAAGATGCATATTTTTCCCCCTTCATTTTTCCCTTTTGCCTCTATGCCACCTTGAAAATCAGGGACCCAGATGTAATGGTTGCAGGGATCTTGCAGGATCCACCTCTCTGCTGGTCTAGTTTCCATCTTTAGTGAATCCCAGAGAATCTGCAGGAAGTTTGACTTTCTTTGCTGGTGCTCTATCTTTAAAAAGCAAATGTTACTGGATGTTTAAGACCATTTTTTTCCTATCAAATTGTTAACAGTTTCAGGACTATCTTTGTAAAAAAAATGCAGGAGAATACATCCTGAAATACATCCTTGTAATTGTGTCCATCTTTACCTGCTAGCCCTGGTGCCCTGCATGAACTGTGGAGTTCATGACATGGTGCCGCCACAGGGAGCTTCTTGCTGAAGAGCCTTCCTCTAGGATGCTCAGCATCACCTTAGATGCAAGTTTACTTCACGTGTCTCTGATAAGCAGCAAGACCTACAATTCTGCCCATTTAGGCACTTCTATAAGCATTTTTCAAGCGTAGATATCTCTCAGCATCTTATTTTCAAGTATCTGCAGAATTTGAAATGAAGGATTCCCCACCGCGAAATTTCAACGTATTACACAAATCAGTTTAAGAGCAGAGTTGTACTGGACATGATTAAAAGATGAATATAAGAAACAGCACCTTACAGCAATTAATAATAAGAAAATAATTCTCCTTATGAAATCTAGTCATCCTCATTAAGTGAAAAGTAAAGTTCAATGTGGTTACTGCTTTGGCTGCTTACAATTTTTTTTTTATGCTGTACTATGTGCTAGATGGACTTTGAAACTACTAACAGGATTTGCATTGGCTTCAAAGTATAATACAGCAGCTCATGTGAGAGGGGCAAGGTTCCCTCTATTTTAGTATTTACTTTATCTGCTCTGGGATAGACTGCGTATCAGCTGTGAGAGAGGAGCATGGCACCTACAGATTGAGGCACATCCCTTCATTTTTAACTCTTAGATCAGTAGTGAGAAGTCTGTACCTGCAGAAGGACCAGCTACTGAGCCTGGAGCTTCTGAGGCAGATGCAGGGGAAAATTGATCCTTTTTCCCATTTGTTCAAATGCAGTTCAAAACAACACGCACAAATTGCATTTGCAAAACAAATTAAGCTATCCCTTGAAAATTTGACTTTGTGCTTTCCAAGGGTCACACTACTGTGGTTATTTTGTTTTTGACCACTTCCTCATCACATTCAGGCCAGATCTAACAGAGAAGCATGGTCAGAAGAGAAAAAGAATAATGAATTCTAAAACTGATTCATAACCGTGCCATCCATTAGCAACATCTTTGCATTTCCTAGGTGTTTGGTGATCAGGGAGCCTGTCAAGCCTGGCTATTGTGTGGGTAATCTTCAAAAGGGAAAAGCGAAAAACTTCACCTTTCCCAGAGAAAATTCTGCAGACGATGCTGCCACAGCCGTGACTGAGTCCTACTATCGATGAAAAGGACGGGGAGGAAATGAGATATGTAACAGCAGTGCTTGGCTCCAGCAACTGTGGAAACTTGCCATGTGTTCTGTGCGTCGCTTTTATAGGTCTGATCATGACATATGATAGACGCCAGAAAATAGGCTCTTATCATCATTCCACAGACAGTCTCTCTTTTAGTATGTGCCCTGGGCGTGATCCTGACAGTTTCACTGGCACAGATACAGAAGAAAGTATTTGCTCTTCTCTGTAACCTATTTACAGGGATTTCTTCTGAACTCCCAGAATTTCCCCTGGAGTAGGACAACCCCGTGCTGTTCTCAGTTAGCGTTATGAATAACATTTTCCAATAAAAAATGTGTCTGTGTTCAGCCTGAAAGATTTCTGTCAAAAAATATTTGCCAACTGCAGACCAGAATTTAGTTTGGAATTCTGAATTTTGGGGCAGCCTGCTCCTAAACCGGTGACCTTAGGAGCTCAAGGTCATCCGCTCAGCATGAGCTAGCTCTTTCCTGCTTGGCACAGGGAGCAGAAAAGCCCAGGAAGCCTTGGCTATAAAGTAGGCCACAAACCTTGGAGTTTCAGGCAGCTGTTCAACAGAACTGACTTTCTTTGCATCAATGAAAGTGAGGGAAATGGCTTTTTATTTTTGAGTCAATGTAGGCTCCAGGGAAGATATTTAATCTGGGAAGTATCATATGTCTTAGGCTTGGAAAAAAAGAATTCTCAGAATTTCTACTTCATAAGAAATTGTGAAATCTTTTAAGTTCTGGTTCAATTTTGATTAAAATGAAATTTGGAAAAGATTATTTTTCACACACACCTAAAAAGCTGCTTTACCAACAGTTCTATTTCTGCTCCAAGCTAGGGATAATTAGGCAAAAGGTGGCCAAATAAAAAGAATGGCCCTGCTACTAATCTCATAAAGGTGAAACTTGAGGAAAGTTCACAGCACCATTGATGTTATTGTAACTAGGATTTGAAAGCAGAAAAGGAAATAAAGTCATTGCCTTGTCAAAGAGATGTAAGACTTACATGAGCTGTATATTTGCCCTCTGGACAGTAGGAAAGCAGTGGAAAGAAGAATGGAAAAAATAGGAGCACTCGAAAGAATATAATGGAAAAGTAAGGCAAATAGGTAGAACTACAAAATAGTTTTGGCTAGGAATTTAAATTTCTGTTTTCCCTATCCAGTCTTGAAATAGCAGGGTAAATTTTGCATAATTGCTTAGGAACATATTGCAGGAATCTCCACTGAAGATGGGGAGCTGAAGGGCTTTTTGCACATTAGAAATTGCAGCACCTGGTCTGGGGGTTCCTCTCTGGGCGGCCTTAGATAAACAAAATCTCTATCTTCTCCCTGTGCAAGGAAATAAGCCTATTTCTAGCCCTTTTTAGCCAAGAAAAAAGAAACAAGTTACCCACTTCCAGTGAACTGGTAGACCCTAAATACACATACCCCTTTGGGCTCACACACAGCAGTTAGGCAAAATCTGTTTGGCTGCACAAAGTGGTCAATAATATCATTGCAAGCCAAAGGAAAACAAAGAATTTGTCTTGAGTTAAGGTTTTTGTTCTAAATAAAATGAACCTGATCATCAGGGGCTTTTAAAGATATAGAAATGTTACCCAATGGGAGGATACAATACTCCATGCAGAGCTAATGAAAAAAATAAATTCATGGGAGTATGGGACCTTGACACTTTTTTTGCATGCTCTATTTTAATGAAACTCTTTGTGGAATATGGACCAGCAGATCAGTTGCACAAGATGTTTGCTGCTCCCATTTTTCCATTTCCTTTGGCTTGAAAAAATTCCTCTGAAAAGCAGATTTGCAGAGCACTGAGTCGGGCTCGGTGTGGCCTGGCTGGTCAACGGGCTGCAGCAGCTGGCCCATGGTCATGAACTGCCTCCCCTTGAAACTGGTGTCTTGAATTACTGAATAAATTCATCACTTTCTAAAGATAGAGGTGACAGAGCGACAGCCCTTGGGCTAGGCAGGCGAATTGCTCTGTTATATAAAAAACTTGGCCTTCTGGGCAATGTCAAAATTTGCCTGCAAAATGTTTGGCCAAAGATCAACACTAAACTAGAGCTGTGACAGCTTCACTTTGTCTGAGCTCCCCATGTCTTTCCCTAGTATGTGGCAGGCTAGTCTGGTCAAGAGCCACATTTTAATTGCATTTGAGATTTTATAATTATTTTACATTTTACCTTTAGTGTCCCTGCGAGAAGTAGGCTGAGACTGTTTTTAAAAGAGGATGGAGAAAGGTACCAAAATATGTAGCCTGAAATGATTGTATTGAATCAGAATCCTCGTGTCAATGTTGGTCTTTCTGGTGTAGAAGACAGAGAAACATATTTTGCCTGCCTTGCTCACACTTGCATCTGGTGGAATGAGCATTGGCTGCAGCTGCACACTTTCCATGGGGGAACCAGGCTCACCAGGCCTTGGAGTCGCAAGTACAAAGAGCTGAACTTCAAGCAAAGGGGGAGATTTTTACAAAGAGATCAACATGGACCACTGTAGTCGGCACCTCCCTGG
>VZTE01001191.1:526-15485 GCA_013397775.1 Eulacestoma nigropectus
AAAATGCATTTGCCAATGCAGCTCCTGCTGCCTCGGTGAAAATCTACTGAGAGAAGGAGCCTGGGAGGAGACGTGCTTGGCAAGAGCCATTGTGCAGCTGACAGCTCCAGGATGCCCCCGTGTGCCACGCTGGACACTGCCTGTCCTTGGGGTTCAGAGCAAAGCAGGTGCTTGGTTTGTGTGTGCAGTCTCAGGCTCCTGCTTGCTCCCAAATGAGCAATTGCCAGGAGATGTGTGCAGAGCTGCCTGGGCTCCCTGAGCAGGCCCGGCAGGAGCTGCAGCACATGGGGTGGCAGCGCAGCCTCGCGAGGCTGGGAATGTCTTGGTGCTCGCCCAGAGGGGGAATGGTGTGGGCTGAAAGGCTCCGTGTTTGCCAGGGTGTTCCAAAGGAAAAGGGAAAATGCTCCTGACCTCAGGCAAAGGGGACCTGCAGCCCCCTGGGGCGGCTGCCGAGCACCTCCAGCACCAATCCAGTGCTAAGGAGCTGAGTCATGGAATCCCAGAATCCCAGACTGGTTTGGGTTGGAAAGGGCCTTAAAAGCCCATCCAATGCCACCCCTGCCATGGACAGGGACACCTTCCACTATCCCAGGGTGCTCCAAGCCCCATCCAACCTGGCCTTGGATATTTCCAGGGATCCAGGGGCAGCCACAGCTTCTCTGGGAACCCTGTGCTGGGGCCTCATCACCCTCAGGAATTTCTTCTGTATATCCCATCTAACCCCATTGTCTGTCAGTTTGAGGCCATTCCCCCCCTTGTCCTGTCACTCCATCCCTTGTAAATTGTCTCTTTCTATCTTTCCGGTAGCTTCTTCAGGCACTGGAAGGGGCTTTCAGGTCTCCCCAGAACCTTCTCTTCTTCAGACAGAACAAGTCCAACTCTTCCAGCCTGTGTCCATAGTAAAGGTGCTGCAGCCCTTGGAACATCCTCCTGGTCTCCTCTGGACTTGGCTTCAGCAGCTCCATGTCTTTCCTGTGCTGATGACCCCAGGCCTGGATGCAGCAGCTGGGGTCTCACCTGATCAGAGTAGAGGGAGAGAATTCCCTCCTTCCACTTGCTGCCCCCACTTCCATGTGTCCCTTCTTTCTATGGTGAAGAGTCCCAACAGAATTAGATGCCCATCTGACCTTCTTTGGATCTGTTTCCCCCAGTGGAATTATTTTCATCCTAGAGCGATATAAGGATGTAACCTGCAGGCAAGATCCAAGGGCTCTGCATTGTTTTTATTGAGTTGTGCATTGGGAAATCACCAGGAGCACTTCAGTGTTGTTCTGCCAGTTCACTTGGGTCAGACATTCCAACAAACTGTTCATCCAGCAGAAAAATATGTTGTGGATCTGGCCACATGCAGTTGTTAAAAATAATATGGCATCTTGACAGGTGTGTTTTAGCCTGCTGTCCTTGCTAAATCCCCAGGGAGATAATTACACTCTCTTACTCCAGGAAGCTTTCCCACCCCTAGAATTTCTTTATTTCCTCTCATAAACTGTTGTGGGGAAGCGCAGTGGGATGAGAAGGATGGGAAAGAGCCTGGAAGATGTGGCACACGATGTAAAACCCCATAAAATGCTGTCAGCCTCTGGTCTGAGGTGAATTATGCACTCCTAAATTTACAGCCTGTGTGCTGAAATATGGAGTGGCGTGCATAAAGGATGGTTCAATCCAGACAAAAAATATTGCATCATCAAGAAATTTCTCTAATACAAAGGGAGAAAACTCCAGGAGAATCTCTCCCTGGGGAAAAAAGTATTAAAAAAAAAGATCTCTTGAGGATTACTTTGCTAAAAATCCCCAGTAGAAATTAGGGAAATGTCAGGAAACCTTTGTTAAAAAAAAAAAAAAAACCACCTCTCCTTGATAGGTAAATGAAAAACAAACAAAAATAATTAATTTTGAACAGGGAAAAATACTTCTTGCTGAGGTTGTTATTAGTAAAGGCTTGGATATCTTCCAAGGTGAAGTTTTTATAGCTGTTAAGATTCATGGAGTGAACAGGCAAAGTGGGAGTTCCTACAGATTCATGCAGTTCTGTTCATTAACATACAAACTACCCCCAGATTGTTGTTAATTGTCGGGCAAATTTATTGTTAAATGTTTCCAGGAAAAGAAGAAGAAATTAAAAAAAAAGGAAAATATTTGTCAAGAAGAAATGTTTTGCTACTGTAATTAAGAAATATTTTATTTTCCTTCTTCCTATGTGAAAAATGTGAATTCTTTTCAGGAAGTGAAGAATTTCAAGGTCGATTCCTACTGCGAGATGCTACAGCACAGTCTTGTGGGTAAAGCAAAAGAGGAACAAAGATGAATCATAAAGAAATGTTTATTAGGATAATAAATAAACAATAAATGCAGCAATAATAAATACATTTTCAAAAGAGCTCCGGGCTCCAGCAGGGAAATATTGCTGCTGGTGGAATATCTGAAGAGAAAAATTGTGGTGGAAGAACAACTTTCTTTTATGTAATAGGAAGGAACTGCAGAGTAGCACCAGGTTTGGCTGCATGGTACAGGTGCTCTTAAGTTACTTTTAAGAGCTCAGACCCTTTTTATATCCCACTGTTAACAATTCTTTGGAGAAACACAGCTTTGTAGAACTAAGGGTAAAGTCTTACTAAGAAAATTTCCTCATTTTTATATTACCTGTTTGTTCTGGAGAAAGAGCATTTTTAAAGGGAAGCTGCAGCACCTGTTAAAGGGAAAATAAATTAAAAGCCTAAAAGAATTTCTGTAAAAGTTCTGTAAAATCCTGTAGAAGGAAATACTTTCAATGTGGAGGATGAAGAATATGACACAAAATTGTAATGAGTTAGCTTGTCATAATTACATTGAAATATATCCTATATAGGTATATAGGGCTGTTATATTTCAGCCATTGAAGATTTATATATATATATATGTATATATACCTACATAAAATAAAGTTCAAAGGAGAAAGGTCAGTGAAAATACAAATACAATTCCCAATTATATTTTCTAGACAGGTGTCACATTTTTTGGGCACTCATGATTCTATAATACTTTGATGAGTACTTACTATTAGAAATAACAAATAGCATGAGACATGGGAAGTTCTATAATATGTAAAACAAATCCAACCCCACTTAGCAGCAGGATATGTTATTATCTCCTAAAACTTAAAATATTTTTTTAATCTTATGTATATATAGAAACTTTTTCTGTTCTCACCTAAATTAGAACCATAGGACTGAATCCAGCTCCGTGGCTGCAACCATGCTGGAAATGCCATGAATAACCCCAAAATCTCTTCCCAGCACTCCGTAGTGTATAAGGAAAAAATACATGCATAAGAGTTGAGTATATAATATTACAATATATTAAATGTTATTTTCACATCTATAGTACAATACAGAATAGTTATATGTGTAATGTGTACTAATCCTATTACAAAGGGCCATGAGAACGAGAAAATAAATATTCAGCTTCTGTTTTGAGTAAAGAAAGAAATGGAGAAATGTCAAAAGCCAGAACCCTTTTTATTTAACTCATTTTTCTCTGTTTGGTTTTTGCAAGTGTTACCATTTTTAAGGCAGAAATTGGATAATTCAACAACTACTGATCCCACTAAATCCTGGATATGATACTCCGGAGGCAAGACTTGGAAAAGTCATGGTCATTCCATAATAAACATAAAATTCCTCGTGAAAATCCCAGGTGTTCATGCATTGACCTGTCAGGTGCCACTCTTCTTCTCAATGAAGCCCAGATTCAAAGGATGTTGAACAATTTGTACTTTCAGTATCATTTATGTCACAATTGGTGATCTTGGCTTTAACTGAAAACATTGGAAATCACTTTGGGTGCTTTGTCCATAGCAAACTCAACACTTTTAAGGATTTTCAGCCCAAGCCAGAGAAGCTGTGGCTGCGCCTGGATCCCTGCAAGTGTCCAAGGCCAGGTTGGACAGGGCTTGGAGCAACCTGGGTTAGTGGAAGGTGTCCCTGCCCATGGCAGGGGGTGGCACTGGGTGGGCTTTGAGGCCCTTTCCAACCCAAACCATTCCATGATTCTGTGATCAAGGCCATGGACATACGACTGCCACCAGCTGTGGATAAACCAGGTAAAATTAAGAGGCAGACGAGTTTGTTTTCTCATTTACCTCACTTTCCAGTGGTTTTGACCATTGCCAGTTTCTTTTTCATGTAGAGCATATTGGCTGTGGTGATGAGAGTATTAACTCTTGAAAAATCATTATGGAAGTGGAGAAATTATATAGCTGTATTTCCTAACAGAAAATTAATTGGTGGGGCTCTCTTGATCATGTTGGAAATGTAGTTTTATCATATACATGTGAGGGAGGGAGATAGGAAGTAGAAGAGAGGTTAATAGTTGAAAAAAAAATTTAAAAATTAAGTCAGTCATCTTCCAAACTCCCTTTTGAAAAGATGCTATTTTTATTTGCCTTAGGATATGGTTTTTTTCCTAGAGCTTGTAGAGCTTTCATTTCTCAAAAGAAGAAAGACTTCAAGAGCCTGGAATAATTTTCTGACATGAAATAGATATACAGAACTTCACATTTGTTTTGTAAAGTTTCTACAAATACCAAAATAACGAGGGGAAAAAAGTTTTAAAAGCTGTTGTTCAATAGCAGCTACCAGAGCAGAGCAATACAGAGTGTATTAAATAATGCAAGACATTCACTCAAATAAATCTGGATTGATCAACAGCAGTCAAGAAATATCCTTGGAGCAAAAAGGAATGGCAAGATAAGAAGAAAAGGTGTCTGATTTAATATAGAAATCATGTTTAGAATTTACAGTGATTTTATAGACATATTTCAGGGATGATGTGCACTCAACTGATATTGAATGTATGGAACATTAATGGAATACTGTTACATATTGATAAGCTGTGATATAGGTAGATAAGAAATATATTTTAAAAAGTCATAAAAAACTTCAAAGCTGAAACCCCAAATATCCAAATATTTTTCCATACGCATCTTATTTAATCCTAATGGTTTTTTACCGTTTTGCATTCAGTTCAGCATCTTCTAGCTCTTCAGCATTCTCAGATGGTTATTTTCCACAGAAATTAAATATTTGTTATTCACCTAAGCTCTGGTTATTAATTATCTGATAACGAAGATCTTATCTGAGCCATCTATGACACTTATCTGTGTAGACACAGAGAGTATTTTCACCATGACTGTATTATTTAATTCCCAGTATGGGGAAAGTATAACCACACCCCTTGAAATCATGAGTGATGAAGTGGAGCTTATTCCATGAGGATGAAACATTGCGTGATTCCATGATTAAGACTGGATTTATTGCTAATACAGTATCTAAATAATAGGGGGAGGTACAGTTTATTTGTACAAAATCTGCAGTGCTTTATCCAAAACAAAATCAGGTCTGCCAGGCAAAGGTTTCTGTAGGATGAAGTCAGACTTGAATTTCACAGTTGGTCCTTCTCTATTTAATTGGCCAATCCAAAACCTGAATCCTAATAAATGCTTTTGTTCCTTTAAAGGGAAGGAAGGGGTTGAAATCTAGAGCTGACTTTTATAGCTTAGACTCATCTATAAATTAGACGGAGCTGTCTTTTTAATTAAGAGCTCACAAACACGAGCATTCCCTGTAATCCAATCCATAAGGAGTGGAGTCCTGTTCCATAGACAACTGGAACAATAGCTGGACAAATCACACAGTAATTGGTGCAGGAAGAATAAAGGCCTGTCCCACACTCCCAGAAGCACAGGCTTTAATCATTCCACTTGCAGTAAGATTCCTCTAGGTGGTAACAGCACAGTTCCCTTTTTTCCTAAAGGCCAGAGAGTGAATATCACAGGTTCACTGATAAAAATCCTGCACAGAGAAAAGCCTGGCTCCAGCCTCAGGCACCAGGATTTTACAGGAGTTCAGCTCCACTGCTGGGGGAGGAATCTGTAACAAATTCCTGTGTGGTGGTGCAGATCCACCACCATCCTGCATTGCATGTGCATAAATAAACAGGGAATTGAAAACGATATCACTTCTATTCAGCTGTCCCTCATATTTAACTGGAGCAAGGCAGATTTTCATCACTGGCTCAGCACAGCTGCAAGAGAATTAATAATAAAACCTTCCTGCCCGAGGTCAGCATTTCTGCCCAACCAGAGCCAAGACACTGTCCTTCTTTAGGTCTTTAGACTCACCTTCATTGTGTGTCCTTAGCTCAGAAAAAAAGGACATTTGGAGGAATTTTTTTAAAAAAGGGTGAATTTTCACTCCACTCATAGTAGGGGCCAGTCAGACCTTTGTCCCAGTCCTGTATCTGGGGTCAGGCAGAAGCTGCAGTTCCGGCAGCATAGTCAGCATCTTCAGTAGGCCAAGCAGGATGGAACCCACCCCAGGGAGACTCCCCAAATCTCTCAGGATTCCCACTTAAACTTTTCCTCACTTTGTGCAGTTTGCAATGACATTAAGGAATATATTACCTAAAGAAATGTAAATTATTTGTAGACAGCGTTTGCTTTGTTCTGTTTGGGTTTAGGGAGGCAGATAGCAAAAAGGACCTTTATTTTTGTGATGTGAGACTATGCCATGGTCACATCCAGGTATCTTATATCCCTAACGAGTTAAATGAGAGGAATGATAATTTGGGGTGTCATGTGGAGAATGTGGGAGAACAGTAGGAATACAAAGCATATCTTTGTCTAAGTAATGCACAGGATTTTTAAAATCCTTAAATTACTGTGCATTTTTTACTTTATAGCTTGAGTTTCACCCAGTAAGGTGTGGTAACAACTTCTACCTTGACAACAGAGAGGAAAACTGTCACATGCAGTTGGTTTTTCAGGTCAGGAATATAGAGATGTCCTAGGTTACAATGTAAGATGTGCCCAAAAGTATATATATTCTATCACCATCTTCATAAGCTGTTAAAAAACTGGGGGGGCATTGTTCCCCACCTCCTGCATGACTCATCCCTGATAAACTCTGGGGATATCTCCTGTTAATGGGCCAGCTGTTGAAACCAGGTAGGGCAGTGTTCCTTATCTCTCCCATGACCCATCCTCCCTCCAGGGGGATCTCTTCTGTTCATGGGCCCATCAATGCCTTGCCTCATGACTCACCATCCCGTTGTGAGATGCTCCGCCCAGGAGGAGGAACTAAGCGTTCCCATCTGTATATACTTGGAGGTTTGGAACACCAGAGTCTGCCCTTACCTCCTGGATTCCCAGAGGACAAGAGCTACACAGCCACCACTGGACCCTCCGAGGAAGACCAGAGCCCTTGACAAGATCACTGCCTCAACAGAACCATCACTCCAGGAGACTGCAGGCACCATTTAATCGGACTGCTACCAACACCCTGACCGACAGGGTGTCAGGTTGTATTCTGACTCTGTCAGTGGTTTTTCTTTTTTGTACTATTGCATTTATTTTATTTTTCCTATTAAATTGTATTTCTGACTTGGAGTCTTTCTGGTTTGTTTTCAAACCAGTACAAGAGAGCAAGTACTGATGTGGTCATATTCTTCTCTCCTGAAAGACAAGCTGATCAGGTTCTGGAGCCTATTTTTCTGTTTCTGGTTCTTTCCCACATGGTGAAAGACCTGATTTTGTTGCTTCACTCTTTGTTTCCAAGGCAAAAAGATAAATAAATGACTTTTATGTTTATTAGTTTGTAGAGCAAAATGGAACTGTAATCAGATGGCGTTTCCAGTCAGTCTGTGGGATAACAGCGTGTTTGGAACCTGATTCAGATCCTGGTTTGTTCCTCAAATGGAATTAAAAGTCTCTTCTCTCTTTTGCAAGCCGTGCATTGTAAATAAAAGGATAAAATAATCTCTTACAGGCTATTTCTCTCACACGTATGATGTTGGATTGAAATGTAGTCCTGTTTCTCTGATTCCTGTGTTTTTTCCAGACTTTCTGACTCCAGTCTTGAATACCATGCTAAAAGTTGAAGGAAAAAGAACCAGGAACAGAAGCACTCAAGCAGAAGGGCACAACTAACTCATTGCATGAGAAGTTCACATCCAGATTCTGAGACAGCCAAGCTGAAGGTTACCTGGTACCAGAGCAATGGATATTTTTCCAGTTTCTGTATTCTAGGGTCAAAAAAAGAGTTGGAAATGCATCAAAATGTAGAAATTCTCTGAAAACAGATGCATGGTGAACATGGGCATGTTTTCCACACAAACACAGGGTTTCCACAGGGGCATGGGGTTTTATTTGCACATGAAACCTCAATCTGAGCATGACTTACGGAGTTACAGGTGAAGAAAGCTGAGAAAATAATTTCAACTGATTTAAATGACTTAAAAATTTCAAAGAAAGCAATTTGCAAAGCTGGGTAAAACAGTCTTGAAAATACATCTGTGGAATAGTTTTCTCTATGCCCATCCTACAAAGAGATTTTTATAACATGGGCATGCTATAGTGGGTGTGGTTGTGCTCATTCAAGGTTGGACTTGGTGATCTTGGAGGTCTTTTCCCACCTCAGTTCAGATTGGAAAATCCTAGGATTTTAGAGCTCTGCTGAAGAACTGATTCGGACTTCAGAGCTGGACCTGTAGGCAGAGCAGTTCTATGCAATAATAAGCCCTAAATGGTTTTATTTCTCAGGACAACAACCAGTGTAATATTTTCCTACAGATATTAATATATATTCCTAAAGAATAAATCTGACTTCCTTGAAGTAAGGAAGGAAAAGCTCTGTGGCAATAAAGTTGCCCTTTCCCTGTTTTTGCCAAGGGTAATCCCTGCTCCAGAGCTCTGACTTGGCACTGGTTTGACCCTGGTGCACACATGGCTGTGGCCTTGGGAAAGCTTCAGCATCCACACCTGGGATTTGCCAAGTTATTGCAGGAAAAGGCACTGTTTGATCTCCTTCCCTGCCTTTGAAGGAATTACAGCGATTATATCCTGCCTGGTGGTCATGTTCCAGGGAAAAGCAGAGGCCTGAGAGGAGGCTTAACTTGCTACCACCTGGAAAGTTAAAAGTCTCATGGGCTTACAATTTTAATATTTCAAAAGGGTTAAAACCAAGCTGTGACAATTGAATCAAGACTAGGAAAGACTGTGAATGTACCATAGGAGCAAGATTCTCTTCTCTTTTAAGATAACTAAATAGAAGAAATCATAAATGAATAACAAATCCGTGATCTCTAAATTAATATAAGGAAAGCTATTTGCTTTGAAAAAAAAGAATAATTTACCCTTAATTACAAAATTAATTTACCCTGAAATTATGCTTAAGAAAATACTGTTTGTAGTTTATCCCCACGGAAGTGGGCATCTGCAAAATTATTATTTCTAGTATTTAATAATATTCTAGACATTCTTAATATAAAAATATTAAGGTATTTTCTATGTTGAGAATATTGTTGTGTGTCCATTTGTGTGCCTTTTTCAATCCTATCTTCTCTCTCATCTCCCATATCCCTTTGCCTGTCGGACATTACAGAATCTCATTCCTAAAAAAGAAATATTCCTTAACATTATCCTTCATTACCACAAACACGGAATTAAAGAAAACCAGAGGAATATTGTTGGGTTATTCAAGATTATTCAGGATTATTCAAGAGCCAAAGATTGCCCCACTTCAATTTTTAACTCTCTATTTTGTCCAGTAAAACTCTGGCAAACAATTTCAATGGAGATGAAGCATTTGCAGATTTTCCAAAGTTCCCTTAGGAACACTGCTGTCCTCTGCACTAAATATTCCAGGTTACATTTAGGTACCAGCCATTTGGAAGACCTCAATAGGAAAATAGTGATGGAAAGGGTGTTTAACTCTCCTCCAAGTTTCACAGAGCCCAGGTACTGAATGTGCCTGACTCTCACAACTAGAGCTCTTTGCACACCAATGTTTTGGAGGACTTCTAGTTTTTCATACAGCTTGGAAGGATCTAAGTTAAGGAAGAAATCTAGATTTAAAAAAAAATCCAAATGTATTATTATACTGAGGCTGGGTTGAGAGAGACCGTGGCTGCCTGAATGCTTTGTGACAGCCTTTTTTGTACATTTTCACTTATGTGTCCAAGTATTGTAATGTATAGAGCAATGTGGGTAAAGACCAGTATTGTCGTCTTACCCACACAAAATTGAATTCCAGACATTTGGGTGGTGACATATTGTTAATTAAATATTGATTTGTTGGAGGATGAACTGAGCCATTGGTATTTTCCCTCCTAATTAGAATAATGACTGCTCCACATGCCAACAGTTATGAATCTCCCTGAAATAACTGTGCAAGTGGAAATGTAGGAAAGCCTTAAGTAATGCAGGATATTGCACCTCAATTATGATTAATAAATTAGCTGTAGTGTAGTAGCTGCACTATTGAAATAGACTGTCCACATTTCCCCTACTGAGAGTAGAGATCCATTGTTTGATAGTTTGCATTTATCCTGGCACTCTGTGTTCCAGTTTGTCAGGACTAAATAGGCTCAGCATTGTGAAAAAAGCCCAGTTGCACATTCCTCAGTGCCATCAATATTGTTCTTAGTGATTCCACAAGCAAAGCATGCCATGAACTGATAAAGGAAGCCACTCTTTCACTCCGAGCCAGGAGCTCATTTACGGAATATTAAATACTTCAGTAGCTGAACTTTTTTTAATAATTAATTTTTGTGGTGCTTATGCCCCATGGATGAAGAAGGAGCTTCTATTTCCATTGCAATCAGTTTCTCACTTTTTAATCAACATTAATTTAATGTTAGAATCTGATTTTCTGTATCATGCTAATTTCTCCTTGGCTGGTCTCTGATTAGTGAGTTTAGTGTGCAACTATTCTCCCTCATCTCCAAGTCCAGTTTCTCCTCAGAAAATGTCTGCTTTCTTCAGCTTTCATCTTAACCAGCACGAGATCCTTTCCCCCAGCCAAAGCCATGTCAGCACATCTCCCTTATCTCCCTCAAAATATTCCTCTCAGTCTTCTTCTAAGTTAGTATTTCCTCACTGCTCCAAAATAGAATCCTAGAGCCGTTCAAGTTGGAAAAGCCCTCTGAGATCATCGAGTCCAACCATGCCCCAGCACTGCCAAGGTCACCACTGACCCACACTGACATGGCTTTAAATCGCTCCAGGGATGAGGATTCCAACACCTTCCTGGGCAGCCTGTGCCCATGTCTGACCACTCTTTCAGTGAAGAAATTCTTCCTAATATTCAACCTGAGCCTCCCCTGGCACAGCCTGAGGCTGTTCCCTCTCCTCCTGTCCCTGTTCCCTGGGAGCAGAGCCCGACCCACCCTGGCTGCCCCCTCCTGTCAGGGAGTTGTGCAGAGCCAGAAGGTCCCCCCTGAGCCTCCTTTCCTCCAGGCTGAGCCCCTTTCCCAGCTCCCTCAGCTGCTCCTGCGGCTCCAGCCCCTTCCCCAGCTCCGTTCCCTTCCCTGGACACGCTCCAGCCCCTCAGTGTCTGTCTTGTCCTGAGGGCCTCAAAACTGACCTCAGGTTATTTCATCTTTACAAGCCTCACCGTAGTAAGTCAGTGCACCTTAAATGTGATTAAGACCATGAAATGAGCAATAACATTTTTTATTATTTTATTATTGGAAGAAGTAAACTAAAAAGGACCATAATATTTGAAGATGGGCTGAGAAACTCGGTGACAGGGGCCTATAAAATGACAAGGAACATGCAGTTTTTAGTCCACCAAAAGGTCACCTACAGGGCATCTCTGAACCTTCCTTTATCCCTTCATTTTGTCTTTGAGAATGTCTCCTATTTCCATATAGGAACAGACTCTTCAAGGAGCATCTTCAAAGTTTTTATAGGGGAAACAATTTGATTCAGTATTTCAGTGTCACTGGTTAATCAGCTATTAATGGATGCAGAGAATATTTGATGTGCTTTTTCTTTGTAGATTGTGGATTTCTACTAAGTCAACTGAATTTCGTCTTCAGAGAAGTGGAATATTCTTTGCATATCATTTATTGCAAGGGATTATATTACAGGGAGGTGGAAGTGCAAACGGAATTTTTGTGGTTTTGTATTAATAAAGAGATTTTAATTCCTCTGCTTTAAGCAGATTATCATCAGCCTTCCAAGAGCTGGGAACATGTTGCTTTTAAGGACATAGATAATCTGGGCAGAGATTAGGGCACGCTTGTTCACTATGAAATTCCCCTGAATTTTGGGAGGTCTCATTTGTTAAGAGGTTTTGTGTTGACTTTCATGGAATCCCAGACAGGTTTGGGCTGAAAGGGACCTTAAATCACATCCAGTGCCACCCCCTGCCGTGGGCAGGGACACTTTCCACTAGCCCAGGCTGCTCCAAGCCCCGTCCAAGCTGGCCTTGGACACTTGCAGGGATCCAGGGGCAGCCACAGCTTCTCTTGGGGGTGGATTTGAGTGGGATTTGGTTTTTTTTAAATCCCTTTACACTTTCACAGCTGAATTCCTCTTTAACTCCATGAGTTCATACGAAGAAGTTGGAATGAGCAGGAAGATAAACATCACCAACCAACCCCTTGGGACAGACAAAGAAAATTTAAAACTAAGTTCATGCTGTTTACTTATACTGCTGCAGATTAAAGACTGATTGCCATCTGTAGATTTTCAAATGCTCTCTTTTACATAGATCTGAAATATGGCAGTATCCGTTTTATTTTAATGTGTCTCAATCTCCTTTCTTGGAGTGGAATTTAATTTGGTTTTCTATCAAGTTTTCTTATCTTACCTAGGGTATTTTTTTTTAAACAACACGATTTTTTTTTGTTATAAGTTACTATAGCAACTTGGAAAAATTAAACATGAGAAATCTGTGGAGGCTTCGGGCTATCTGATTTTTATGTTCTTGTGATTTTTCCAGCAAAAAGAGAAGTTCTAGATCTAAATATAGCTCAAAAAAAGCTGAATGTACAGGAATCACTTATCATAGAGCATGAATCCATGCAAATGAAGAAACAATTGCATATACTAAAAAGCAGAGTATAGAGAAAGGCTGTAGAAGGCGAATGAAAGCGTTAAAAAGACAGCTCAAGGGCACAAGTTCCTCATCCTGTAGGGAATTCACTTCCAAAACTTCATGTAAAAACTATTTAATATTTAAAGCCTTTTTTTGTTTTGATGGGTTATTTTTCACGAAACAGCTTTTGGTTATGTCTTACCTGAATTTTTCAGCAGGAAATGTCAAGGCCTGGTAAAATCAAGGCGCTAAAAATCTCCACAGATTCCTTGGACAACGCTCTCAGGGATGCACAGGGTGGGATTGTTGGGGTGTCTGTGCAGGGCCAGGAGTTGGACTTGATCCTTGTGGATCCCTTTCAACTTAGGATATTCCACAATTCTACACTTTAAACCTATACAAATGTGATATAAGGTCAACAGATCCTGTGAGTTTACTGCTTTTGGTAAAAATCTGGGTTTAGATCAAATACAGAGGTTTCTCCTTTCAATATTTGTACAGATGATACAAATTCAAAACAAATGTTTACTTGCAGTTTGTTAATTTGATCATTTTGGAAACAGAAATGGAAATAAGTAGCTATTTTATCAATTCATTACAGATCAAAATCTTTATTCTTCAGAGCATCTCTGGGAAAGTTCCTTCAAACACAGAGGCATCAAATTTGTTACAGAAATATTGAATTTCTCTGTATTCTTGCATTAAATATGCACATCATTATCTGAAGTTTATCTAGAGAATATGACAAAAGAGACTTTTTTCCTCCCTTTTCACCAGCAAAGGGCTTGGTGTCACCTTGGTGATAGAATTTGAGCAGCTCAGTGCTGAACCAGGTTCAATCTCCAGTTTCTCTTGAAGTTGCTCACTCCTCCACTTCTCTTCTCCATGGGTTTCTCTGAATAAACTTCTCTCTCGTACTGCTCAACAACTTCTTTGTTCTAAAAATCATTAATATGAATTTAGTTAACCTAGAATGAGCCAGCAGTGAGGGATGTCAGGGTTTTGTGCACTGATAGTGCCTGTGGAGGTCTAAATATTAGATGGGGCTGTCACTCTCCTGACAATAAATTCAGGAGACTCAACTGTTTTATGGGAAAACTCACATTTAGTTACACACTGGATAATTTCATAATTTCAGCCAGGCTCTTGAGGAACCACACAGATATTTCACTTCATCTGTTTATTGTCCAACAGCTTCTGGCTTGTTCCCAGCAATGAAGGAATAAAAATCTCTGAGGGAATAGCAATACAGAAATCACAGAAACTGCTGAGTTGGGAGGGACCCACAAGGATCGTTGAGTCCAAATCTTAGCCCTGCACAGAACATCCCCAAGAGTCATAGGAAAACTCTTGTATTTTCCAGTTTGGATTAAATTCAAATCCTTTCTGCTCACAACCATTTGCATAAAATAAGTTCACAGCAATCTTCCCAATATCATTCCATATTCTGTTTTAGGTGTGTAGGGAACAGTCTCAAGTCTTCCATAAACCATAAAAATGGTCTTTATGATTTCCCACTGACTCCAGGAATGATTTAACCCTGAGACTCGGCAGTGGAAGTCCTCCTTACTTAATCTTGATGATCAACATCAATTTTGCTACTTGCCGTAAGAAGTGAGTCTTGTGATCAAAAAAGGAGGACTTTCCTCCACTTCAGCCCATATATTTGTAACTAACCACAGCCAGGGGAATATTTCCAGATGACCTCTGTGTTCCTGAGAATCCTCTGCTACACAATGTTATGAAACACTCAGTGCTAGGAAAACCAGGCAATTTATTTTGTCGTGAGACACAATGCATTAGGTAAATGTTAGACACTGAAAAGCAAACACATTCCCATACAAAAATAAAGAAAAAAAATAGATATACCCCAACTGGAAATCTCATTATCTGCTGATTGGTGACCAGGGCAAAAGTTAACATTCCAGCCTGCTGCCCGTGTCACACCCAACAAAAACTTGGCATTTGTCTTTCTTGGGATGAATTTTTCTGCAACCCCATGTTTCATGTACTCATAAAACAAGTCAGAAAAACAATAAGGAAACTGAGAAATCTTAACCCTGCTCATACCAAAGATGTTGTTTCTTCCCCCCCCCCCC
>VZTE01001191.1:15519-34307 GCA_013397775.1 Eulacestoma nigropectus
CCCCCCCCCTTTTTTTGTTCATTTTGTTTTGCTTTTACTTTAAACCTGGTTATTTTTCCAAGATGTTATTACTTAGGATATATCTTGCCCAATTTTTGTTGGGCATCTAAACCTTTCATATGAGGAATGAAGCCCTTTTCTGATGCCTTTAGCTTTATTGTTTCATAAAAATTATCCTCCAGCAGTACCACAATCTTAGAACTCTGACTTATATTTGCACTGGATTGTTATTTGTCTTCTCACTATTGTACCAACCTCACACTTATTAACTTTGCCAGTTTTCCTTTTCTACTTCCAAGAACCCATAAAAACCTGTGTAATTGGCACTGGAATTCCAAGATGTACCAAGATCAATGCAAAAAAAGCAAAAAATAAAGCCACGTTTTCAGGCTGTGCTGGATCCCATCAGAAAACTTCCAGCAAAAAGAGGAGAAAATGAGGTCTATGTGGAAGACACACAAAAAATTTCAGTCTTCTACAGAAAAAAGACTTTGTCAGCCCACAAAATTATATGTCCTAATATTAACATGTGACTGACCCACTAAACACTGGTTATGAAGCCTCACTTTTTGTTATCATGAATATCAGGTTTACAGTGGGGTGAGGAAAACTTTTAACTCAATAGACTTTTAAAAATAAATAAATTTGAACTTTATCATTTTCTTCCCAGAAATATCACTCATTTTATTGACTAATATTGTTATTGATTTTTTTTTTTTTCAGTCTAACATTCCTTAGACTGCAAATGTCAAGGCAATGCTATATGGGGAGATGCCTTTCTGAACAGTGAAAATAAGAGTCAGACTGAATTCTTTGAAAAATGGTGTTTCTGGAATATTTCCTTAAATTTGGCTGGAATTATATGCAAAAAACACTTTATAAGAAAAAAAAGGCAACACCCATTGATTTTTATTGTTAAAGATTATAGCACTTGATGAACTTCATAAGGGCCACTTACAGAGGCAAGTCAAGAAACTCAAGCAGAAGAAATCAAATATCTTCTTGGGAAAATAAAAGAAAAGACTGTTGGTGTGTGAGGAAAATAAACCTTACCGACATAAGAAAAAACCAACCTTGATCTTTGTTTTAGAGGACTTGTTTGTACACAAATTGCACAAACAGAAAATTGTTCATTTAAATGTTTCTTTTTTTCAGCCAGGCAGGTTTTAACAGAAATCTGTGACAGGAAATTGAAATAATTACTTTGCTCTTGTATTGCAGCCCCAATTGCAGGCATTTCTTATATTCCAGACATTTCCTTGGAAGTAGCACAGATCGCAATATATAAATAAAATCTGCAATCAGGGTACTGAGGTTGTACCATCCCAGGCCTGGAATTAACCCTGCTGTAGGCACCTGGCATTGAGCTGCCAAGGGAAGGGAGAGCTGGGCTCTGTGTTTGGCTTCAATCCCAGGAAAAATAGAGATTTTGGGGGAAAAGGCTGGCCAGAAGTGTCTGTGTGCAGCACAGGGGAGCTGCAGCACATCCCGCAGCACGAGAGGAGCTTCACAGAGGCTGGGGAGGCTGAAGGAAAAAGCCCAAGAGGAAGACTTCCAAGGACACAGAAGGGCAATCTCTTCTCTTTTTGGCTTTGAAGAGGAGAAAATTCTCATGGAAAGAAGCTATGAACCCTCGGAAGGGTAAAACTTCCTATATGCTTTTCATGGAATCGATACGTGGGTATTCAACATTGGGAGAGTAACTCCAGATGCCTTTGTTCTTTGTGGGGAAAGGGTGGGAGGGAATTATCTTCTAGCTGGGGAATATCAGGCTGACCTCAAGTAGATGCCAAGAAGAAATAACATGGAACAAGGTTTTCTACCACCATAACCATCATGTTGAAAATCTTTGGCTCTGGAGAATCCTTGCGTGGGAGGGGTGCCTGCAGTTTACACCATCTCCCCAAAGCCCACTGAGTCACTCCAAATTTACCTTTTGTTATGCTAGACTGTGGACAGAAATGAAAATGTAGCTTACTTTTATTTCTTCTCTCTTTTTTTTCTCTTCTGGACAGCTTGTGTTGTCCAGGGATCACTGGCAGTGCATTTCCCAAAGTGACATTCCTTCTCTATCCTTCCTATCCTGCTGGGATGCAGTTACTTTGGCTGCTGAGCTGCACAGGACACTGCCCAGGTTGCTGTCCAAGTTCCCAGGAAATCTCTCTCTTTGAGAAATAGAACAGGTTAACAGATAAAATCCAGCCCCTCTGTGTACTGTGGTGGCTGCTGAGGAGGTGGAAGCCTGTCCCAAGTTTCACAGGAATATTCTTCACTGGACCTTTAACCTTGTATAATTGAGTTTCAGAGCAACCCCTCCCCTTCCTCTGAGGTTCAGGCAAGCCTCAAATGTTTCCACTTAGTCCTGTTGGAACACCTGAAGTCCATTAATCACCACTGTCTGATCAAGGTAATTATTAATGGATGTCCCAGGCAGCAGTGACCCACCTGGATTTTAAGGTCATGCATTTTCTTCAAGATGTTGTTGCTGCTGTATTACAAGGGGTAGCTCATTTTGAATTAAAAATATACAGTAAGAAACCTCTTCCTCCATATACAAGGGCCATATGGCAAGACATAATTACAATTTACTTTGCCTTTTACTTTCTTTTTTCTAGCAAGTGCTCTGAAACCATCTATAAAACCATGCCTGGCTGAATTTGGCAGAGAGAGTGGTTTTCTGTAAATAACATTAAATATTGAGGCTATATTATTAAGTGGTCATAAGTAGAATAGCATTTCTTTGAAACTTTTCCCTGCTGCTTACAAAATGAAGATGATGTCCAAGACAAGCCAGCTTAGAAATAAAACTTGTAGTTTTCCTGGAATAGCCGTGTAAAAGTCAGGTGGCTGCACAAGAGTAGGTCACGATTCAGTCCGTTGATAATACTGCTATTAATTTTCCTTCATTTCCTTTTTTTATCAAGTATTAGCTAGTAAAATTATATTATTATTGGAAGGTACCTCAGTTATTGCTGTTGCTGTTATGATGCATCATTTTTTCATTAGAATTGTGAGAAGAACATCTTTATTTCAGAGAAGGGCTGCTACATGTGCAGTGTTTGTCAGTCCCTAAATCTTCCATTAAAAGTCAGGAGTTGTTGATATCGCCATGGGCACATAAACCTATTTTTTCAAAGGCTATAGAAATTATAAAATCAAGACACTTGCCTGGTACACATAGAGACATCTGCATCTCGTCTATACCATGAATGCATGTTTATTTTTATGTCCCGTAGAGGAAATTTGATGTCCCAAGGAAAGAGAGTCAATAAGTACAAAGCAGATTATACCTTCTAAACATGGAATACAGACCCTGAACAGCTTGTAAGCCCATGTCTATCCTAAAACCAAACAAAACAAATATACAAACTAACAAAAAACCCCTCTGGACATGCCTGCTGCTCCTGAAACATGGTCAGATGAGTCACAGTGCTACAACATTAATATCAATTTGTTCTGAGAAGGCAGCATAATGATTTTACTAATTTACAGTTTAAAATCATTTCAGCTTTAGCACTTCCTGAAGCATTCTTCACCTCAGGCAAAATCCATCCTTCTTACATGGTTAACTGGGAGAAACTCCCTTTTACCCCTTCTTGTTGTGGGTGTGTTAATGTGACATTTGCTCCTCCCCAGAAGGATGAAGTTATATGCAACAAGGTTTCATGAAATTCAATTAACAGTGTTGTAGCTTATAGATAAATATATATAGATATTTTAGTGATAGAGCTCCATGGCTCTGTCATGGTTGTAGCTAAAGAATGTCTCTTTAGCCCTCCTCGTGTGCTGAGAACTGAAATCATTCCTTTGGCAAAGGGCAAGGACAGAAATGTCATTATGAGCTGCTGCTGCAATGGAATTAGGGCATCACAGAATGTCCTGAGCTGGAAGGGATCATGAAGTCCAACTCCTGCCCCTGCACAGACACCCCAACAATGCCACCCGGTGCCTGGGAGTGCTCCCAAAATACCCCAGTGCTGCCATAACCAACCTCCAGCCGCAGGGAAGCTGAGTCCCCACACCCCTGTGCTTGGGCCAACGTGTGAACGTGGAAACGGGTCCAGTTCAGCGGGAATGAGCTGCAGTTTATTTGTGGCAGTAAATCCCAGGACACAGCAGAGGCAGCGCTCAGCACAGGGTTTAAATGGAGTGAGGTGAAGCTGGAGTGCTCTGATTAATTGGGATCCAGCTCTGTGGTGGGAGGAAAACCGTGCTGCCACACCTGATTGCAGGAAGGAAGGGGGAGCTGATTAGGTTTATTAAACATTGACTCATTCAGGTGATGAATACAATTAAATGGCATTATTATTATTCTGCGAGATTTTTGTTTGAGCTGCATCAAAGCCCAAAATAAACTCTGTGTCACACTAAAGAATTGTTGCTGGCCCAAAGAATGAGTAAAACATTAGCATTTAAAAATTCATGGAAAAAGTATGTGAATCAGACAAAAGGGATGAACTAATGTCACTAATGTTTTATTATTTTGCTTGATCTAAGAAGAGGTTGTAATGATGGGGCTTCTAAAGCTGGACTGTGACATCATTAAGTGTTTCAAGTATGAAATCTTTGACTTCAGCCTTGACACTTTGAACATATTG
Organism: Eulacestoma nigropectus; assembly: GCA_013397775.1. NCBI lineage: Eukaryota > Metazoa > Chordata > Aves > Passeriformes > Eulacestoma > Eulacestoma nigropectus. The sequence goes on from VZTE01001191.1 coordinate 20,118, forward strand.
AATTCAGGACATAAGTGGTGCAATGGTGATAGATCAATAGCCTCTGTCCAAAGAAAAGCTAGGAAAACCTACAAAATCTCTAAATAAATGTGTGTTTTAAGCAGCTAAAATATATTCTATAGAAATGGCATTCTATTTTAATAAAATCTAAATATTTAATTCTTGGATTGATTTTACTTATTTAACAGGAACTGAATTATACCAACACAGCTGTAATTTTTAAATGAAAATTTAACATACCATTATTTGACAAGAATAAAACTAGAATTCTGTGTATTTTTATCAAAATTGCTACCTGTGTTTGCAAAATGTGTTCTGTCAAAACTGTCATATTTCCTCACGAGGCAGCTTGGAGAACAGTGTCTCTCATCAAGAAAAAATGACTTGCTGTAATATTTTAATCTACAATTATATACAGCATATATTTAAAATTAATGTTTCCTTCTGTCTGGTTTTTGTGTTTAGTCTCACATCTCATTTTAAGGTGTAAATATTTTATAGGGTATGTATTTTTAAGTGACAGTTGTAGTCATTATAAGAACTGCTGATTCTCTGGGGTTTTTTGTTGCCAGGGAATTTGTTGTTGATAAAGTCACGGAGTCATGGAATGGTTTGGGTTGGAAGGGACCTTAAAGCCCATCCAGTGCCACCCCTTGCCATGGGCAGGGACACCTTCCACTGTCCCAGGTTGCTCCAAGCCCCGTCCAGCCTGGCCTTGGACACTTCCAGGGACCCAGAAGCAGCCACAGCTTCTCTGGGTACCCTGTGCCAGGGACTCCCACCCTCACAGGGAACAATTCTCTCCCAGTATCCCATCTAAATCTTCCCTCCTTCAGCTTAAAGCCGTTGTATTTTACTGACACGGGTCAAAATACTAAGAACATTTATTTTCAGCTTTTTCTCTTTTGTCTTGTTAGTGCACTTAATTTCTAACCTCGAAAAATTCCATCTCCAGTGCCAGTGGTTTAAACTTTGTGGTCAAATCAGTTTTGGATACTGGTTTTGACCAAAATATGAATAATTATATATTAATTTATATCATATCCAAGTAGGGCGGAATGCAGCATTCATCTCAGAGGATGAGGCTGGCAAGGGCACAGCTTTCCATCTTTTCCAGACCAGCAACAGGGAAAACTGTTCTTGGAGACTCCTTTCCTAGAAGTTGAATGCCTCAAGACCTTTTCCTTGGTTCTGATGTGGAAAAGATGCACAACAACGGTCTGACATTTAAAGACTTAATTTACTATTAGCAGCAGCATGAATGATTAAGACCTCTACTACAGGGAGAACTTAAACTTTCAGCTTGCCCTCCCCATTACAAAATTATCTTTTCTGTTCCTCTCCATGCGTGGCTGATCCTCGTCTGTGTACCTCCAACATCCAGAGGCGAAGCTCAGCAGAAGCAGATGGGTGGCATTTCCAGCACCGCGTAACCTGCACAAGTTCAACACCATTTCCGAAATTGTTATGCTGCAAAACATGCCCATCAGCTCAGCTGACCTTTCAGTCTTACTTTGTGCTCATGTTAGGATTAATTATTCCATTTCTTGTGTTTGTGAGCTGTGTTCAGCACCGAGGATGTGCAGGCATGGTCCTTGTTTTCCTTACCTGCCAAACCACCTCCTCTGCTCTAGCCAAAGAAAACACAGTGCTGCTCGTGCTTGTTGCACTTGGCAAAGTAAAACTACAGGCTTTTATTAAATGTCACTGCTGAAACACAATTTACTCCATGGTTTTCATGGACAATTGTGAAATGAGCCCCTAAAAACATCTCTGCAGTAATATCTGCTTTCAAATGCAAAGCAAATTGCAAGCAAAGACGTGGTGATGTCAATGATATCACAGGGTTTGACACTTCTTATAAAGCTTGAGAAAACTGGGATCTGCTAAAGGATGTTATTTAATCAAGGAAAGGTTTAAAGCTTCAAATAATAATGGTAAGCTGAGGCAGCAAAGAAAAAAGTTATTAGTTATTAAAAGTTATTAACTGATAGCAGTTATGCCATCATTTTTATGAATAATTATTAAATTATTTGTGAAAAACAACTATACCTGGATTAATATCCTGAATATTAAAGAAATAGTTTCTGTCTAGAACCAGAGAAAAGGAATAAAAAAATCATATATTCCTTTAAGATTAATGACATTGCAGTATCTGTTGTGCCTGAAACAGAGTTTACAACTGCCTGAAGATTCTTCTTCAGGAAAAAAAAAGCTTATTTTAAGTTTTGGTGCAGGTCAAAAGGTGGACCAGTGCCTGAGCCTGATGTTTCCCTGTGTGGATGTGCCAAACTGAGGCTTTGTCTGCTCAGCTGGAGCGGCTGAGCTTGGCAAGTGACACTTCTCCCCCACCCTCTTTCCCTCTGCTTCAAACAGTATAGATCCTGCTTTGAATTTCCCAAATCTGAAGAGCCTCCCAGCCATATTTTAATCTTTCCCGGCGAGCTGCCTGTGCTAAGGAGTCCAGCAGCGTGCCCCGAGCTGGCTGACGTACAGCAATCAATACTGGAGTGGCATCAGCAATCTCATTTGGGGGGGGCTTTCTCTCTCCTTTTTCAGGAGCAAAAGAAATCATCTGATCTTTTCTCCTGATTCTTCAAGTGCATGGATAATGATCAAAATAGTTATGAGGGATGTAAATGTTTGGCTTCCCTTTAAAAGATGGGGAGATGCTGCAGCGACCTCGCAGAACATCAAAAGGAGGAGCGGAACTACAAAAGTGCCACAGGATCACAGCAAAGCTCTGCCTTCTCTTTCCTTCTGGAGGATGAAACTGAGCAAAGACTTTGATTTGTTGCTTTTGCTCTATTGTTCTTCACTGACAGCAGAGTATTTTGTTCCAGCAATTGTTGGGTTTTGTTATTAGGAAAACAAGGCACATGGCTGACATATTTCTGTATTGTTTCCCATTAATGCAGGGCTAAATCATTTAGCATGGCTGCATAACTTTGGGAAGGATGAAAGAAAAAGAACAACAATCTATTGATCACTATAATCTCTTTCTCTCCGTTTTTGTCTTCATTATTTTCCCCCAATTATCTCTTCAGTCCTTCTGTTGCATTGCTATTTAGATAAATAAAATAGAACAATCCTATGTGAATACTAGAATTTCTTAGAGCTTTATAAAGAGTGGGCTATAAACATATATATTTTTATACCTATGTATTTTTCAAACTAGCAACATCTTTACTTGAACTTGATCGACTTGAGAAAACATAAACATATTTCCTGCTGACTTCAAAGTTCTTTTAGAAGAAGGATAGAGAGCAAACTGCAAGTGAAACAGTTTTAAATGCATGAGGATTTTCATGGAATCCGAGAATCCCAGAATGGATTGGGTTGGAAGGAACCTTAAAGCCCATCCAGTGCCACCCCCTGCCATGGGCAGGGACACCTTCCACTAGCCCAGGGTGCTCCAAGCCCCGTCCAACCTGGCCTTGGACACTTCCAGGGATGGGGTTACACTCCCAGGGATTACTCTGTAGAATGCAAGTGAGAAGGAACGAGGCAAATGTTTTGGCAGCACATCTGCCCCTCCATCTCCCCGAGCCAGGTTGAAAACTGAACATAACATTAAGATATTATTTAATGATAGGCTCTGGTTTTTTTTCAAAACTGTAAAAAAAACCCCGGTTTTAACAGTGGGTTAAACAACTGTGTTTTCCTTGTTTGCAGTTTTGCAACCTAAAAGTGACTGGAGACATTGTAAATAGGACAAAAATAATTGTATTCTTGCTGGACCCTGAGGTGCATTTCTACAATTGGGTTAAAATTCAAGAAAACAAATGGTTGTGCTTGATACCAGGAGAGCTAAAAGAACAGGCACAGAAGAACTGCTGAGTGCATTTTGGGGCTTTCTAACAGCATAAATCTTCTTATGCAGAATGGGACTGCTGGCAAAAAGCAGAAAACACAGTGTCCATAAACACATGGATTCGGTGTTTTTCCTTCCAAATGTCTATGTGGACAAGAAAGATGAGGCAAACAATCGAAAACTACTAAAAAATGGAAAAAAATGTATTAAAACTTGAGCTCTCTTTTAGCCCCCCAAGGAGGTTTCACTGCAAGTATGGAGCACAGACTTAGGCCCTGGGCTAAGTTGCTTTAATTCTTGCAGCAAAATAAGTCCATCCATCAGCTCCCCTTCCCTCTCCACACACTGCAATTTTATACCAAATTCCCTGAATGTCAGGGAGAAATAAGCAGGAGAAAGAGAGATGGTGCTCAGGAAATCTACCAGAAAAGGATTCATCACTGCTAATTCCTACAGGGTGAGTGGAATAGGATTTTCCCAGGGTGTAGGAGACCTGTATTTTAAATCTTCCATCTGCCTGAAGAAATTCAAGGAGAATTTTTCATCTTCTAAAGGAATATTCTGTATTTTCTGAACAGACTCTCCAATACTTTTGCTTTAAACTGTTCTATTTTAATTATATCCATGTATTTTAGATGTGCAGATTGCAATGAAATAAAGGAGTTTTGGCATTTCTGCTTTTTTGATGGATCTTTATGAATTTTATGAGAAATGCCGGCATCAAATGGATGTGATTTTTACTCAGAAGGCTCCTGGTATAACAGCTCCCCAGTCCTGTGCTGAACAGATTGAAATCCAAGTGTCATTTACAAAACTCAATGGATGCACTGCAGACAAAAAAACAACAGAAAAAAAAAACGACAAAAAAACAACAGAATTCAGCGATATCTGCAAGGATTGCAGTAACACATCCGACCTGCTGGCGATATTGGGAAAGATTTATTGTGTGCTTGGAAAGACTGATATCCCTCCTGGAACGCCAGGGAAGTGCCGTTCCCTGGATTGGCTGACACAGGTCAGCAGCAGTGGTGAACTCCATGGTTTTCACTGCAGAGTAAGTTACAGAGGGTGTTTCACGCCCTTTCTTCTTGCTTTCAGTGTCCTTGATAAACTGAGGGAGAAGAAGCCTGGCATAGGCTCATTAGGTTTGCAGTTACGGATATAGGAAAAAAAAAAATCTCTGTGCTTTGGAATAAAAGAGTCACCATAAGTAACTTCTCTAAAAAACCTGTTTCCAACAAAACCTTCAAAAGCAGATTAATATTTTAATTTTAGGACGTAACTGAAAACAATTTTAAAATATTGCCTATTCTCACCTAAACAGCAAAGATTTTAACCCAAACTTCCAAGTCTGTTGTTCACATGTATCAGTGAAGACTCAATAAAGAGAAATGTTTGAATTCAAGACTTCACAGAGACGTTTCTAGAATGCAATTAAAAATAATTTCAAAGGAAGGCTTAAGTATTTCAATTTCAGAATTTAACTGAAAAAGAAAAGAGTCTGAACTAATGCAATTAACTGTATCAAGAGAAAAGTAAAATATTTCTAGTTAAGGTACTGCAGTAGTGCAAGGGTTTCGTCTGGATCCCCATAAGAATCATAGACTCCTGGAATGGTTTGGGGTAAGAGACTTTCCCCCCTTGACTCTTCTCTGGGTCTGTGCGCCAGAGGCTGGAAAGAGTGAATCCCTCTCCTTTGACAGCCTTGGGAGTAAGGAATTTTCAGTGATTGGATCACTAAGGTTCCTCCAGCCATCACTGGTCTCCTGTTCTTCAAGAAGACTTTGCTTCGAGCCTGACCAGCCTTTATTTAGGTAACAAAAATAACTAAAATACCTAAAATAACTAAAATAACAAATTAATCCTACTCTGTGCATGAGAAAACAAGCAGATTATATCTGAGACATTCCTGTCACCACACTCTCCACAGACTCACTGCCAGATTTTCCATTTTAGCAAGGAGATTTGGTCTGTAAACGCCACAAGAGGTTCCTCATTTTTGAAGGAAATATGTTCTTGGTTAACATTAGACCAAACTAATGAAAAACTTGAGATATTTTTACAGGAGATGGTAGACTTAGAAGGATGAAGATAAAGTTTTTAAGATTTAAAAACAACAACAAAATTAGTGAGCAGATGTCGTGGTTTGACACTGGCCGAATGCCAGGCACCCACGCGAGTCAAACACTGACCCTCCCTTGCCACAAGTGGGCAGAGGAGAGAAGAATTTAATGAGCTCGAGTTGAGATAAGGACTGGGAAAAAACACTCGAATGGCAAAACAGGCTCAGCTTAGAGGTACAATGTGAGTTTATTACTAAAAAAAATCAGAGGAGGTTAATGAGAAGTAAAACGAGCCCTTAAAAAACCCACCTTTTTCCCTCGTCCTCCCTCCTTCCCACCGACAGCGCAGGGGAAAGGGCGTGGGGGTCTGGTCAGTTCTTCACCCGAGGTTTTCTTCCGCTGCTCAGGGAGAAGAGTCCTTCCCCTGCTGCACCGTGGAGTCCCTCCCACGGGAGACAGTTCTCCGTGAACTTCTCCAGCGTGGGTCCACTCTGACGAGCAGCAGCCCTGCCAGACCTGCTGCAACGTGAATTCCCCCCACGGGCACACAGTGCTCCCAAAACTGCTGCAGTGTGGGTCACTCTTCCACGGGGTGCAGTCCTCCAAGGACAGGCTGCTCCAGCCTGGGAGCAGGGGCCCCCTCTGTGCACCGGGTCTCCCACTGGAGCACAGCCTCCTCCAGGCATCCACCTGCTCTGGCATGGGCACCTCCCCCACGGGCTGTGGATGGATCTCTGCATCTCCCGTGGATCCCTATGGGCTGCGGATGGATCTCTGCATTCCCTGTGGATCCCCATGGGATGTGGGTGGATCTCTGCATTCCCTGTGGATGCCTATGGGCTGTGCATGGATCTCTGCATCTCCTGTGGATCCCTATGGGCTGTGGATGGATCCCTGCATCCCCTGTGGATCCCTATGGGCTGTGGACGGATCTCTGCATCCCCCGTGGATCCACATGGGCTGCAGGGGCACAGCTGCTTCACCATGGTTTTCACCATGGCCTGCAGAAGAATCTCGGCCCTGTTGCCTGGAGATCCTCCTTCCTTCTCCAGTAACCTTGGTGTCTCTGTGTTGTTTTCCTCACATGTTCTTACCTCCTCCTCTTCTTTGGCTCGGAGTAAACTGAGCGTGCCTACTTTATTTTGATTTTTTTCTTAAATATGTTTTGGTGTTTTAGGAATTCTCTTTTTTTTTTTTCCTTAAGGAATCTTTGCCTTATATGTTTCAGGAGACATTATCGACCGGATACTTAAGAGCGACAAAAGAAGTGTCCACATCTTGGGGGAGGAGTCGAGCTGGCTGCTCTCTCTTTCACTTGGGTGTTTCTTGTCGAGGGCAGACATACCGTGAGATTTGGACTGGGTGAAGTGGTTGAGTGTAGCTCCAAGCTTTCTCTTTGCCTTCTCGGCATTTTGAGGGGAGAGAGGCTGTGGTTGCTCTGGGGAGAATTCATCACTACTGCAGGGTTCTGCCTTCTGCCTTTCTTCTAGCATGAGTGGAGCTCTGCTCACAAGAGCAGCCATTGCACTGGGACCTTACTAACACCCTACCTCGACCCTTTCACCATCTGCTCGGGTGCCTCAGGGTGCCTACTCCCCTCTGTTTCTTTTGCACTGCTTTGGTTTTTCTGCTACACTGTAACTCACACCCCCTGCCCTGCCTGGACGCCCCGTGGTTCCAGCCACAGCTGCCGGGTTTCTTATACATCTCATTTACCACTCCCCATTCCTGCCTTCCCAGCTTCCTGTTCCGAGGTTCCTGCTACAGCTCTTTTTGCTATCCTGAGGGGGCACTGGGATCAGCTGCCCAGGGGGTTCATAAAGGAAACCTTTTCTCCATCCCTTCCTGCCGGCTGCATCCCCCATTGCCCTGTGGAGAGGGAGGGCCGGGCCCGCCCCACAGCGCCTCCTGCAGGCGCGGGGGAGTCACGGCCCAGCCGGGAGTGGAACTGCGCGGAAGGGGAAGCGCGCAGAGAGCGGGAAGAGCCCGTTCATTGGGTGTGCTGCTCTCCTTCCCTGCTGCTGCCGTTGTTGCTCTTTGGTTGCCTTGTTATACCAACACACCCTAGTAAAGACGTGTTATTCCTTTTCCCATATCTTTGCCCAAAAGCCCCTTAATTTCAAAGTTACAATAATTCGGAGGGAAGGGGGTCATATTCTCCATTCCAAGATATGTTCCTGTCTCCCTTGGCAGACACCTGTCTTTCAAACCAAGACAATATGCTATCACAGAGGCATTATCATCATCTCTAATTGGCCCAGCCTTGGCCAATGGCGTGTCCATCTTCATAGCCATCAGTCATTCGCTCTGCCGGACATGGTGGAACCTTCCAGCAGCTTCTCACAGAAGCCACCTCTGTGGCCCCCACGCTACCAAAAACCAGGTCGTGCAAAACCAACACAGGAAACTACCTTATAACTCCATTATTGACTTTTCTTGCCTGTCTCATTTCCATTCCTTCTCTACAGTTTACATTTGGCCATGAGAAGGTGCTTTAAACATCTCCACACCTTTCAAACAACTCGGCTTTTTACACATGGTGGTGGCTTTGGCTTCAGACATTTGACCTTTGGACATCTAATAATGTTTTATTATTTTGCTACGCTTCTAATGTCAAATTTACTTTCTCAAACTGTTACGGTAAATATAACTTGAAGCTTTGGCAAATTGTTTCCTTTAATATTCCAAATGAATATTAAATATTCCAACATCCCTTGCTGCTCAAAGATTTGTGTGTATGAACTCCATTTAAGCATTTTACAAGCTCTAACACATCAGCAATTAGCATTTAAAGGTCACTATTTAATGCTTCTTTATCTGTCACAGTGAGTTCAATAGCCTCCACGCGACATATTCATCTTATTGTTAATTAAGTTATGATTTACAGAACTTTTTGCAGGTGAGTGAGATATTGTAGAAATCCCATTTAGACTGAAGTTCGTTTTTCCTCTTCAGCATTTTCTGGACAGATACTGAAGAAGCTTTTCACCTTATGTTTTTACTGTGAAAATGTTGTTTTTCTTCCAAACGGGAACAAACCCGTTTGTCCAAACTGGTGCCTGCACAATCCTCACAGCCCATCTATGAAATCACTGCAGTGGGACAAGTTTTGCTGTGCTTAAACCCACATATTTTCATCATGAAATGAGTGAACCTCAAAGAGATTAAGAAAGATCATATCAGGCATTTTAATATTCAGACATTAGGCTGTGTTAATTAACTGACAGGTGGATTCTTGAAGTGTCAACACAGTGATTCAAAAATTTTCTGTCAAAAGCTGGAATTCACCTGGTTGAGTTCATTTTCTTTGGGACGAATTTCTTTGCTTATTTCCATCTCAGTTCCTGATAGTGAAGGACTCCCTTGCATTTTGTCCCTGGCGAAATCTCAAGGAAAAACAACATCCCAGAAACTTCTCTCCTACTGCTTCCCTGTTCAAAGCACTTTGTGCATTCTGTCTTGTTTTCACGGGATACAAATTTCTACAAAGGTCTGGATCGGTTCAGTTCTGCAGGAATGATACCCCTCCTCAATTTCTTTGTGCACCCAGACCCTGACTGTGCATTTCTACTGCAGATAAAGAGTGCCCAGAAATCCCACATCCAGAAATCACATGGCATTCCTGTTCCAACATGTTCTCTTTCTCCCTATGTCTGGTGTATTTGGGACCACGGTGGTGCAGAGCCCTCAGCTGTGGCTCCAAAAATCTGCAAGGGAGACTTTCTGTGGACACTGGAATGTGTGATGCCACATTTCCCAGCTGGAAAGGGCACATCTGCTCAAGCTCCCCAAGCTGCTCTGTGTTTTCTGAATGCACTTTTAAGTAAAATTCTGCTTTTCTGGATGATCCCAGTGGCACGTTTCAACCCACAGTGAATGTTTTCTCATCAAACTCATAGATCCAAACCTTTAAAACTCTTGTCAAACGTGTTTGTTGCTGTTTTAATATCAAGAAGAGTGGAGTCAGGACCACTAAGATCCAAATGGAGATTTCCCTCAGTGTGAAAAACATCTCAGAACTCCCGCTTTAATATTTCTGCGTGGAGCTTTCTGGGTTCCTTTTGACATTCCTCAACTTCACTAGGCTTGTCCAGCCATAACCTGACGGGAGATTTAGTTCTAGGCTTTCCATCTGAATTCAAGGAAACATGGCTTGACAAGTTATGTTCTAGTAGGGGCAAACTTGCCAATAAAAGTAGAAACTCACCCAGATCTCAAACCAGGTCTTTTATACCACAAGAGAACTTTCACTCCTGCACAAAATTTGTCAGGCTCTGAAAAAATTGCTGCCTGTAAATGAACCTGAATGCCAGAATGATGAAGTTCCTTGTGACATTCCTCCTAAATGGCCAGAAAATATCCTTTATCTGAGGAATTTCTTGACTGGATTAATGCCAGATATGATGTTGAGTAGTTTTTGTATATTAACTGATACTGAAGTCGATGAAGCCTTACAGTGACTGAAGGTCTGCTCCTTTTATTAAAAATTAAATAAACAAAGAAACAACAATCCCTGAAGTTAGATATCATCATTACAATGAATTTATTCTTCCACAGTCTCATCTTTTTAGGGTCATTACACTTTATTTTTGTTATTCCTCATTTTAACCACCTGCCTTGTTTCCACTTCTGTTTAATTGCAAATTGTTTTCCAAAGAGTTTTCCTGTGAGGATTCCATGATTGGTTTTGGCTCTATTGACAAGAAAGGATTAAACTGTAATTCATTCCCAATTACAGGAAAACAAATAGTATGAACCAGTAGTGACATATACACTTCTTTGGAGGTGTGTAAGAAATAGAAAGTCTGCATCATTACTCATCCACTTGATAAAAACAACAAAAACAAGTAAAAAATTCAAAGAATTAGCCTCACTTCCGTGTACATAGCTAGAATAGGAAAGAGAAGTTCACTTTCACTGTTTTAAATGGGAACACTGAAATCATATTTAATATTTGTATTCCCAAGATAACTTAAAATCTTCAGATATAGGTTAGACAGATTTATCCAACTGTCCCCTGCATATACAGCTTATCTACCTCTTATCCTTTGTCACAGAAATGTGGAATGTTTTGGTTGGAAGGGACCTTGAAGCCCATCCAGTGCCACCCCAGGGTCACCTTCCACTAGCCCAGGCTGCTCCAAGCCCTGTCCAGCCTGGCCTTGGACACTTCCAGGGATCCAGGGGCAGCCACAGCTTCTCTGGGCACCCTGTGCCAGGGCCTCCCCACCCTCGCAGGGAGGAATTCCTTCCCAATATCTTTTATACCTTATGCATCTCCTTGCAGATATACCTTCCATCTGCCTTCCTAAACGCCTTTATATCTTGTATTTATCTGAGGTCTGACCTGGGTAAAATTAAGATGGTGACAGATGTGGGGTTGTCCTTCAAGTCTGTGGTGATTTTCTTCCCCACCAGACCACTGAGGTGTTTTGATTCAGAATTGTAAAGAGCAAAAGATCAATACCCCCTGCAAATGGAGTAATTCACCAGGGTGATTTACACTGATGACATTCCTGTTGGATTCCTAGTGTGTGTTCAACACAGGAAAGGAAATTCCAATGGCCCCACAGCTTTTACAAGGTTTTCATGACTCGGTTTGTGCAGATTGAGAAACTTCCAGCAGGATCCATTTTACAAGAACGATGAAAACTCCCTCCTTGGCCTAAGCAGGTTGTGCAGCATCCCAGGAAATCCTTCACCTTCTCATCTACGAAGTTCATTGGAGAAACGAGAATTCCAGAGAGCATCCAGTTTGGATACCATCCAGTTTGGAAGTTTATTTTCACCCTCTGACACCACAATCAGATATTTTTCATGAAAGTGCAGGATTAGACCTCTCTCATGTTGTTAAATTCTCAACAAGAACTTTGTAGCACAATCTTTTACTCCAGATCTCTTGAAAAGATGGGCTTGATTTTCCCCCTCCCTATATCCCACAAAAAAAAAAAAAAAATCCTAAACATTTACTAGGAAAAAAATATAGAACACTCTTATTAGATAACTCCTTTATCTCATTCCATGACCTGGCAAAGATCAGTAGCATTTCCTAATGAACAGGAAAATAGCAAGTGCTACTTGCCTCGTTGTCTTCCATCCAACTGTACCTTCATCTAAGTTTTAGATTAGCGTTTGAAAACCCGCAAATGCCTATTACTCAAAACCATGGAATGGTTTGGGTTCAAAGGGATCTCTCAGATCATCTCACTCCAACTCCCTGCCATTCTTTATGCTTTAGAAATATGCGTATAAATAAACATTAAAGTTTGCTAAACGCTTTCATTTTGCAGGAAAAAAAGTGCCTGATGTTGGCTAATGTAAAAAATATCTTCAGCATTAAAAGCAGTATCAATTCTTCATCATAGTCTATATTTATTCTTTACTTAATCCTTTTTTTTTTTAAATAAAGTCAGTTGAGTGTGATGGTGCATCACTCTTTTTAAATGTTAAATGGTGGATGATTATGGGCTGCTAAATCCTCTTGCACTCTTTTGTATCTGTATCCTTTGCCCCCTGACCCTTTTCCACCTCCAGTCACCTTGTAAATCACTCGAAATTGACTCCAATCCCATTTTCCTATATACACTTCTTTGATGTAGTCTGTAATAGAGTCAACCTTGCCACTGAACTCCATTAAAATCTGCTTTTTTGCCAATACTTTTCATGGCAATTCTTTAAGAAGCAGAAACCACTCTTCTGTGACAATGAATTAATATCAAAATGGCTCAATTTAGCCCACGTATTTTAATTGAAGATACGCTGTTATTATTTCCCCAGTTATCCATTGCAGGCTTTCTTCTTAACAGCAGCTATCCCAGGTCTAATGTCTATTCCTGCTTAACTCTCCTCTTTGACATAATCCGTGGCATTACTCGGCTTTAGATGTCATGTGTTAAAAATTCCAGCCTGTCAATGGGTGTATTTACAGGCTGCCAGGATAGAATGGTGTGTGTGGTGTCTTGGATGTGTTTCACAAATTAATTTATTTGGATTGAAAGGGAAGGTGAAAGGAGAAACGTGCAAGTCCAAGGGATAATGGGGATTTTTTACTTATTTTAGGGGTAGTCCTTTGTTCTGCCTCAAAGCAAGCCAGATACTAGTATAAAATTCCTAACAGCACTCTGAGCTCAATTCACATCTACGTGATATCAAATAATAAACAGTGATTTCAGTGATTTTGAAGTTTTTTACGTTCTCAGGGAAGCAAAATTTTGTCTACTTGGTCTTCACTTGAGTCCTGACAGGTGCTGTTGAGATGTAAAGAAGTACTTACAGATGACACGGAGAAAAAAGGGAAGAAACTTCCAGAAAAGCACTGGAACAGGTAAGAAACTTCAAAAAAAGCACTGGAACAGGCTCCTCAGGGAGTGGTCACGGCCCTAGTCCTGAAAGAGCCCAAGGAGTTCTTGGACAATGCTCTCAGGCACAGGGTAGGATTGTTGGGGGGTCTGTGCAGTTGGACTTGATGATCCTTGTGGGTCCCTTCCAGCTCAGAACATTCCGTGATTCTATGATTCACATCAATACTCTCAATGCTCTCCTCTTGTCAAAGATTGTCCCTATTGTTTAACCCTTACGGGTAAAATTTTGGCCCTTTGCCTTTATCCTGCTCCCTCCCATCACCTGATTATCAATGTCAGCAACAGAAATTCACTTGGTTAAACATTGCAGGAAAACAGAAGTGGGAGATTTAACATCTAGGAGCCCAGGGTAGATGTTACATTTGTTGAATTATAATCTAAAAACCCAGTGATGAAGAAAAGGGGTAACTGAAGTAATTCTTCCAACACCTTTTAGTGGATCTGTGAAATCCTCTGCAGCGGGAGGTCAGGGAGTCAAATGGTGCAGCTGAATTTCTAAAATGGCTGGATAATTTTATGATTTGATGCATAACTGTAGTAGTTAAAACCATTGAGTTTATAGGAAGAACTGAACCAGGAAGGGGTTTTTATACCCACTTTGCTCCTACACAATCAGCCAAATTTATTAGGAAGTTTATGTCTGAAGATAGCCCTAATCTCCCTTAGCCAAGCCCTTAAAGATCCAACAAACCAGGTTTTCCTGGCCTTTTCTTGTATCTCCTGTGCCTCCACTGGGGTCTCTCCAGTATTTCCATAGTTCTCATGAGCTGGAGGGCTCCAGAGTGGAGCCAGCACTCCAGATGTGGCCTCGTCTCTTGGAAAATTTAGCCAAGACAGTGCGTGGCATATGGCTCAACATATTCTCCAACAGGACCCCCAGTCCCTGTCCCTCCAGCTGTTCCTGTCTCTCCAGCTGTTCCCACATCTCCAGCTGTTCCCACATCTCCAGCTG
>VZTE01001191.1:36903-61117 GCA_013397775.1 Eulacestoma nigropectus
TTTTTTTACTTCAGGAAGATTAATAAGATCATTTTTGGACTTCTTTTTTTCTGACTCAGTTAGTGGAATGACTTATATATTTCCAGCAGAGACCCATGGATTTAAAAACTGCCTGGAACATTGTGCCATTGCTGTGCTTGTCACTGAAGTTTGTTTGTCCTTTGTTTTGCAGGGGGCTGTGATGGTTTGATTTTGTTTGGGAAAGCAATTACTGTGTAAAAAGAAAAATAGGTAATTTTCTTTTCTCCGTGAAGGCTCTGCTTCATTTTGCTGTGTCCTTGGGGCTACAAAGAGAAGCTGCTGAATAGAGACCCAAATGAGCTGTAAACAGGAAAAGAAAAATACAAACCACATTTTTAAAGGTCTGCTTGTGGGATTTGCCTCACCAAGTAACTAAAGTTAAACCACATTATATCAAATAGACAATAAATGTAATGAGTCCAATTGTGATATCATAGAACCAGTGAATGGGAAGGGACCCACAAGGGTCATCAGAGTGCAGCTCTGATCTGAACTAAAGCAGTTTCCTCCCTGCACTAAAACAATCTGAAGTGGTGTTGATGCTTTGAGTCCAAGCCGAGCCCATCCATCACAGGGCTTGGTTTGCATCTCTGGAGGACAAAGTGTATTTATTACCTAAACATGAAGCATAATGAGAGTGTTTGGTTACAGCCACGCAGCAGTGATGCATCGTTACCTCCTGCGTGTCTCAACTTCCTCGTGGAAAGCTCAGACTTAAGAGCTTAATTTGTAATTCATAAGAAATAAATATCAGTCTCTGACTGAGAACATCCACTAAGCAGGAGTGCCAACGAGGACAGTGTCACAAGTGGTTGCTTTCCCCCAGCAGAAGGGCCAAAGGTTATTGCTATTTGTTATTGAAACAATTTGATATTTGTTTGGAAAGGTTAAATAACAACGCTGGCCTGTGGAATAGAAATTATAATACAGCTGGAAAGGAGTATTATTTCTACTTAAAGTGATTTGCATTAAGCTATAAAAATGTCTGTCTACGACCTCTAGATCCTTTATGTTGCAAGGAAGAAAAACCACACTGAAAGCCAAAGTCTGTTAGATAAAGAGAGAGTAAAAAATATTTGTTTTCTTGTATTACGGAGTGTGCTGCCGTGACCTGATGGAGTGAAAATCACTAAGCACAACTTCTGTCTCCATAAATCTGTTTACTTCACCTTCAAGGAAATTTTTTATTTCTATAAACAAGACAGAACAGAAAATGATTTTAGGCACCTAAATTGTGTTTGCTCAGAAAGCTTTGCTTCCAAGGAGCCTGTTAATACCAGCCTGAGTCCTGAATTTTCTTGAAATCAAACCCTTCAGTGTCTCAGTTTGAGCAGCTGAAATTAAACACCCCAAACCATTTGGAGTGTGTTGCCTTAGGTTTTGTCTGTTTGTTTGCTGCTGCTTGTTCCTTTGCTTTTCCAGTTAATGGAATATTCATTGCTTTCTGTAATCAGCTTTTTCTCCAATCTCAGCTAAAATGTTTGGAAATCAAGTTTAGAGCTGTCTGGCACACTGAGGGGGTGGTAAAAGAGCCATAATCACCTGGAATCTCTCTCCTAGGCTGGAGGAAGATGTCAGAAGTCATTTGCTCTAGAGGCTGCTGTTACAGTAGAATAAAATTGTTTTATTTGCAGTAAATTTAAAATGTAATTTTGGGATATTAATTGGAATATTCCTCTGCCTGGTACCTAAACTTTTTGCGGTAGAGTACAAGAAAACATCAATTTAGGCACTAGGTAAACATAAATTTGAGAATATTAGGGAGTTTTAGCTTTCCAGTTATTCTTTAGAACACACAATGATGTCTAGGAACAAATTAATTTCTGCAAAGCTGGAAGGTCTTTCTTAAAAGCAGCGATTTACTTCGCAGTAGAAGGAAATTGGGAATCCAGCAAATGTACATCCAAAAATTCTGTTCCCTGATCCATGAATGTTGCTACACATTAGTCTGTAAGAAAACCCAAAAAACTTTGTTCCCCACCAATCTTTGCTTTTCCTTTGTCCTCCCAGAAAAAGGATGGATAGAAGAGAATAGCAAAGCACAGGGGTTAAAGCACACAGGTGTCCCTCTGCCTTGCCCCTGACACTTCTCTTTGGGTTCACCTTTTATCAGTGTCTCTGAGAAGGAGTTAAGAGCAGCAGGTACCTTACACAGAGCAGATTACACAGAATATATTCAATACTCAGAGCACTGGGAAAACGCACGGAACCTCCGGAACACCTGGAAGTGAAAGGTCACCTCAAGGGACATTTCCTGCGAATAAGTTCAGCCACTACAACGAGAAATTTCTTTCTCTTTTTCAACTTTTCTCTCTAGATTTTTTAATATATTTATATGAAAGGAAATTCCTTTCTAACTAAAGCAAAAACTTCTCCTGGTTTTTCCTTTTTTCTTTTTTTTTTCCATAGAATCACAGAATCTCCTGAGTGAGAAGGGGCACACAAGGATCATCGAGTCCGGCTCCTGGCCCTGCGAAAACAAATCAAGATGCCCTTTTCTAGAGGTATCTGACCTGCCTTTTCCAATGCCATTCCACAATGAATGCTTCTGAAGTAAACGCTATTGATAATCTGGAATAATGCACCAAAAATATCCCTGTGAACGTTTTGGAAAGAGGACTGGAGTAAAGGTTTTTAGCAGAAAAAGTACCAAGACCTTGAGACTTGAAGAAGAGGTAAATGGAAGAGCAGGATACAGTTTGAGGGAGAATAATATGTTTGTTTTAAGGAAGGAACAGGAGGGAATTACCTGCAATGCTAAACCACAAATTCTGTGTGCAGCATGATCCATTTAATCTTTGCTGCTAGAACTTTGCTTCTACCCTCCCGTGACTGGCTGCACATTCCCACTGTGCCTTGCTCAGTCACTTGGGAATTTCTGAGCTCACACGAGTTTCTAACCAGAGCTCTTCTTCCCCTTTTCAATCAGCCAAAAATTCTTGTCTCTACTCTTCCCAGTTCTCATGGATCCTCTAAGAATTTGATAACTCAATATTGTGTAAATGACTATTTTTTTTCCTTGCTTTTATTTTTTTTTTCATGTTAAATTAATGTGATAGATGAAGGCATCATCCTGGGAGTCGGGAGAGAGAACTTTTCTAAACCTCATTTCCTTGTATTCCATATGGAATACAAACAACACCCATCCACTTTCCCAGGCCCAGATCCTCCTTCTTGGAAGAAAGAGTGTGAGACACATTTCTCTTCCTGCCTCAGTCTTGCACCTCTGATCAGAGGGTTTTGCGTTTTTAGAACTTTTTAGTTCTTTTTAGAACATTTTAGTTCCTTTTAGAACTGAATCCCTTGCAAAACCAAACCTCCGTTATAAAATGACCAAGCACGTATTCCCATTGATTTCTTTGGGAGCTGCAGACAGTTGGTTCATGTTTAAACTTTAAATTCTTTAGGCTGAGGCTTGGATAAGGCTTGGATAAGGCTTGGAGCCAGTCCGTGGCAATGCAGGAGAGCTTTGCCACCAGCTGGGAGCACCACTGCTGGTGGGGAATGGAATTTTTTGGACCTTCCAAAGGCTTCTGCCTATCTGCAGCTCTCCATTGCCACCACCAGCAACAGGCATCGCACAGACCTTCTAATTACACCCAGAAAAAGAATTGTAACTTGCTAATCACTGTTTCAACTCCTGTTCATCAGGTCTGTTCATCAGCTAAAAATGCTGATAACCAGCAGAGTGCTCGGAGATTGTAGAGCTGGATTTCACCAGTGAGGCAAAGGCAAATTTCAGTTCCATTCCAAAGGAATGAGTCAGGGGCCGTGGCTTCTGTATACTCTGACCCTCCGATTCCTTAACTGAAGGCTGAAAATTTTGATGATTTGAAACGCAACTTTGTTGCAAAATTATACTTGTAATTCATCAAGGCAAAATGTTCAATTATTTCCAATGTGGGATGCTACAAATGTTATAAATGTGAAATTTAGTCCCTTTTTCCGAGTCCTTCTCATTCGGATGCTGTAATTAGTTCTAGTGTCAGTTCGATCACTTTTCCTTTCACTCTGAGAGCCCAACAACCTTCTAGTGCTGAACTTTTTCTCCTACCTACAACAAAGGATAATACAGCTCTCAAAACTTGTCCTTAAAAGAGTTGAAACTCCCCTTACAAGCCTGATTTTAGTGAAGTTTTTATTGTTGTTGTTGATTCATTGTTTGGGGGTTTTGTTTGGGTTTTTTTTCCTCCCTGAAGGTCACATTTTCACACTCTGATCAAATCCCCATTAAAGCAGTAAAATTGCCAATCACTGGCTCTAAAGCCCAGGGCTGTGCGTTTCCTTGGGCACAGCATGCCCAGGTCAGTGTTTCCTGCTGTTCTATCTGCCCTGGGAGCAGGATTATTCCATCCAGCATCCCTGGGAGCAGGGTCATTCCATCCCTCTTCCATCCCATGCCTCCAAACAGGCTCTGTTTGTCATGCAAGGCTTCACTTTTCTTCAAAGTGCAGAGAACTTTCTCTCAATTTTGATAAATTTCTCTGCCCTTTCGTGAGCAACCCCTGAGGTTTCTCCGTGCACAATTTCCCTTGGACTGTGGAGATCCCTGGGGTAGGGAAGGGACAACATTTCCACACTTTCACGTGAATCAACCTGAATTCCAAGTGAATTGGGCTCCACTGATACTGGAAATGATCAGCCACAAGTCAGGGGCATTAGGTGAGTCTTCCATTCTCAACAGAGAACAGGAAAAAATAACAGGATGGAAATGTTTGTTGTTTTGGTTTGGGGTATTTTTAAGTTTATGTAATTCTTTAATAGAAAATATTTTTTTAATAAGTGTAATATAAACACAAAAATGCTGCTGGATGCACAAGAAGTGCTCTCCCCCTTTATTCTTCCCTCTTTCTATAGCATTATATATGATATTTCTATACTCCTATATTTCTATAACATAATAAACTTTATCCTTTTTTTTTTTGTTTTTTCTGCCATAAGGACAGAAAATTTTCTAACTAAAACATAGAATCATAGAACTCCAGAGTGGTTTGCATTGGAAGGAACTTGTCCTGTGACCACAGATCTTGATGGATTGTCCCTCTCTGCTTTCCTTGTAGCCCTTACAGATCCTGGAAGGTGCTGTGAAGTCTCCACACAACCTTCCCTTCTCCAGGCTGAACATTCCCAATTTTCTCAGCCTGTCTCCAGGTCAGGTACTCCAATCCTCTTAGCTCATGGCGTATTCCTAATCTCTAATTTAATTCTATTGTTTGTCAATTTGAAGCCATTCCGCATTGTCCTATCAAAGTTAAGGCCTAGAGAGACAGGACACAGGGAATGGCTTCCCACTGCCAGAGGGCAGGGTTAGATGGGATATTGGAAGGAATTCTTCCCTGGAAAGGTGGGGAGGCCCTGGCACAGGGTGCCCAGAGAAGCTGTAGCTGCTCTTGAATCCCTGGCAGTGTCCAAGGCCAGGTTGGACGGGGCTTGGAGCACCCTGGGCTAGTGGAAGGTGTCCCTGTCCATGGCAAGGGTGGGACTGGATGGGCTTTGAGGTCCCATCCAACCTAAACCAGTCTGGGATTTTATGATTCTATGAATCCTATAGTCATGATAGATAATTGAAACATTTCAATAAGAGAAATTATCTCACATTTATACAGAGCTGGAAGTGCCCAAAAGAACTTTATAAGCCTAAAGACAAGCACAGGTATTAAATGAAAGCATTTCAACTTTCACTGTAGTGTCACCTGGTTTTAAATAGGCAGCTTGCTTCTTAATGTGTTAGAATGATTGCAGAGGCTCTCAGTGTCCATCCAAAAGAGGGAAAAAAGCATAGGCTGTTAGGGAGCAGGAGGAAGTTCGGTGAAAATGTAGCAGCAATGAAAATGAGACATGAGAAAACTCATGTAAAATCCTGTGGCTGGATTTGCATGAATGTCCCTCACAGGTAAGCACGTGGTTCACATGCTCATTGCTCTAATGCAGGCACCACAGAATCCCAGAGTGGTTTGAGGTGGAAGGGACCTCAAAGCCCATCCAGTGCTGTGGGCAGGGACACCTTCCACTAGCCCAGGCTGCTCCAAGCCCCACCCAACCTGGCCTTGGACACTTCCAGGGATCCAGGGGCAGCCACAGCTTCTCTTTATTTTCCTTCATTTATTCAGGCTACCCCTGCAGTGTTGCCTCTTCTTCAGCAAATATTTCCAGGGAATTTCCAACTGGTTCCATGGTAGTTTGACACTGGTTTGCCATCATGTCCTTCATAAACCAGAGCTCCCATCCCTTTTGAAGGATGCCCTGCTTTGTGGCAGGGCAGCACAACTCCCTTCTCTCCAAAAACACCCTGGGTTGGAATGCACGGCAATGTCTCAAATTTTGATTTTTCTAAATGTAATCAAATATTTCAGTTCTGACAAATCAGGTATTCCAGAGGGTTGAAATTGTTAAATAAATGCGGAAAAGTACAAAGATGGATATGCTTTTTTCCAGATGGAAACATTCCTTGTGCCATTTCCCTTCCGTTCTGCTTTCTCAGTAAGCATTTGGGGCACAACACATTAATTTAAACAAAACATA
The DNA here is from genome assembly GCA_013397775.1 of Eulacestoma nigropectus. NCBI lineage: Eukaryota > Metazoa > Chordata > Aves > Passeriformes > Eulacestoma > Eulacestoma nigropectus. Next base: position 43,447 of record VZTE01001191.1, read on the forward strand.
TATTCCTTTAATACATGGAATCAGTGCAAATTCCATGTGCTTTCTAATCACTTGGCTTAGATATTATTTTTAGGGAAATTATGGAAATAAACACTTCAGAATGCATCCATAGACCCACATTATGGACCGGATCTCTCACCATAAAACCCAAAAATGTCTCTATGCATTTTCTTTATTACGAGTGTAGTAATAATTTCTTTTCTGGTCAGTTCCTTCTCTTTGATGTCTTTTCCCAGACAAATATCCAGGACAGCACTGTCACCACCACCTATATTTGCTTCCTCCCTGATATTCCAGACTCCAACTCTGCTCAGCCACCACCTTTCCAGGCTGGATTCCCACTCGGAGGTCTTGGCTCCTTGTTGCTTGTCATGTCTGACCAGAGAAGCCAAGCCTGCTAACTTCCCTTCTTGACAATTTGTCAAAAGGCACATTAAGAAACAATTGGAGAGAAAGCATACAGATTTGGAAAACGGATTGAGTCATTTTTCTTCAATGCTTGACTGGACAAGTTACAAGACACCTTGGTCTGTGCTCTCAATGAGACAGAGCTGCTGCTCTAACAAAAGAAATATTACTGTCTCCAGCATCCTGAACTCTTGGGATTTACTTGGGTAGGGTCTTGATTTAACAGCAAAGGCAGCAGGTAAAAGAGCTGGTGTTTTCAGGTCAATCTTTGAGTTTTGTTTGTCTTTTTAAAAAATTTAAATTTTCACATCATTGTTTGGCTTCGACACAGACGACCAAAATAATACAGAAAAAAATAATGGACTTTATATCTAGTTATTCTATGAAAATACTTGAAAAATGGGGTATTAGGCAATGGCTGGGTTTTGGAGGAAAGATGTATTCAATTACAGTCAGCTCCCATTATGGGGGAGCTGTGCTGGGGGAGGAGAGAGGCCTTAACTCATTGTATAGAACAAAAATACTGAAATAAAACAACCCCAACCTGCCAACCAAGCAAAATCCTTTATAGTACAAGAACCAGAATGATTTATCCCCCCTGAGAACCTGGCCTCATGTTGCTATTAGAGATGGGAGGATGTATCAGCTCTGATAATCACCACAACAAAACAAACATTAAGCCTGGGCCTTCTCTCCCAAGGATTTATGAACCCTCTTATCTGATTTCTTTATTTCTCATTATCATTAATAACCAGAATGGACTCAGCATTTTGTCTCCAGAACATGGTAATAAAACAGAGGAGTTTTCCAGCGTGCATAGAAATACTTGGCAAAGGAAAGGAGGGTGGCACAAAGGGAACAAATGTGTAGCAGCAAATCACTCTTGTCTTAGGCATAGAAGATATCAGGGTGTTTTTTCTGGCTCCTCTGCTAAACAAATTTCAGGACGGCCATGTGCAAGACTTTCGTCCTGTTAACGAGCTGCAAATCAGGTTTTATATAAAATGGCATTTTGAATTTCCTCTTGAGATTAAACTTTGCCTTAGTGTTTTTGCATTAAATTCACCATGACTGTGTCCTTGAGTGAACTCATTTGTGTTGTTTGAATAATTCTTACAGTTCTTGAGAAGGAAGAACTACAAATTTCAGTTTCTAATCATGGAATATAGCGCAAGTTGTAAGATACATGATATCATCATAATTTCATTTACAGAAATTTTCTGCCTTTACTTGAGAATTCTGCATTCCATTCAACTTTTGGTGGCTGAAGTATCTGGTTTCAAATCAATTTACCAAATCTCCTCGTGACAACATTGCTGCATCTGGAACCTTCTGGGGACATTTTTTGGACTGATGAGTTTGTATCCAAACAGGTACCTTAAATACCATACGGGCTTCAGCTGTCCCCTGAAATGAATGAATGGATCAGAATTAACTGCAACACACAGAGTGAAAGAGCTTTTGGATTTTAGTTGGTATTTCAAGATAAACACATGAGGTAAACCTTGGGTGCCACCTCTTTGCTTACCAGGAAGGAGAAAATTGCTTCCAAGTTCAATCCATGGGCTGCCAGTGGCATCAGAGCAACACAGCATTTCCTGTGTTCCACACTTACTGAATAATCTCCACGTTCATGACTCTCTTTTTATTATTTGCTAATAGGAAAATTGAACTAATAATTTATCTTCAGAAGAAGCTCTTTACTGTGAGCGTGGTTACAAGGGAATTCTTCTCAGTGAGGGTGAGTCCAAACCCTTTTGTCATTCCATGACTCCATGGTTCTGTATTCCAGGGTACAAGTCCACATTCAGCTCCTGGAGATTAAATGACAACGATCTCTCCATGATTTCTTGTTTTGTGCTTGGAATTTTGGCAGATTCAGTAATAACCAGGGTGTCTCTGTAATGCAGACGGATCTCTCCTGCTGAAGGGTGGAACCCTTTCTGCTGCAGGAAAACGGAAGAGGAGGAGGATATAGCAGGAAAAATGGCAGCATAGAGTAGAAACTTAAAGCTTCCAATCAACCCCAAATTCTGTGTGCATAAACTGCTTCCAGTCAACCCAAATTCCAGGTGCATGAGCAGCAGTGATCCCCTTGTTAGCCCTGCAGACAAACACAAATGTAATTACATTGATTGTGTTGCTGGGCTTGGCACACGTCCAGCCTCGGGAACACCCCAGGATCATCCTGAAGGGCTTTGTTCACTCCAGAATAGGGCAGAAGGATGTTCTCTTTCCCTACACAAATTCCCAAAAAAACCTGCCATAATTTAAAAAGTTGGCAATACTGCTCTTATGACTTATTCATTCTCTTGGTGATCCAGAGTTTTAAACTTTGGAAAATATCATGTCTCTTTGTTTATTTATTGATTTATGATAGTGCCTCAATTATCAATCTGGCCTGTTTCTATATGGCACTGAAAAGGGAATTAATTATTAAATTATCAATTAAAAATTATGGGGTGTTTTAAGAATAAATATCACGGGAAGGTGCAGATGAGAAATTCAGACACTTCTCAGTGGTGGACAGTTATAGGATGAGAGGCAACAGAGACCGTAGGACCACAATGAAATCTAACTTCATTATTTGTATCATGCAATTAATTAATTAAATCTAGTTTGTGGTTTTTTTTAATTTTGAAGATGATCAGATACTGGAACAGTTTGCCCAGAAATGTTGTGACATCTCCACCCCTAAAGATTTTCAAAACTTGACTGGTTGGGTCTCAGAATAACCTGATGTGGTTTGACCTGCTTTGCAAAGGAGTTCGGGCTCTATGAGATCAGAGGGGCTTTTTCAGCCTAAATTAACCAATTAATTAAAGACACACACACGACTCTAGATAAGCAATATTTACTAGTTTATGTTTTATAAGTAATTTTAAAAGATTGTAAAGGTATTTTCCTACTAGTTGCTTTAATGGCAAATAAAGACCATGGGTGACATTATAAAGATCAAACATTGTTTGAGTTGTAAATTGATTAATCAATAAACAATTAGATGGGAAATGAGGATAAATGCTTTTTGAGAGCCTAAGTTCTGCATTTTCTCATACTTATGCACAAGATAATTTTTCCAAGGTCTTGAAAATTGAAAAAATTAATAAAAATCTTAAGATCTCCCTGGGAGGGTTTCAGCTACATACGGGGGACTAAACTCTGCTTAACTTTTAGCTGATATTTACTGCTTCTTTTAATCTCAGCTCTTACAGAAGACTAAATTGATATCAAAACACTTGTGAAAAAAACCGAAAAATACTGTGAATCAAGTATATTGGAAAAAAAGAAATGAAAAATCTTGAAATTAAGCCACATTTTTGCTGCATAATAGAAATGCTTTGTAGCCCTTGCTGTTTAAAAGTTATTTGCCTTTATTAAAATAACGAAACAGGAACTTGTGGTAGCACTTTCTGAAGGATCAATAACCCAATAAAAATCTTGCAGAGAAGCAATAAGAGGAATTAGAGTGGACAGATTAGGCAGACTCCAAAAAAAGAAGTGTTTGTGCATAATTTGTGAGTTTATCGGTCCTATGTTGTATTTCAGTTCATTTTTAGGAAGAGATTTGGAATTATTCAGCACCTGGGGCTTTTCTGGAGCTGGAAAGACTCTGGCTGCAGATAGATTTATCTTGTGGAAGTTGGAAAAAGATACTTAAATGCCTGGAAAGGCGAACAAGAGCCCTGCATTGTGCTGTGATTTGGCTTTGGGGAATTCAACCCAACCTTTCCTAAAGCGCTTAGACAGGAGCTGTGGAGACTTTACGGGAGCCAGGGGAGGGACTTGTATTGCCTCCTCTAAACTGGAGGGTTTATTTTGCCTACACGAGACTAATAAATTCCAAAGGGAATAATTACCAATAACCTGGAACGCAGTAGCTGCAGATGTTTGCTTTCAACTCTTTTGCAGCTCTTATTGCCCAGGTTTAAAGGGATTCTCTGCGTGAGCATTTTTAATTAATAGTTTTCTCTGTGTGCACACATGGCTGGAAGCTGCTTCCCAAAATCAGAAAAAAAACATGTTTTAAAGGAATTGTAAATACTGAACGTTGTATTGCTTTGAATCTCCTGCAGGATGATGGTGGCCTAAATTCTTCCAGTGTTTCCAAGATTTTAGGACTAAGACATGGCCTTAATTTCCTGTTCATGGGTTTTTTCCACCTGCCCAGTCAGACACTTTAAACTCAAGTTAATTTTCATTAACTTCATTAATGTTTCATTTTATTTCAGTCATGGAAACAGAACTCATTTCCTTTTTCTAACAAGTTCTGGTGCTGTTATAACTATGACTACGTTTGTTTTTCACTCTAAGGATAGGAGAGGTCTTAGATTTGCAGGGCTGTTTTAAAGAAGTCCAACGTTTTTTCCAAACAATAAATCCACTTGCAAGAAGACATTCAGTTTCTTCAGGGTGTTCCCTAATTCTGAAGGTACAAGTCTGACAGAAAGGCTGAATTCACTGCAAAAGTTCCCCTTATTTACTGAAGAGAGGGATTTTTATCCTCAGATACTCATAAAACTCATTTATTCTGGGAAATCAGAAGTCCTTAGAATTGCCCTCTGTCCACTCCAAAGGGAAAATAGGTAAGACAACAATATGCACTCATGGGCAGTAATTTTCCTGGAAATATCAAAGTGGCTCCTGAATTGAGACAACAGTCAGAAGTGCAGATGAATTGGCACTTTCTCCACTCCCAGATGTCTAAGAACTAAATGCAGTTTAATTTTCCTAAGTTTGTATTTCACTCAGTGATTCCATGTAGGATTTTCTTGAGCAGTAAAGATGAAATCGGACTGAAAACACCTAGAATTTTATAAACATATATGAAAAATGGAAATAGGGCTGGAGGTGCTCTCACCTTTTGGCTACTCCAGGGTTGACCTGCACCACCTCAACTGAGAGTCCATTTTTCTCACGGTTATCCAACCTGGTTGGAGTGTGAAATACAGAAGCAAAACTCATTTTACGTCTGTGTCTTGGCAAGGTAGGAGGCATGTCAAAATCCCAGGAAATAGTTCATGGCACCTTCAGAACTGTCCAAAGAAATCAAGGAGATGAAATGAAAGCAAGTGGAATTCTGGAAGACAGAGGTTTAAGCAATAAATATTGTTGTCTGCTGCAACTGAAGGAAAATGGAATTACTTTGGGAATTCCACTTGACTTTTTAGACAGTTTGAGCTGTGCTGAGTAGACATGACTGCCTCTTCCCATGACCTCCAAACTTTTCTTTACCCCTTCCTCATTCTAATTCAGCCACTAATTGTTTTTATCTAAATTCATTTATTTTCCACCATCCCAGTTTTTTTTACAGTCTCTTCTCAGAGCTCTAAAAATCTCACATTTCCAGCCCACCTTCTTGGCTTTCCTAATGTGAGTTCTTTTTGAGGACAAAAGTCACTGCACAACTTTTATTCCCAGATAATCCCCATTCTCTACCCCTTTAACTCACAGATTTTCAGTCCCATTCTTTCCTAACTCACTTTTCACTCCCCTTTATAACCACAGGCTCTTACCTGGAGTTTGAACCTGTAAATCCACAGGAAACAAACTTAGAAGGAGAGCAGAAGGAATAGTGGTTTGCAAAACAAAGGGTGTTTGTAGATATATAAGTGGAATAACACATTTAAATTGTTAAATTGAATATATGAGTACACGCATATTGCATGTGAGTATATAACATTCAATTTAATGACCCTTACATATACAAGTTTATATGTATTTAATGTGGCAAATCATCAGATTTTGCAGTGTCTGTAGTATTTCAAGGATTACCTATAGAAAGCCAAAGCATTTTGATAATATATTTCATAAAAAGTCTCAAAGAACTGTGTCTTGTAGATAATACACAACATTATTTCAGCCCAGTTCCCACTGAAATCTGTGGGTGGTATGTTTTCCTGGCTGTCAAATAAAAAACAAATGTTTGGAAGGAGAAATAAATTAGGATTAAATCTGCAGCAAATATTGAGTAGTGCTGTTTGGCCTTTCAAGCATAAAATCATTGCAAGATTAAAGCAATCTGGACTCGCCAAACGTTCAGAGTCCGGGGTTTTTTCTGTACTTCATGAAAAAGATACAATTAAAATGAAAGGCTGCGAACAGAGAGCTTCCATTACTGTAATAATGTGGGATCAGCTCCATTTCCTATCTCCCACGGTATTTTTAAAAAGATGAGTTAACAGGGAGGTGGAAAAAGAAAAACTGCTGAAGGTCTCAGACTTGCCAAGTGGTAGAAGCAATGTTTGCAGCAGAGATGGGGTGTTATTTCTTCCTCCAAACTGCTCTTTTGATGATTTCCATGTTAAAATTTAATTAGGCCGACGGAATCTTTGCAATATTCACTATGTTCATTAGGCATACAGTGTGAATTACAGAAAAAAATAAATAAAAATAAGAAGAACACTTACAATGTAGCAAAAACAAGGAGTGAATATTTTGCTTAGGTCAAGCTTGCAGGGCACGTTCCTAAAATCACACATAGATAAAACAATTTTTACACATGGTGGGGTTTTTGGTACAAATGTACAGAAGGTTTTACAATATTCTGAAAATCCTAAATTGCTTTGAATAAGGTTTTTATTAGCAAGGAAATTTATAGTTATGGGATGTCTTCTAGGATAAACTGACTAAACTTAAGCTTCTCAGCAGACAAGGAGAAGAAGGGCTAAGAATCATTAGCAGAGTGTTGTTCATAGTAATTTTTGGCTTGCAAAACGTAGATGGAAAGGAACATACAAAAACACAAAAATAAATAAAAGGAAGTGGTTTGTCATTAACAACGTGAAGAAATTTTGGGATTAAATCTTAATTTAGGACCAATTTAAAAAGTAAAAGAGACAGCTGATATGTATTTGAAGACAGTGAACACTTAGGAAGATCCTGAGATGAAATCAATGCCTGCTGGGAGGTAATTTGGGGTGAATAATGGTCCATTCCACAGTTGGTTTTCCTGCAGGCAGGAACGAAGTGTAAGTGGACAGGAAGTCCTGACTTCGTGTTTCAGACACTGCAAGTTTGCATCACTTTTTAATGAAATAGGAATATTCTAGCATGTCTGTAAAGATTTTAAATGTTATAAAATCTGTTTAAATGCAGGTGTGAAATAGAATAGTTGATTGTATCAGAATTTCTCATTCAAAACCATTAAAAAGTATAAACTTTACAAGTTTCCTTAGTCCAGAGAGTCTCCCACCCTTCTGTTTCAACGCAGATGTGAAACAGGGTATTTGATAGTGGTTTCCTGTTAAAAAGTATAAACTTTAAAAGTTTCAACATAAAAATGGAAGCCTGTGGTGACACTTCATAAAACCTGATTTTTTCAGGTCTCTTTCACCTTGTTGGTTTTCACAAGTGCTGAAATGAAACCCAGTTTGATAAGAAGGGAACTCAGGGATGAAGTTCCTTGAGGCTTCCAAAGAAAGGAAACCCTAAGCACATATTAAGGATCAAGTCCTGGCCCATTTGAATGAGTGTGGATCTTGCATTTTTTTAGCATTTATTGGTGTGAAATGGTTATTCAATTCATAACCATGACCATTCTGCCTTGTGGACACATAGATTATATTGTGCTGTGCTCAGTGTGTTGTAGATGCAGAAAAATGACTTTTAATTGATGAGCCCTGGGCATTGCCCCCTAGTCCCATTTTTCACATGCACTGGGGTGCCTGTAAAAATGGTTTATAGCAGGTTTGACTTCCCTGATCCCTCTGATCCTGGCTCTGTGGTAATTGCTCTACTGGGACTCAGCCCTGTGCAGATACAAAATTAAATTATTTTGGCCCCTTAATCCCAGACTCTTCAGAACAATTCTTAAAGCTGTGAACTGTAGCTATTCCTAATGGTGTTAAAGTTCAACTCAAAGGTGTGTGCAACTAAGATATTTCAAAGAGTTTGGAAAGTTAAAAACTTAAAGGACATGGACAGTGATGATTTGCAAGAAATTCAAGAGCAAAATCTTGGCCTGATTGTTCTTCACAGTGTTGTGATCCAGTGCAAGAACTGCTTCCAATTTTAAAATATTTAAATTGCAAATATGAGACTATGGCCAAAAATATTACAATTAAGCCACAGGTCAAGTCAAGAGTCAAACTGTGGATCACAGAAAAGCCAAAAAGTGGTTTTAATTTGTGTCCTTTTCTTGTCCTGTAATTGTGTGTTTGCACTGTACTAAAGGAATTAAGCACCTTGTATATCACTTGTTTTCCCTGGGATCTAGGCTCTCCTGTTCCTTCAGTGCTTCTGGAGACTGGGGAGATGAGAATTACACAGAGCAGGATTCTGGAGTGAACTTCTTAGGAGTACATTCTGTGGAGAGAAGTGTGAGGATTGCTAAAGCCTGATATTTCCAGTTGCATTTCTGACACAGCTGGATTGCTGTGTTCAAGCGTAGCTCCTGTAGCTTCCCATTTTATTTAAATAAAAATAGTTTGCTATTATTAGAGTAGAATGAAGGTTATTATTTAATGTGAATTAGGAAGTTTAAATAACTAAACCCAAACCAAATAAACCTGGAAAGAGGAATTTCATTTAAAGAAACAAAAAACAACCAATGGAAAGCAACCAACAAAAACCCACCTCAAATTACTGAATATTTTTGCTCTTTTTTGTAAATTCCTCTGAGGTTTTCAAATATGAGCAGAGAATAATAGAAGATTTTCACTTTCATGGTTCTGAGATATGCTGGAAGGGATCTTCCATGGGCAGAGACACCTTCCACTAGCCCAGGTTGATCCAAGCCCCATCCAACCTGGCCTTGGACACTTCCAGGGATCCAGGGGCAGCCGCAGCTTCTCTGGGCACCCTGTGCCGGGGCCTGCCCACCCTCACAGGGAAGAATTCCTTCCCAATATCCCACCTAACCCTGCCCTCTGGCAGAGGGAAGCCATTCCCCCTTGTCCTGTCCCTCCATCCCTTGTCCCAAGTTCTTCTCCAGCTCTCCTGGAGCCCCTGCAGGCACTGGAAGGGGCTCTAAGGTCTTCTCTTCTTCCATCTGGACACTCCCATCTCTCCCAGCTCAGAGATCCATATGAACATGGTGATACCCTTCCAGGCCTGGCAGCAGCAGAAGTTTCCCACCACTTTTTTCCACAGAAATGTTTATAGGAGGCTCCTGCTCAGCTGAGGTTTGACACATCCAAGGAGTGAATGTTCATATCCAGTTTAAAACTCTTCAGTCCTGGCCACTTTACAATGCCACTAGACCAAATAGATTCCTTTTGCTGTGGGATGGAGCCAATGGAGACTCAAATTCCACTTGAAAATGCAGTGGCCTCATTATTTTAGTAGGGCCTGCCCTATCAGCTGATCTCTAACATCAAAGCGAAGTGTGCTCTACCTGAAGAAAAAAGAAAATCATTACCAATTAATTATGTCAAGATTTGCAGGAAATAAGCAATTAGAACTTACACACAGGGAAAAAAAAATCGATGGTGCCAGTCAACTTCCACGACAATTAGTGTTGGGAAGGCGGGAGCAGTGACAAGGAGGAGCAACCTGGAGCTGCTAAACTTGCAACACTTCATGAAACAGTGGGGAAAAGGCTTCTGATTCTCCCAGACTACATAAAAACCACAGCTGGAACCCAAGGCAGCCAGGCAAATGATTAAAAATCCCTGGGAAACCAATGGTGTAGGATTTTCTCATGAGGATTTAGACACTTCAGAACAAATATAACACCGTGGCCTGTGCCAGAGGACAGGAAGAGAGAGAGAGGAGGCCTAAATGCTAAAATAACTACAATGGTCCTTTGTATTCTTTTTTCATCACCTTGATTATATTCAACATATAATTTCCTCTTTTGTTTGTGCTGGTGTTTCAGAAATGTAAATCACAAGCTCACCTACACACTGAAAGTTTCTCGAGCATATATTCCTTGCTATATAAAATGTGGCAAGTATTGCTAGTTCTTTTTCTCTTAAACTCCTTGACTCCATTATTTCCAGCATGCACTCTGTAGCAGCCTTTTTTTTTTTCATTTTCTCATCCCTATCTTTTCACTTTAGTACATTATTCCCTCATTTAGTCTCATCTGCGCTTTAATTCTCTGTTTTTAAGCAAATTATCTCCTTTGCTCATAAGACTCAAGTGGCAGCTTTGACATAACAGTAATATCACTTTATATTTTACTTTCAAAACATTCCACTTTGACTTCCTCTAAGTTTCAAGAAGTGTTTGAACTGATCATTTTTCCTTAAAAACATCTAGAACAGAGACACTGTTGATTTTTTCGCAGAGCTCTAAGAAAATTAGTGTTGATAATTGATAAATAATGTGGGAATTCATAAATCATAACCAGATCTAGAGGAAACCTGAGAATTATTCTGGGTGTATGTTCTTCTAAATTAAGTAATATATTCAAACTTACATGTGCCTTTTCACAGGTCTGGACTCCTTATCCTGAGGGCAAGACAGGAAAACTTTTCCTTCCTTCCTTCCTTCCTTCCTTCCTTCCTTCCTTCCTTCCTTCCTTCCTTCCTTCCTTCCTTCCATCATGAAGACAAAATGCTAATTTTTGGAATTCTAATCACAACACATCCAGGGATGTCAGGGCATCTATCTGGCAAAAAAAGTAGCCAAAAACATATACAATAACCCGAGTTAATAAGGATGAGGTGTGGAACTGCCCATGTGCATCAGCTTCTCCAAGGATGGTAAATGGTTAATCCTTTATCTCTGGTGATAAGCATTAACATACATACATACATATATATATAGATATAAGAGAGTGTGTGTGTGTATGTATATGTGTGTGTATTTCTTCATCCAGTCCAAAAGGTCAGCATGGAGCTTGGCCAGCTCACCTTGTGCCCAGGAAATCAATGCCCAGGAAAAATGGATGCTTTTGTTGTCATGGAAAAAAAAAAAAAAAAAAAAAAAAATTAGGCTTAGACTGTTCAGGGAAAGATGACAAATAAAAAACAACAACCAAACAAACCCATGAATGAAAAAAAAAACCAGCAGGAGAGAATAACATGGACAAAAACTAGGTTTTTTTATTTTTTACCCCCAAAAGAGAAACATTGGGAAGAAATCTGGAAAATGGGCCTAGTGTTGTCTCCTACTGGACCTGGAACTAGGAGTGCTGACTGGATCTAGGAAAGAATGTCTCAGATGGACACAGAAGAGCACTTACACATCACATATCCTTGCAGTAAGCAGATATCCTCAACCCTGTACCCCTGAAGTCCAGGGGTCTGCGCATCCTTTCCTAAACTGCTGAGGATTTGGAAACCTTTTGCCATAGGAGGTGCCAGAAACAGACAATACCTTTACTGCTATTGGCAATGATATTGGTAGATCATATTAATAACTTGGTAAATAATATTAAAAATCTGGTAGATAATATTAATAATAGGAAAAACCACTTTAACTTACCCAGTTAACAGGTGCATAAAAGGGTGTTGGGGGAAATAGCTGCACATAAACCTTCTGCACCTACTAAAATGCTTGTAAGTGCTGGGAGTAAGGAATTCACACCCTGGAGGGGAATGGACTGTGTCAAAATTTCTCTTTTTCCTAGGAATCTTTTCATCTTGGACCCAACAGACTTTCTTTCACTCACTACTCTGCACTAAGGAGTCCTGAAACTCTTAAAAGTAAAGAGATAGAGCAGTTTCATGAAGTTTTAGAACTCTAGAAAAGCCAGTGCAGATATCAAGGAATCACCACAGAATCCCAGAACGCTTTGGGTTAGAAGGGACTATAAAGCTCATCGTGATCCCACCTCCTGCCATGGGCAGACACACCTTCCACTAGGTAATATAAATATTAGAATTCTTTTCTCTTAAAACAATGGATTGTGTTAGAGAAAAAAGAATGGGTTTTGCCTGTGTATATAGAGAATGACAAACCAAAAGTTCTCCAGTAAGAAAAATTATACCAGGAAGGTTGTGGTTTGGAATACCCATTATCATGAACTTTTGACAGGTATCCATTATGGAAAACAGGAAAGAATGTCAGACCGGAACTTAATGGATAAAAACTATTTTCAACATCTCACGTAATTTGATTTATTTTTCTCTTTCAAGTGAAATGACATCTCACACATTTTAAAACCGATTCTCAGAACGTTATGGGCCATAGAGCAGATGCCAGGTGCTGCTGGGAAAAGTCTAAAGCCACTTGCAATCATGTCAGGAAAAGAAATTTTACCTGTTTTTGTCTTATCTTCCCTATCTCCACCACGTCTGGTGTCCAAGAGCACAGCTGGCTCCTCAAAAGTCCAGCACAAGAGATCATTCTGATGTGGGGTTTTTACAAATTCTAGTTCTAGTTCTTAGGAAGCCACCCCTGAAGTCGTTCATGGTGACTTGGAATTAACTACAAAAAGAAAACTTCCAGATACACATTCAGAGCTGTGCCAGTGGGACCTGCTGGATGTTTCTCAACACACACCCTTAGGAAAGGAAATCATCCAAGCACATTCCATTGGGATCAGTGCCTATAACAAACTCAATAAGGTTGTTAAATAATCTTAAAATAAGAAAAAAATGATACCATCATAAAGTACTATTATAGCTCATGGTTCTGGAAATGTTCTGCTCACTGAATCATAGAATCACAGATTCACTCAGGTTGGAAAAGCCCTTCAGGATCAAGGGGTCCAAGCTTTGCCTGATCCCACCTTGTCACCAGCCCAGAGCACTGAGTGCCATGTCCAGGCCTTCCTTGGACACCTCCAGGGATGGGGACTCCAACACCTCCCTGGGCAGCCCATTCCAAGGCCTGACCACCCTTTCCAGGAAGAAATTCCTCCTGCTGTCCAACCTGACCCTCTCCTGGCTCAGCTTGAGGCCTTTCCCTCTCATCCTGTCCCTGTTCCTGGGAGCAGAGCCCCCCTGGCTGCTCCCTCCTGTCAGGGAGTTGTGCAGAGCCAGAAGGTCCCCCCTGAGCCTCCTTTTCTCCAGGTTGAGCCCCCTTCCCAGCTCCCTCAGCTGTTGCTCATAGGATTGACTCTCCAGAGTCCTATCATTGCTAAAAAATTTACAAGAAAAATTTATCCAAATGTATAAATTCTTCTTTCCAATATGTCTAAGTTTATCACTTGATTTCATTTTCTGTATAGGTAAGACTTCCAGCTTAATTCAATACCAAAGTCATTCATAAGGGCACAGTTTTGTGCCATTAAAAAAAAAAAATAAATAAAACCATCAATGGCAATGCCATTTTAATCCCAGGTTTTCATTTTTCATGCCTGTCATTCCTTGTGCAACTGGAAGGATATTTCTTGCAGCCAGAGGGGTTCTATTTGAGCTCCAGACCTCTGCTCTGTTCATGTATATTCACACATTAATGCCTGGACATACACACGCACACCCACTTACATGCATCCATACAGACATGGGTATATCCACACACTAAACGAGAAAATTATTTCAATAGACAATAATTCATTTGAAAATAAAAAAAATATATGTTTTTGCATACCTTTTCTTCTTTTTCAAATCCTGATCAATAATTTAGTAGGTTGGTGTTTACACTTCGGATTTATTATCTGGCTGAGGGGAAAAACCTTCCCAAAAGACATCTGAATTCAATCTGTGTATTTTAGACTTATTGCAAGGTGAAGAAAAGGCTGAGGAGAGCAGCTGGCACACATCTAAAGACATTCACATTATTATATTATATTTTATTATACTGATAAAGATACAAAAATTTGGTCTTTAAACCCATGGATTAATGGCCATGAAGACTGTGAGGTATTTTGATGAATCTCGGTTTCCAAAGTGACCCCATTAACAATCCCTACCCAGGAAACTTTCAGTGGATATCGCGTTTTCTCTTTCACCTTGAGAAAAAGTGATTTTAGAAGACAGTGTCCCTAGGACAAAGTTTCTAAAATTAATTAAAGAGGTATAGATTTTAAAGGCAGTCAACTGTGCAAGGGTAAAGAACAAGGGGCAAGGCAGAAGGTGAAACGTATCATTCCAAGGAAAATTTCAGTGTTAGTTCATAAGAACAGTGAAGAAATCTGTACCAAACTGAATTATGGCTTTGGATCCCATCCTGGAAAAATGCCAGCAGTGAAGGAGACACTGACCTGAATTTGGGTTTATTTGTACAATAAATTTTCTTGCCTCTGTTCCTAAGTGATTTTGTCAAAGGAAAAAGTGTTCAACTGAAAACAGGCTTCAAGCTCTGGGATAAGTCAAGAAATGGAAACACGTACAGCCTATATTAATATAGCCCTTCACTCACCCAAGGAATTCTGATATCCCACTTTTAATAAATTACTAGGCCAGAATAATACCAATAAACATTAACGAAACAAATTCATGGAGTCTTGCACTGGCTCGATATAAACATCAACACTAGCTTGAGAAAGACTTCAAATTATCAAAGAATATAAGAATTTTTCCTTGGTTATAAGAATTTTCCCTTTTGTATTGCTTAAGAGAAAACTTTGTAGTCTCGTGAGATGACAGAATATTTTTATGATTGATGTCACTGAAATCCATAAAAATGACATCAATTTTTTCACTGACAAGACAAAAACTGGCAAACTTGGAAAAGATTGATATCTCTCAAAAGGAAGAAAATATTTCCTGTTGGAATAAGAAATATTTTGTACAGAGACAAGCAGCAGTTATTTTCTCATCTATGAGTTATGCTAACCCTCCAAATTGTATTTTTTCCTCAAAATTAAAGTTGTTTTTCCTGTTTAGCCATTCCCTCCAGTATATATTTATATTTACACGCCAATGCCAGTGACATAGAACAGAATTGGGGTCACTCACTTCTCTGCTCTCACTGAAGTCACCTCTTCTTTCCCCCGTGCAAAATTGGAAAGTCTGAAAGAGTCTGACATGGGAAATTTCATTGTAATGATCTGAACTTCTTCATCAACCTGAAAGTCTATTATTCTTGCAGGTTTTAATGCTTTGGACACATAGAGTCATTAATCTCACTGTTTTATGGCAGAAATAAAGGAGAAAAAATATGATCTCTTGCGTTGCATAACTCTCATAGATTTTACAGAAGTTATTTCTTCCTTTCTGATCTCTGTGGAGATAGAGAAAGTCATCTGAGAGATGAGATTTGATTTCAAAAAATCATTTTTAGGAAGAATTTGTATTTGGCACACATCTGGGAAGTGTGACAAAAGGTCCTTTAAAACATTTAGAATTCCCGATTCTTCTTTAAAGAAAAACATATGGGTATGTATACACAAGGTCTGAAATGAAATGGCCTCAAGCTGCTCCAAGGGAGGTTTAGATTGGATATTATGATTAAATTCATCGTGGAAAGCATTGTAAAGCACTGGACTTGCTTCCTGCTCCCATTTATTCTATCAAATTAATTGTGGAGCTCACCATCTTGCCCTCTTCCTTTTGGTTTTTTTTCTTTTTTTGTCTGCAATTAAAATGAGCATCTGTAGCTACTAGAATTTGGTGTGCGATACTGTTAATAAGTATTTGTAAAACAGATTTTTGGTGAGTTATCCATAAGACATTTATAAGCCATCCTGATTTAGCTGTGCAGTCCAATGTCCATTTTTCTCCTCAGGTTATAAGGATACAGGCCGTTAAGGAGAATACTACCTCACTTTGAGCAGAAAACATAATTTTTCCTTTAATTTATTCCCTGGAAGTGTGTTTTTCAGCAAACCAAAGCCAGTCAGCACTTCAAACCCTTAGCAGACATTTACTCTTGCATCACTTCTCCTTGTCAAATCATTAGACTGAAAGAACCCACCCCAGAATATGCCATGTCCTTGTCAAATAATGACACCAATTCCCAAACATGAATTCCTAATTTCTCCTCAAAAAACTCTGACATCTTAGCGTTTCCTTTTCAAGGGTGCTGGCTGTTCACAGAATGATTTTTACTGCAGAATAGAGACGATAAGCTAAGATCCACAAGCAAATCCTTTCCTTCTTTGTCCACATTTTGGCTTTGTGGAGATTGGATTGGTGTGGTACAAGGTGTGTTTCTGGAAGCAAAAGGATGATAAAACCCCAGACTATCTATCACTCTCCAGAGTTCCTGCAGTAAATAGATTCACTAATAACCAAAAAAAATGAGTTTTCTGATTACTTTTTTGGTGGGACAGTAGCTTTTTTATGTCTTGCAAACAACAGCACTGACAGGATTCCTTTCTTACAGCCTCAGCTTCACTGTTTGTTTATGCGACACTGGTTCCTGCTCTCCGTGATGCTACAGATGCCAGAAAGCATTGCTTTTTAACCAAATTAGCTTTGTATTTTTTCCCATGAGTCATGGAATGTTGGAAAAGATCTTCAAGATCATCAAGTCCAACCTTTGACTGCCTGCCCACTAAACTTTGTCATGAAGTGCCACATCTGCTCGTTTTTTGGACACTTCCAGGGATGGGGACTCCACCACTGCCCTGTTCCAGGGCTTGCCCATGCTCTAAGTGAAGATTTTTTTCCTAAAATCCAACCTGAACTCCTCCTGGCACACCCTGGGGCTGTTTCCCCTGTTCCTGTCTTTAGCTGCCTGGGAGAAGAGGCCAACTTACAATCTCCTTTCAGGGAGTTTTATTCCTACATTACCATTTCCACTCTGTTTCTGAGTAGTACAGATAACCTGGAAAGGAATGAATCCCATTTCCATTCACGTTTTTGTCTGGATACATTAGGTTAGAAACACTTAATTATCAGGTCTACTTACTTTCATATTATTGCTTGTGCTGAGTGCAGGATAGAGAAAGAAATCAGCTAGGAAAAGGAGGGAGTCCTTCCTGTGCACAGTTCCCTAATGGAGTAGACTCAGGAGAATCCCTCACAGTAACTTCACACCCTCAGAAAATGATTCTGTCCAAGTGCATCCGAGTATCACTATCCTGATACAATTTTCTTGGTCCGCAGGGTAAATATTTGATTTAATGGAGCAGCAAATTTAAAATGCCAAATGTCATTTCCTACTCTTCCCAATAGTCTGAGGCTCGCTCACTGAAGTTAATTTTCCTTTCTGTTCAAATGCAGTGAAATACAAATCTGAAATCGAAGGCAACATCAAGAAAGAAATGCAGAGCAAACTTGAAACCTAAGAGTATCAGTTTGCTTAATCCAGATGTGTCTTTACCAAAAAGTAAAATTTTCAAGTATATCTTACATTGAAATGTTTGAATTGTTGTTCCTCCAAGGAGAAGATGCCTTTCGTGGTGAAATGAAGGGAAAATAAAAAAAATCTAAAAAGATTGAGAGGAGGGAATATACAAACATATATGTATATCTAAATATACATCCTTCCCTTCCCTTCCCTTCCCTTCCCTTCCCTTCCCTTCCCTTCCCTTCCCTTC
>VZTE01001191.1:61318-114542 GCA_013397775.1 Eulacestoma nigropectus
CCCTCTCCCTCTCCCTTTCCCTCTCCTGTTCCCCTGATTTGCAACTGTCATTTTAAATCAGTGATCAAAATCAGTCCTCTTGGACTTTTTTTTTCCCTTGAGGGAAAGACTTTTAAAAACTTTTTAAAAATGTTTGAATACTTTTTGCTTGCTCACTCAGCCACTCTGAAAGATTGCAGCCAGAGCCCTTCCTCCTCCTTCCCCAAGATCTAATACTTAAAAAACCCCCCAGACTCCATCCTTGTTTATACCAGAACGTGCTGAAGATTTTTGAAGGGTTTCTCAGATTGCATTCACCTGTTCTTTACTCACAAACCTGGCAGCTGGATTCTCCAACTTCATGATGAAAGTCATGCCCTGCCTTAATTATTCAGTCGCACAGCGTTGTTTACTCCTTGACCTCACATTTTAAAGTAAAACTGATTTTCCCACATCGATTTTAAAGCACCTCCCTCAGGCAATATTCTGGACATCAGAAATTAAGTTCCAAAATTCCCAGTGCTGCGAGGGTTATAAAATGGCATTGGGAATGCTGATAGTACCTTTAAACAATCAGACTGGGAAAGGAAAGCTCTGAGCTGACAGCTCTGGCACTTCCAAAAGTTATGTCTGGAAAGGGAAGCAAGAAAAATCCAGCAAGGCAGAACTGAGGAAGCAGTACTGAGCCTTTTCTTAAGTTATGCCAGGCTGTATTTTCACCTTTAATTAACTCTGGCTTCATCTCTGGAAGCAAAAGCTAAAAATATTTTTCATTTGTCTGTTCTGAACAGCTAAAACACAACCGGGAAAATGTTAGAGGTACCTGGCTCCGGTGGATTTGGGGACGTAGGAGATCCCTCCTGCTGTCCTGAGCAACAACCTGTCTATGCATGACCTTCTCTTTTATCTCCTTTTCCCTCTGTTCTCCTTCCCAAATCCATCCCAATCCCTCTTTTCCCTACTAACAGGCCTTCTCCTACACATCCAGCATGTCTTACACAGCCTCCTCTTCCTGATACCATATAATTTGTTGCATACAGTCTTATACAACCACTAAAATGCCTTCTGTTGACTTATCTCTGCACAAGGGGAGCTGATTGATGAGGACTTCTTTTTCCAGCCAGAGGAGTGTCCTGCTCCCAGGCTCTCATCCTGATGCATGACTCCAACCCTTCCAATATCTGCTGGAAAAGCAGCTATAGGGAATCCAGGAGTCTCCTGGAATGCATGAAGGATAACTTAAGCCAGGTGAAAGACCACCCTACCAGAGGGAATGTGATCCTGGACATATCTGGCACTACAAGCAAGGGACAGTCACCCTTGGCCTACAACAAAGGCTCTTGAACACTGAGCTCTCATTGTCTTGTCTTGAAAGAACCCATAAAATAGGACCAGCCCCAGCACAGTGTCCAGTCACAAGTGCAGGCAATGATTTCTCCAAGGCAGTGGCTGAGTTTGACATTGAGCATCGAAATCAGGTCATGATTTGTGTCTCTCTGTGTTTGTCTCCTTCTTTTCCCTTATAATCCCATGTCTTAGGTTACAGTGTAAGGTGTAACCAAAAGTGTGTATTCTATCATCATCTTCATAAGCTGTTAAAGCAGGTGGGGCAGTGTTCTTTATCTCTTCTATGACTCACCCCTGATAACTCCCTCTGCGGAGAAATCTTCTGTTAATGGGCCATCAAGTCCTCACTGCCTGACTCATAAAATTACATCATCCCATTGTGAGATGTTCTGTCCAGGGGGAGGAACCAAGCATTCCTACCTGGATATAATCTGAGGTTTGGAACACCACAGCCAGGCCTTACCTACTGGATTCCCAGAGGAGAAGAGCTACATAAACACCAGTGGACCTTCAGAGGAAGATCAGACCCTTCTACAGGATCACAGCCTCAAAAGAACCACATCTATCACCTCAAGAGGACTGCAGCCATCACTTAATTGGATTGCTACCACCCACCCTGACCGACAGGGTGTCAGGCTGTATCCCAACTGTCAGTTTAAGCCAATGTTTTCTGCCTTTATCTTAATTTTCCTATTAAATTGTAGTTCTGACTTGGAGTCTCTCATTGGTTTCTTTTCAAACTAGTACAACCCAGTTTGCCAAGGTTCTTCCTTAGATAATCTTACTGCAAAACAAGCCACCTGTCACTCCACATCTCCTCAGCAGTCGTGTGACAGACCAGGTTTGTTCTGCTCACAGGGAGGCTTTTTTCCTGAATGTTCTTGTTTAAATCTTCCTTCTTTAATGTATTATTTTTTGCATTGAAAAGGTTCTTTATCAGAAAGCAGACATTCTCCTTCCACACACCCTTACACAGCTGGGGGATTTTCCCAGTATACTCAGTTTCAGGGAAGAACTGTGACTACTTGAGTGCTTTGAATAGAACTGATTGTTTTATTCCTTTGTTGCATTCATTCAGTTCAATAAAATCATTGTTGGTAAAAAACCCTTCATGTACAAATTGACAAAACACAGTACAAATTAAATTTTTTCCTGTAATATCTATCAAATTACATTATTTCTGTCTAAGACACTCTCTGATAAAAAAGAAAGAAAACAAAGAGAAAAAAGAAAGATTAATCATTAATTTTGCCTTTGATTCCTCATCTGTGACTGCTACCAGTTAAAGATGTTTTATATTCAGAACTGATCTCGAATTGTCTTCAGGGGCAGCTGGTGAAGACACTGAAAACACTGAAGGTTTCAGTGATATATTAAAAATCTAAGGCTAAGATAGCAGTTAATAGTCATATAAAGAAATTAGTGTGAATAGAGACAATATTAAGCATTTAAAGGTTATCCTATAGACAAGTTGTTAATGCCAGATTACCCCAGCTGTGGCCTAATCTCTGAGCAAGTTATAGTAATTATATTAAATAATCCAAGAATAGAATCCATGGGAAAGACATTAGAAGAAATTCTTCCCTGTGAGGGCGGTGAGGCCCTGGCACAGGTTGCCAACACAAATTATTACACAAATAATCCCCTTGCATGATGAAGACACAAATTTTCAGGTGGAAAGTGCTCATAAAATTGTGTAAGTTCTTTAAAATGGGAAAGATACCCATTTAATTATAATTAGTAACTATATTTTGCAGAAGTTTTGGGAAAAGCAGAAGGACTTGGTCGCATCTCATTTCATTTTTACTCAGGTTTTACTGATTCTATGAAAGAACCTTCAGCATCCACATTTTAGAGAGGTAAATTCCTCCCAGTACAACTGTTGCCTTACTTAAACCTGATTCTACTGCTCAGTCCTTTCTAATTAGGCAGACTTAGTCCTTGCATGGCTGAACACTTAATTTTGAGGTTGTAAATTCAGTTTTAATCAAAGGCAAGGTAAAAGCAATACCCCAAAAAAGCAAAGCACACACATAAATGAAACATCACCAAACAGCTCCTCTTTTGTGCTGACAGAATCTGAACCTGCCTCAGGATTGCTCCTGAAACAAACAGCAAATAAAAAAGCACATGTTCACAGACCTATTATTGCACTAATAAAAGATGGAATTTCATGAGAAACTTCCATTGCTGATAGATAAATGAAGGAAAATCTGTTGAAAGACAAACATAATAATGAATGTGCAGTGCTAATGAATCATTGCTTGTAAGAGGCCATTCAATCTTGACATTAATGATATCAAATGAGCTGTGGCATGTATATGAATTAAATTATAGTACAGTGACAGTCTTGAGTATTTGGAGCTACATGACTCACTAAATTAAAAAGGAAGAGGTAAGAAAGCAGATTTAGGCAGAAAAGAAGATAAAAGATATAGAGAGGTGAGTCACATTCTTGGGCAAATCAGATCACCTAGGGTATTTTAGTTTGTTAGCTAACAGAGTGCCAAGTTATAAAGTGTGTTTCTGTTGAGTTAAGAGTTTGCAGGGGTGGTAAAAATGTGAACCTTCCACTGAAATGGTCTGGCTGCAAGTTTTGTTACTTGTAATTTTCTCAGAAGTGCACAGAAAGGTTTCCCAGCCAATATTTTAATATATGGAAGAAAATGTTACATTAAAAAAAAAAAAAAAATCAGTATGACCACTTTGTGGAATGCATTAGGTTGAAAATATTAAATGGACTGTTAAATGCAATTAGAGTCACAATGTCAAACTCCTGGAGCATTTGGCGCTACCAGAGTCATTCCATGTGCACATCAGGAACTCCATATTTGCAATAACTGCAGGTGGCCATGGCTGCTTGTTTAAATCCTGGCACTCCCCTCAAACCCTACCCTATATAATAATTATAAGCTATAATTTTTAAAGGTTTATCACCATCTAAGGTCACCAGGATGGTCAGGCAAGGATTGCCCTTGGTGAAGCCCTGTTTGTTGATGAGATCGGCTATCTAGTTCATAAGTTTTTTGGATGTTCAATAAAGCATTTAAAACTCCTCAAACATTTCCAAATAATAACAAGCTTGAGTTGTTTGGGGTTTTTTTTAAGAGTTCTACATTATATTTACATTTTACATGGCATTCAGTGAAAACTGAATTCTCGTTACAAACATCAGCAGAGACAATACTGGGTGACAACCAAAAAGGCCAGTTTTCTGGCTCTAAGAGAATAAATCTTTCTACTATTAGTATTTATATGTGCTGACATTTCAGGATTTCACAGGATCATAGAAACATGGAATGGTTTGGGTTGGAAGGCATCTTAAAGCCCATTTTTTCCACCCCCTGCCATGGGCAGGGACACCTTCCACTGTCCCAGGTTGCTCCAAGCCCTGTCCAACCTGGCCTTGGACACTTCCAGGGATCCAGGGGCAGCCACAGCTGCTCTGGGCAACCTTCACAATATTTGTCCTATTTGGGAGTAACCATGAGGAATAGTTTTGATACTGGTAAAGCAGATTGCCTGGGATGAGAATTTGAAGGAAATATCTACGTTGTGAACCTTTTCCTGGTTCTTCCTTTAAAAGTCAAGAATGTAGCTGGTCTTTGATGTTCACAGATTTATATGACTTTAAGTACCTATAATTGCAACGCTTCACTCAAAGGCTACTCAAGTTGGAAAGCATCAGCGTGTTTTGAATAACCTAATAGTTATTTTTTCCTTATTATAAAAGGCTTTAATAAGCATTTGTTCGGCAGAATTTCACAGCAGAGCAAAAGTCAAAGCAGAGCTGAGGTAACAGCACTGGGAAAGGGGAAACTGCCAGCAATCTCTGGCTGTCAGGAGTGTTCCATACAGGAACAGCAAAGCACCAGCACAGGGTTTGGAGATGCATTATGGAAAGTTTTGACTTTCATGAAGAGGTAATGAGAATCATACCTTTGAGTCCCTCAGGCAACAGTGCACTGGAGCAGGCTGACAGTTCAGGTATGACATGATCAACCACTCTCTTACCACAGGAAAGTGAGCTGCAAGACATGAAATAATGATGTTGTGTCCAAGGCGAGCTCAAGGAAAGGGTCACATCCTTGGGGACGAGGAGGAGACATCATTTGTCAACAGATGGCTTTTCAAAGGAAGTTTCTGCCAGCATCCAGAACACCCAGCTACTGGCAGCTCTTTAAAAGCATTACTGAAACCATCATCTGGCACAAAAAGTTTGAAGGTTTATTTTTTGACAGTCCACAGACTGGAGGAGAGGCTATAGAGAAGCCAGACTGTGGCCACAGCAGCAAACCTATTCTGTATTTTTAAAAAAATCACATCCTGCAAATCTCTTGAATGCTGAATTATTGTTATTTTGAATCACGTCAAGTAGGATTTGTTCAGTCACTTGTTTTTTAAATATATATTAGGATTATTTGTACAGGTCCTAAACAATGCAGAGGACTGAAGAACTGAGACTCCTTTCTTGCACTTATTTCATTTATAAGCTAAACACAACATGATATAAAGCACCACTAAAAGTGGACCAGGCTCTGTAATAAACCTTGGATCTCTAAGTAAGCTGGTATATCCAGGGAAGAAATGCTTACTCCAGGTGAATTGAGCTTGGAATTTATCTCAGCAATGTCACACTGGGTTACTGTGGCAGCAGGTCCTGTCTGTATCACACTCAGTGGCTCATTTTTCCTTCATTAATTACTGTCAGCCTGAATGTGACCATGATGATGTAACAACCCCAATGTTCACTGGCTGATTAAATCACGTCATGACCTGCAGCCAATCCAATCACTTTATGGCACACTGAATTTGCTAAATTAACCCAAAAATTCTACTGCAAAGGGTTTTAGGAATTCTTCAGTGTAATTTTAATGCACGAGCAATATGTGATGTGTGGTGGCTGTGCGTGTTGGTAAAATTCAGTTGAAGTCAAATGGCTTGCAGGCAAAAGTCTTCCTCTGTCACTGAAAAATCACAGCAGGATGAGAGACAAAGCATGGGAAACATCAGATGTTTGGCTGAGTGTTTTCTCAAATATGTGTGTATGCATCCTTACACCACAGCCAAAGGAAAAGATGCAAATTCCAAGGATGTTCATGTCTGTGCACATGGAACAGAGCCAGTTTTGGGGTGGTGGGACACACCCTGCTCAGACACAGATTCCCTGGCTCCTGGCCCACAGTGACATAAATATAGGAAACTCACTCCCCCTCACTTCAGTATGAGCTAAATTAAGCTGGAATACTTAAATATTTCTATTTTAAAAATCAGTACTACTAAGCAAGAGAAAGCTTTCTATCAGAGTGTGATTTTTGAATTAGAGTTCCATTTTTTTTCCCTAAGAACTATTTGAGGTCACTGTAGACAAGAATACAGTAAATATTGGAAGCACCCTATGAGACACTGATAGATGAGTACAAGTGCCATTAAGGAGTTCTAAGGATTAGCCTACCTTAGTCTTGTGGTTTATTTTAGTTAGATATTGCACAGGGTATTTATTTTCGTGGGTACTTGTTCACATGTCAGCAAAATTAGGCCACATGATCACTTATATTGATCATTGGAAGACTCTTTTTAGTCTCCAAACTGAATTTCCTATGTATTAATAAATATTTAAGGCTACGGAAAAACAATCTAGTCATGTCTGGAATTAGGATTATCCTCCTTTATAAGACAAAGACACTTCACTCAGCAGTTTGAGTGAGGCACCAGAGAGAGTTTGCTGCTTGGCATGTCCCTTTAAAGCATATTTTTAAGATAAAGCAGATGTTACAAAACCAGATATATCTTAAATCTTATTAGAAAGCTCATCCACTCAAAGTTGTTCCTAAAGGCTAAATAAATGGAAACCTCAGTCCTGCAGTGCTCTATAAAATGACTTTCTTTCACCCAATGGGAGAGAGCAATTTCCAGATAATGTTGGATTATGGCACCAGAGCACTTGAATCCCTACTTAACACGCTTAGTTTTGCTGGTAAATTCTAATATCTTGTGATAACTGACTTTGATATCAGAGTAATTCTCTTCCAGAAGTTCTCTATCAAACTGTTTCAGATAATGAAATTCTCAAATGCTTTATTTGATTCTGTAGAAGAAAAAATGTGAACAATAGCTACTGAACATCATTATATTCATGAAGACTTATTTATTCACCCTCCACCCCCCCCTTCGAAGAAGAACCTGTGGAATGTAGACGTTCAGAAAGGAGTGATGAAAGCAATTACTGTGAAGAAACACTCACCAGATTAACATAAATCAGAGAATACGAGAAAATTAGTGTAAATGTAAAATGCTGGAAAAGCAACAAGGTAGGATGGCAATGAACTCTATTAAGAAATTAGATTAGGAAATTAGGAAATTAAGAGATTATATTAGGAAATATCTGTTTCTGAGGTTTAATAGTAATACTGAAGGAGCACTCAGTGAGCTTGGAACAGGGAAGCTCAACACTGATTAAAATATTCACTAGAGGACAGTTGTAGGACTGCCACATGAAGTCAATATTTTATTAAATTCAAAAGATTGGACACCGAAATAGCCAAAGAGAATATAATTCCCAAATTTGTACTATATTTTGGACACTCTTTTAAATACCATGTTTTTTTGTTTAAGCCGACCTAGTTGCTGGAGGTCCCAATGAGACTTCTTCCAGCAGGATTTCCATAATACTTCCTTCCAGCAGGATTTTTAAATGCCCTCTGGACCATTTAGGATGACACTTGGTCAAAACCAGGACACTGCACAAGTCCAAGTCAGCCTACAGCTCTACAGAAATCTGTCTATGGGTTTCTTTATCTATTTTTTTCTAGATTTGACCACCAAACCTGGAGTAAATTTGCTAAAATCCCCAGATTAAAAATAGCTTCAAATAAGCCATGTAAGGCCCAACTGTTTTACTTGGACTGATTTCTGCCTATGAGGACTAATTCATCCAGATGCCCATCTAGGTTCTGCTACTGCAAAAAAAAGCCAGAATGGCTCCGAAGTGTGCAGTGCCCTCGGTTTAACACAGAATTCTGGATCTCCAGGCTCTGTTCGGGTTCAGCCGTGTTACTGAGTCACTTGTTCTGTGTGCTCTGCGCACCTGTCAAATTCAGGTTTTTGTGTTGAAAACCAGGAATTACCCACCTTTAATATGCCATTGGGCTGGATTTTTCTTTTTTTCAGATTCTACTCCCCTGGAGTAGAATCTGATTAACTTCACCAGGGCTCCTTTTGATGCATGAGCTTAGAGGGAGGCTCTTCATGCAGCTGTCACAGAATCTCAAAATGGGTCAGGCTGGAAGGGCCCTCAGTGGCTCCTCTGGTGCCACCTCCCTGCTCCAGCAGGGCCAACCCAGAGCTCAGGGCACAGGAGTGTGTCCATGTGGCTCTGGAATATCCCCAGGGAGGAGACTCCACAGCCTCTCTGGACAATCTGTTCAGGGCCGGGCCCTGCCCAGGGCAGAAGTTCTGCCTCCTGTGCAGGGGGAATTGCTGGGCTCAGGCCCTGCCTGTTGCTCTGGTGCCATTGCTGGGCCCCGGAGCAGAGCCCGGGCCCTGCTCGGAGCCCTCCCTGCAGCCAGGGCCAGCCAGGGCTGAGGGCCCCTCTCAGCTGGGGCTCCTCTCCAGGCTGAGCAGCCCCAGCTCCCTCAGCCTTTCCTGGGCACGGAGATGCTCCAGGCCCTTCCTCAGCCCCGCAGCCTCCGCTGGCCCCGCTCCAGGAGCTCCCTGGCCCCGCTGTGCTGAGGAGCCCAGAGCTGGATGCAGCACTCCAGAGGTGCTCCCAGGGCTGAGCAGAGGGGGAGGATCACTCCAGAGGTGCTCCCAGGGCTGGGCAGAGGGGCAGGATCACTCCAGAGGTGCTCTCAGGGCTGGGCAGAGGGGCAGGATCACTCCAGAGGTGCTCCCAGGGCTGGGCAGAGGGGCAGGATCACTCCCTGACCTGCTGGGAATGCTCTCCCCAGGATCCCAATTGGCCCCAAGGCACATTGCTGGCTCAAATACCACAAGTTCTATATAAATACTCACTCCAAGCTTCCCAAAATGGGAGCTGGCCACTCATTTTTGCACAAATAATTGTGCTGTTGCAGGACACCAATGTATTTACTCGTCACAGAACATAAGCACCCCTGTGGGATGTGTTACTCAGCATGTAACCTCAGAGTAAACAAACTGCATTCAGAAATAAAGAAAACCTCTCTGAGGCAAGAGCAAGGGGCACTGAGGCAGAATTAATATTCCTCTTAGCTACATCATTTATCCCAAAATAGGGCCAGTGGTACTGGAAAGACACAGTGGAAGAAATTGCCTTCCTCACACAAATCTCCAAAGGAATCCTTTTAAGTTGTGGAATTAAAACCAGTAACAGGGGAGATAAAAGCCAGCCATTTTGTTTCAAGTTAATCTTGCAAACCTCCGAGATAAGGCTTGACAAAAGAATGTCTTAATTGGAGTCTGGCATCTCCATCCTTTAGTAGCTGCGGGACTTTGTTCCTGCTTTCATTCCTTCCTGTATATTACACTTTGGAATCCCAATTACACTGCTAATGTAAATTAAAATGTAAATTAATCTGTTTACTAATGCAATTATGCAAAGGAACTCTGCTTCCCCTTTAATGCATTAAAAGGAGAATAATTCTTTTAAATTGTTGCATATGTTGGTTTTTATTATCCTGAAATAAATAAAAACTAATTAAAGAAAAGCTGGTTACACTGAAATCAGTGAGAAGCTGCTTCAGCAGGATCCAGTCCTACCTGATGATTGCCTTCAATGAGCGCAGGTTAGAAAGGGAATTTCTCCTCTTTTAATTACACGTGTAATTGGCTTCAGAGCTGTCTCATCCACCACCGTTCCTCTCCTCTAAGAACCCACTTATTTCTCATACTGAGATTCAAAATTCAAGATATGAGGATAAGGCAAAGGGTGCAGTGACACAAGTCAAGCTGCTCAAGAAATAAATCACAGCTTGGGATATTACAAAAGAATAATTCTAGAGGTTTATTTGAAGGTATTATAGAATCATAGAAACATTTAAGCTGGAAAAGACCTCTAAGAGGAATCCAACCATTAACCTAATGATGCCAGGGCCATATTTTAAGCACCACTTCTACACACTTTGAGCACTTCCATGTGTGGTCCATAGGATTTTTTCATAAATTAATGTTATGGATATCATACAGATGATTTCATTAGAAGTTGTTGCCAAGAATACTAAAAACGAAGAGCAGACTCCATTGTTATTCTAAATGTCTTCAGATATGCACGTTCAGCACATAACTGGCTGGACTTCTGACCTGTAACTTGAATTTTACAAGACCTAAGAATTTACAGACTCATCTGAACACCATGATCTAGCAAACAATCAGTTCCTCTTAGTCTGTAGATAACATTGCAATTTATGAGAATTTTTTCGTTTGTCTATTTTCATAAAGATGTCACATTTTGGGGGGGAAAAAGCCATATTCATGTAATTTTCTCACTCTGAGGTGTGTCTGTTCTTTCCTTCCCTTCTGGAGAACCAGCTTTCCTGGAAGTTGCTATCCACGCACAGGAACGTTCATCAGGACTGTGTGCTGGACCACTGCTTATGGTCAGGTCCTTGAATCATGGAATCATGGAATCATTAAGGCTGGAAAAGACCTCCAAGGCCATCAAACCTTTGACTAAAACCCACCCTGTCACTAAACCACGTCCCAAAATGCCACATCCACTTGCTTTTTGAGCACTTCAGGGATGGTGACTCCATCACTGCCGTGGGCAGCCTAGTCCAGTGCTTGACCATCAGTGAAGAAATTTTTCCTCATATCCAACCTCCCTTGGCACAACTTGAGGCCATTCCCCCTCTTCCTACCCCTTGTTATGTGTTCGAAGCAGTGAAACGTTCCAGGTGGAAGAAATTATGGGATTAACTGTTCTGGCCACTCCATGGCAGACAACATTTACTGCATCTGAAGATCAATGAGGAGATTAAAATGCCTCCAAGGCTGGAATGGGTTTATTAAATTAAAATGTGGTAGTTATAGGTAATTTTAGCAGTTTGCTTCCTTATGAACATCTTTTCAATCTTGTTGACATCTTTCTGTTGACTTTCTTCAACTCGTGGATTTCAATTCACCTCAGAAAGTGGAAGACCTGTGTGAGGAAGGTGACAAATTAGGGAAAACTATAATAATAATTAAAAAATAATAATAAAAATAAAGCAATGTTCTAACAGAATATTTCTTCATGAACAAAGCAAATATTAGCAGGTGGCTGACAATGCAGCCTCAGCCTTTTACTTTTATTAAGTCTGATTAATTTTGCTTTGAAACAAGAGTTTCTTGTTTTTCCGGGCACTATAAAACACAGCTGCATATTCACGAGAATCAGTGAATGTTAATAATTGTGAATAATTTTCTTATTGAGGCTTTTAATTCCTTATGTTGAATGCCCTTATTATGAGATAATTCCGTGTATCCTGCCCTTTATTAACCTCTTACATTAATCAGCATCTGCACTGCTGTTTCAAATCCTCCCTTCCTGGCCCCAAGGTAATGAGATAACCTCTGGTCTGCTCCCATTAATTCTTCTGGACTTTTTCAAGAATTTCTGCCCATCTTCAGAATACAAGAAAAACCTCAGAACACCGAGGATGTCCCCATCTTTTAAACAGTGGCCTCGTATGTCCAGCCTTCCTGTAAATCAGATCCAGAGCTTTGCTCCTGGAAGTTTATATCTGGAGAGAGGAGCAGACGTATCTCCATAAAGTCAAGCACATGTCTATATTTCCTATTATGAAAGGTTTAATGTGAGATATTCTTATGACTTTTCCTTTATATAGGGATGTAGAAAATTCCTGTGCACCTCCAAATTCCTACAGTGTGCTGGCCAGAGTGCAAAAGCAGGGAACAAGACAGTAAGGAATACTGTGGATTGCCTTCTTCCCATTTAAAATGTACTGTGCAAACAGTATGGAATGAACCAAAACAGAATTTATGTACACTATAGGGCTTAGACAGCCATCCTAGAGTGGCAGAGCTGTGCTCTTTTAACTGTTGTCTTTACGTGAATGATTCTCATATTTAATATTGATCAATTTAACATGTTTCACTAAAAACCACTTTTATAGTCAAAGAAAGATCTGAAGTACTCTGTGCCATTTTGTCTGTAATTCACCACGGGTTTTGTCGTGTTGGCTAATTTGGAAAAAAAAGTTTAAATAGGTCTAATCTGACCTCATATTATTGATCAATATTTGCAAGCAACTAAACTATAGACACAGTTTTAATTGTATTTTATTTAGCTGTTATATTTGATGTCAGGTATTTTTTCCTCTTGGAAATGTTTAGGGTAAATCTTCCCAAAACTTGGGCACGTTTGTACTCCCTGTATTTATTACTGAGCAGAAATTCTAAGCACAATGAAAGTGATGTGAAATAATTGTGTTTGTACCCCTGACTTGACTGGTGTGGTGGGAATGGCAATTAATTCCTGAAGCATTGTGTCCTGTGTGCCTTCTAAGAGGTCATTATTTCTCCAGAGTGAGCTGTTAACAATCCTACAAGAAGGACATCTACATGATTAGACTGTGTAAACAAAATATTATTTAGGTGATCAGCAAATCTCTGCAACTACAAAGGTCAGTATTGAAACCCACCTTGATAAAACCTACAACCAAATGAAACAGGAATGCTACAAAGGCTCCTGAAAATGCCAACATGAGAGACAAGCTGATGACTTTAAGTCAGAGCACAGCATGATGCCATGGTCCGGGGGCTGTAAAGCTAAATCACAAATGGTTGCATGCATAAAATATGTAAAATAGGTAGTAAATTTGGGGCATAAGGAGCAGGCAGCACACCTTGGCACTTGTACAAGAGTGACCTCAAGCAGACTCAGCAGGAACAGGAGGAAGTCCCAAATATCAACGTGCTGGGTTTGGGAAAGTCTTGGGACTGCTTGCTGCATTCCCACCTCTCCCTTATCCTCAGGAAACTGCTCCCAATGACCTCAGGACCCCAAGGAACAGGTGACAGGGGTGAACAAAAGCAGGGAAAATGGTAGAATTGTAAATGTTCCTGTCACTGTGAAAGAACTAATAACCATTCCTGGATTAAACGTAAAGGACTTCACGGAAACTTGGAAATTCTAGTCTTATCATGGGAGCTGCATCTCCTTAGCTCATGTGGATTTTCATCTGGATTTGACCTCAAGGACAAAACTCTCTTTAATATTTGGATCCCAGTACTGGTAGAGAATTTGGACAGTGCAAGCTGTAATTTCCACAGTGGAATTATGCCATAATCCTTCCATCCTGGAAATTAGCTGCCTTTGTTTGTCCACCCCCCAGTCCATTGGTGGGTGTTATTGCTCCCATTCCAACCCCAACACTCTCCACCACTCCGTGGCACCCAATATTACTTCATAAGTTCTGCTCTGCTGAAGTCTGGAGCACAGTCCTGCGCAGTCTCTCCTAACTAACCCCAAGGTTAGGTGATAACCAACTCCAGCTGCTTCCCAGATTGTTTTTGAGCATCCCCAGTGAGCCCAGATCTCTGCTTCCAGAGAGCTTTAGAAACACTGTGCCCTCCAGAAGGCTGAGCAGCTTGGTGTGGTCTTTAGAATGCACTGCCAGCTAATCAAAGTTTAATAAAAGCTACAGAAACAGTCTCAGAGTGAAGACCAGCACAGCATCACAAGCACTCTTGCCTCTGGGTTGTGTTATATTCCTTGTCTTTTTCTCATGGATCACATTAATCTTTCACTACGTGGCAGCACAGCTGCTGACAGCAACACTGCTCTCCCAAAAAACTTAATGCCTATGACTTTACACACTCAGGGTGGGGATGGTGGCGTTCATTCCCTCAGGTAGATGAGAAAATTTATCTCCCAAAGCAGCCAATGCTCTTGTGGATTTTCTGAAAGCCTCAGAGAGGCTTTCATAAAAACAGGACAATACCTAAAGCTGTGATATGGTGTCCCTCTTCCCTTTGGATCTGCTGTCAGGGCTGTCCTGTGTCACACAGTACCTGATGATACAGCACCACATTTCCTCAACCCTTCCTCCAATCTGTTCACTGAAGGTGATGGACTTTACCTTGAATAAAGGAAAATAAGCCTCACTTTGGAGAAAGAGACTTATAAAAGAAAAGCAGTTAGACAAAGGGTGGCGAGAAATTCTTTTCCTATAGAAATAAAGCATTTCCTTTAAAAGATTCCATAACCCCTAAAATACTGGCAATAAAACTGTCTAGATGTCAGGTCCTGGCACAGGGTGCCCAGAGAAGCTGTGGCTGCCCCTGGATCCCTGGAAGTGTCCAAGGCCAGGTTGGACGGGGCTTGGAGCAACCTGGGCTAGTGGAAGGTGTCCCTGCCCATGGCAGGGGGTGGCACTGGATGGGCTTTAAGGTGCCTTCAAACACAAAATATTCCATGTTTCTATGATTCTGTATTTTACTAGTAATGTATGAAAAGAATGAAAAATTGTCTTTTAGTTCAGCCCTTAGGCTTTTTTTTCCTTTCATAATAAACTTTCTTGATTTTTTTAGTCAACAACAGAGTTCTAATCTGGGTTTAGGAATCTCACAACTCATACACTCTTTTCCACGCTCAATATCCTCTTCTAAAGAGTGAGAGACCTGGGATTTTCTACAACTTGTTGGAAACACAGCAGGAAAGAAGTCGGTAGAGAAGCCTTGCTGAAGCATCAACGCATTGAAAACCAGAAAAGCTCAAACAAAGAATTGAAAATTGTCAAGGCTGTAGCTCTTCCTGGAAATGAACAAGCTTTGCAAGGGCTGGGCACAAGGGATCCATCTGAATCCAAGGGGATGCATCTGAAAGGAGACAGATCTTGGTGTTTTCTGGGCCCTCCTCATAACCTGTGCTCGTTGCACAACCAGAGCCAAAATGATTTAAAGAGGCAACTCAATGAAAGAATGCTTTTAGCAACACCCAGGGCAATCTCTCTAGAAATGTGCTGCCTTCCCTAAAAACCAAAATCCCCAAAGCTGTTTTAACCTAATTTCCATGTTCTTTAAAGAAGAGCCTGATGGTGGGAGTGTTCCAGTTGGAACTGAGCTGCAGTGCCCATCTCCAGAGCTGCCTTACAACCTCATTGTCTTGTTCCCTGCTCTAAGCAACACCCCCATGCTCCTCCTCAGACACAGGCTGGAGCGAGGCTGGAGCATCCACAAAAAGGCAGCCTTTCCTCAGCTGTTGTTTATCCTGCTTTTCCCCCATCTCTGTTTGTTCTGGCTGTCTGTCACACTGTGCTCAAATACCTTGCAGGCATATTTAGCAATATTTCACTTTGCCATCTGGAACAGACTTTCCTCCGGCTCTGGGCTTGGGTGCCCCATCTGGTGTCATGTCTCTGCAGTATAAGCAGGGCAGAGAACCCCATTTGTTATAGTTTCAGAGGGGAAAGAAACCCAGTAATGCTTAATAAGAAAAACAAACAACCAAAAAGCCACTCAAACCAAAACGAGCAAGGGTTTTTCACAGAGTTCACCTGGCTTGCAGTAATCAGCTCCCAGCATCTTCTCTCTTGTCAGCATGAGGTTCTGTTCCCTCTTCCCACAGACAAGTTATCCAGCCGTGCAAAACTGCCAAGGATCTGGCACGCTGTTCACACATACATGGAAAATAATGTGCGCAGCTTATTCAGGGAGACACAATTCATGTCCCTAATGACTACGCTGATAACACAGCTGCATTTTTATGGAGCACTGTCAGCAGAAAAGGCAGAACATTTATTTTGATAATTCACATATGCAACAGAGAACACTGGGAGCAAGTATGAAGGCCAAAATCAGCGAGCGGTATCCCATATTGGATCTCTTGCAAAGAACGTTGAAATTTCTTAAAATTAGCTAATCAGCAAAAAAAATAAATCAGTACATGATTTTTTTTTTATATCTTTGGTCATATGTTTTGTTTTGAGACCTCTCCTCAGTGATTTAACATTATTCTGATTGTGTTGTAACTTTCTACTGCTTTTAGGAAGAGATTTTGACTATCCTACGTCTCTTGCCTCCTATCCTCGAAAATATTTCCAATCCCTTCAGCTTTTTTTCTTTTTTTTCTTTTTTTTTTCCTTTTGTGTTCACGTGTTGAAATGATTCTACACTATTAACAACCTTTTTGGTACAGCCTAACTAGAAATGCATGGAAAACAACTTTACATTGCAAGAAAGAGCCATCTGTGACTATTGATACAATCACAGAATCACAGAAGGATTTGGGTGGGAGGGGAATTTAAAGACCATCTTGTTCCACCCCCACTGCACTTTTGGTTAAGTCTGCAGTGAAAAGATTAATCAGTAAATGTTTTTTTATTCAAAATATAAATATGCCAACAACAGGACTACCCAATTTAGTGACTTCAAAATATTGGAAGTAGCTAAGAGTTTGAGATTTCCAAGTATATTTTTTAACTTTAAGTCCTCAACAGTTTTATCAAGGCTCCTAGCACAGATTTTTTCCCTCATCCTTCAAATTCTTCCTGTGATAGTCCCTCTCAGTGGATTTCTGAACAGGTGTCATCTCAAGGGCATTAAACAGCAGGCTTGTGTCACACCCAAATTTTGTATCCCAATAGGCAAGAGAATCAGGGAAAAACTAGCAGAAATGCTACAACTGATAACAGAGAGATGTTAATTGTGACTCCTGGAGATATGCTACTGGACTAATTGGCTTGATAACTCACCTTCAGCCACTCCCTCCTATTTAAGCTTTTCCAAGTATTAATGATATTTCTTTCTATGTGTTACCATTCCCATGTACATTTGTTGTTCAAGGTGCCAGTGGGATATTTGAAGGGTACATTTACAGCCGGACTTGTGAAATCTGAAGCAAAAGGCTGTAGGCAGCTAATCTTACCTCACTCCATAAACTGCTCAGCTTAGGGGAGAAAAGAGTAAATAAAAGCCTTCCAACAGTGGTGTTCTGCACAAATAAATCGCTGTGGGTTTAGAGTCCCTGTCACTGCAGCCCCATGAACAGGGGCCCTTTTCTCCCACCTGTTTTAGAGGTGATGTCATGTGGTGATATGTTTAGAGGTGATAAAGCTCCTCTGCATGCCCCCAGGGAGCTCCAAGAAGGGATGAGCCCAAATCCAGCCTTCAGAGGCCAATTCATCCAGTGGAGCTCAGGGATGCACAGTGGAGGTGGGGCTCCAAACAAGCACCTTGTCCTGGTCCCTCCCAGGGCTGTCCTGGCAGATCCATGACCCCGGGGTCCCTGGGCACACCCACCCCATGAGCCATGGGGAGCATCTGTCTGGGCCACCTCTCAGGCTAAGGGGATGTTGCCAAGGGTGGGACACACTCTGGACAAATTAGTTCAGGATGGTGCAGTCAGAGACCACTCAGATAAATGCAATCAAGTCGATAGATTGTTGAGCTCTTACCAGTAAATTTAGGTATGTAAAATATTGAATTAGTAAGAACAAGTGGGTTGGTGGTGAATATTCAACTATTTATTACACCTGAAGTTAGTAGAAGGTACAAAGATTGCTACATGAGCTTACTGTGTGTATCTTAAATGTTACATGCATGCCAAAATGTCACCAACCTATTGATGCCTGGTGTGAGGGGTGGCCTCGAGAGGTGCCCCTGCTCAGGGGCAGCTGCTTTCAGAGGAGAACCTCAATGGGCCCTGAGGGCTGCAGATATTTATAAAGAGGTTCATACGTAGTCAGATTTTTCTGCTGTATTCATTCAGTTTGGGCCACTTATCAGCCCGGGGGGGAGGTTCCTGAGAGGCTAGTGTTGATATCAGGTGTGTGTGTGCAGGTCGAAGATGCCAAACACCAGGCCAGGCTCTGCAGGATGGAGGAGAAAAGTTTTGGAGTCATTATAAATAGCCATGGGGCTGTGGAAAAGCAATGCCCTCCCGAGTTCACTCAGGAGGCCAAATACCTGCTTCAGACCATCTCTGGCATCCTACTTTGTCGGCAGTTTCTCCCCATCAACCCAAATCAACCCAAATCACCTCCATTCTGTCATGGCTAGCTCTGCAAGGGCTCCTGCCTGGTGTTTTATGGTTGCCCTCCAGCCATTCATGGTGAATGGGAGTCACTTTACCAAGCTGCTGTTCAAAGTCACTACTCGCAGAACAGAGCTGAATGTCAGCTTCTCCCAGGGCTTTTCTTTCCTCACGAGCTGGAGGGAACGCTCCTGTCTGTGCTGCTTTTTTTAGCTTTCTGTTCCTTGGAGCAGCTGATGTGCTCTCCACAGAGTGAATGTCAATTATTCTTGGCCCTTCCCTTTGCACTGCACAGAGTGTCTTTTTCACAAAAGAAGCTCTGAAGTGCTTTTAATTGGAAAGAGAAGCATCTGATGGATGTACACACTACTCCAACAGCTCGAATGTTTACTGTAGGGCCTCTCCAGAAAAGCTAATATTTGCTGAACTTCTGCAAGCAAAGCTTTTAGCACAGTGAATACATTCAACAATAAGAGTTAATCATGGACTTTGTTCAAGCTGCACTAGGGCCAAACACTGAAATTACAGCCCTCCAAAGCAAAGGTGGCATTAACACTCCTGCAGCCGGATAGAAAGACGCAAGTATATTGTTTTAATTCATGGCAAGGATATCTGCGTAGTGTGATTCCAAACTGTATTTTTTACAAGAAGAGACGTTTATTGCAAAAAAAAAAAAAAGGTCAGTCTAAGAAATGGGATAGCTTTTTTTGTTGGTGTTGTTACTGTTGCAGTGGTGAACACTTTTACAGAGTATTTTAGGAATGGGATCTGCTGCTGGGGTTTTTTGGATGTTTTCAGTGCCTGTAACAAGCAGGCATTGAAAGCACATATCAAAATGATAGGCAGCACTCCTAAGGAAAAGGATCATCCCACTGTGGAGTGGAATGCAGAAAGAATTATTT
Organism: Eulacestoma nigropectus; assembly: GCA_013397775.1. Taxonomy (NCBI): domain Eukaryota; kingdom Metazoa; phylum Chordata; class Aves; order Passeriformes; genus Eulacestoma; species Eulacestoma nigropectus. The sequence continues at coordinate 80,501 of VZTE01001191.1, forward strand.
TGGTGATGTATTTTTAAGAATCCCGGTCTCAACTCAGTCATTTCCTTGAAAGGAAAACTCACTGCTTCTTCCTGACAGGAATATGAGGGGCCTGCAGCATGAGGAGGTGAACTGACTCAGTCACAGGAAGGGTATCGGGCTCTTGAGCTGTGCAATATCCACTTTCTGAAAGGAAAGCTCACTCAGGTATGTCTGGAGCTCTCAATTCATCACTGTGAACTCAAACCACTGAACTCCCTGGTTTTCCCACAGCAGAGCCCTTTGCAGATTCATGCTGAGCCTGAACACGCAAAACTGGCAAAAACCAGTTTAATCCATCTAGGAAATTTCAGAAAGAAGTCCAAGATTTATTATTATACCAGAGTTGTCCAGTTCAGACTCTGATAGAAAGTTCCTCGGTGCCCTCAAACAAGCAGAAAGGAGTCAAGTTGGCACAGAAAATCTGGAAACTCTAAGGCAGAAAAAGCTGGAAGAGCAATCACTTCAGTGCTCATGTTTTAAATGTTTCCCTGTCAGCTGGAAAAAAGACATAGCTGTAAGTTTGGTGATCAGCAGTGAAATACAGTTCCCAAACTGAATTCCTTATCAAGACACAGGGATAAATAGCAACTCTTTCCTGGAAGAAGAGACAGATAATAAAAGACCTCTTAAAACACTTTTTATGCAGCTTTCCCTGCTGTGTACAGACCTTTACAATGCCACCTTGTAGGACCATCATTCTCAGACAGCATTCGTGCTGTGAGATGAAAGAATTCTTCCTAATCGAGATTTCACTGGGAAGGATGAAAAGATCTCACAAAACAATGTCTTAGTACTTAGTTGTCCCTGATTTTGCTGCTCAATAGTTATATAGTTTTTAGATTTTATACATTTGATCACAAATTAAAACCTTGACGGTTACTAGAGGTTTTTATTTATTTATTTTTTTATTCTAGCTACACACAGCCTGGTCTTACTTACCAAAGCCTTGCTTCAGAAAATCCCTGGCATCCTTCCTTGTGGCTGTCATCCAGGCAGCACATTCTTGTCAGTCTGGATCTATCAGAACAGGAAGCAACTCAAAGTTCTTGTGCAGCTGTCACCCTTTCATTTTATCTTAAAATGCAGATTCAGTCAAGGAGGAAAAGAAAGTCAGATATTGCAGTGGCACCTGATAGAAAACACACATTTTCTAATTAGAATGTCAGGTTTCCATTATCAGAAAATTAGAGCTATCCAGTCTGTGGGCCTTTTTTTTTTTAAATCCATTTATTTAAGAATGTTCTATATTTTATACTTGTGTGATTACAAGCCACAATAATATGGTTTAAAATGTGGGAAAGGAACCAGAAATAAAAGAAAACTTCAAAATAAACTCCTGCCACTAATAAATAGGACATTATTGTTTATCTTTAGTGATTGCATGCTGCAGGTAGAAAAGAGCACCTTGTGACAGACAGTTTGATAAATATTTCAGTGCATATGAGCGCAGGTGCTTTAATACTTAGGTTATAAAGTAAAATCAAAAAGGTTTCTTGGTTTTCTTTTCTTTTATTTTCTAAATAGCAAATTTAACTGTAGTTAAAATGGTGTTTTATCTACCTGTGAAAAATCAGGTTGACTCCAGAAAGACATTTCTGCTCTCTACTCACTAAAAAATATTTCCAGGAAAGGTACACTCAGTTTCTCCTGAACTGAATCCTGCACTTTTGAGCAGCTCTCTTTTGATATACTGGAAATAATTTATTAAAAGATTTCCACAGAATGGAAGTAGCACGGGTGAAGCAATAAAAGGAAATGTGGAGCTCATTTAATCCTGGCCTACTTTAACCACCGTTCACCTGAAATTCCGGATCTGAGAGCAGATTTAATGCCCGTTTCCAGTCCTCAGGGTATTTATATCAGGAAGGTGTTCCAATGTACAGCAATAAGAAAAGCAACTTCCTAATGCTGACATTGATCAAAGGCAGTTCCAGTGAATCTGCATGATTTAGAGATTTAATTTGTTTAATAACACGTTAATAGCACAGCAGTTACACCACACTTGGACTTTTCCTATTCCTTAATCCTAATCAGCACGTGCTGCATTTTGCCAAATGACAACAGTAAATTTGACCGTAACGTGGAAACGAGGCAAAATATTGGGATTTTATATTATGCACTATGTAGTGGAATTTTTTCATAGGATACAGAACTTGAAAAACATGTAATGAGGAAAAGAATGGTAGCTGGGAGATAGAGATCACATCTGCAGGTGTTGCTTCAGCAGTAAGAAATATTTTTCGCTTTATAACTCATGCAGAGGATTCACAGCAGCAGAAAGAGCTCAAATTAAAACTCACGCCCCCCCCACATCTCATACCTGCAGCTCAGTCATCTCTTTTTTTGAGTGAGGATCTCATTTACTGAGAGATGCATTTTTCCTGCACATTTCTGCAAACCAACAGATAGGCTGCTAAATCCTGTGGACTATATCCAGAATGAAGACGACTGATATAAACTGGAATTTTTCTTTCCAGCTCCTCTTTCCTCCTCCAAATTGCATTTATAGTGTATGGTATTAATAAATGAAAGAAGTCTTATCTATGCTGCACTTTTGCTGTGAACATTTATTGCCTTTCTGTCTCCTTTCCATGCTGAGTGCATGCAAAAGTTCATTTCAAAAATGAGGAGGTAATGAAGTACCATTTGAAGCAAGAAGAAATAAGAGAAAATGCAAAAGAAACCCAGCACAAAATCAGTACTCATGGATTTGTAGCTGTTTCGATAGCTACTCCATGTCTTGAATTCGTGTTAAAAACCTCCAATGCAAGGTTTTCCACAATCTTGTGTTTATCTCTTTACTATCCCAGGAAAAATTTAGCTAACACCCAGGCAAAGCAATGCTGCCACAGGGGTGTAAAATTGCTGCAAGAGAGAGAAAGATGATGTCTTAGAAGGTTAAATAGTTTTCACACAGACCCCTGTCATACAACACCTAGGAATGGTATGAGGTTAAGGAATCATAGAACAGTTAAGGGTGGAAAAGACCTTTAAGATCATCAAGTCCAACCATCAACCCAGCACCACCACCATGTTCACTGATAAATCATGTCCTTAAATCACAGAATCATGGAGTGCTTTGGGTTGGAAGAGACTTTAAAGCCCATCCAGTGCCCCCTCCTGCCATGGCAGGGACACCTTCCACTAGCCCCGGTTGCTCCAAGCCCCATCCAACCTGGCCTTGAACCCTTCCAGGGATCCAGGAGCAGCCACAGCTTCTCTGGGCACCCTGTGCCAGGGCCTCCCCACCTTTCCAGGGAACAATTCCTTCCCAATATCCCATCTAACCCTGCCCTCTGGCAGTGGGAAGCCATTCCCTGTGTCCTGTCACTCCTGATGAATTGCTCCTCTCCAGCTCCCCTGTAGCCTCTTTAGGTGCTGGAAGGTTCTGTGATGTCTCCACACAACCTTCCCTTCTCCAGACTGAATGTTCCCAGGTCTCCCAGCCTGACTCTGTAGGAAAGGTGCTCCAGTTCCCTCAGCAACTTCATGGCCTCCTCTGGACTTGCTCCAACAGTTCCATGTCTTTCTTATGTTGGGAACACCAGACCTGGGTCCTGTATTCCAGGCAGGGTCTCACAAGAGCTCTATACAGGTAACCGTGTGGAAATGTATGGATTATATATATAAGAGCTGCTTTCAGTGTTGAGCTCGCTAAACCTCTTCACTTAAACAAGTGGAATAGACAATTTATAGGCAATTAAATTAGCTTTTATTGAAAAGCTGACCTGCAGTTCAAGCATAATTATCAATCCCTTCTCAGAGATTTTCTATTTTGCTTTTCGATAACAACAATTGAGTTTTGAAATCCACAAGGACACCAAGAAGTAACCATGCCATTCATGGGCTGCGCTTTGACTTCTAGTGAGCACTTGTTGTGAGGCTCTTAAAAAATCATGTTCCTTTATTTCCTACATTTGTTATGCCACTGAGAGCTCACTGTTCTCTTCAGGATGTCACAGTTAATGCAATAAAGATTATTGAACAAGATTCCAATATTTCCTATCGGCTCAAAATAATTTGAAATGCAATTCAGAAGGAAAGTGTAAAACAGAAGAAATGTTTTTTACCAACTACCTGAATGATCTAAAATAAAGTGAAAGAAACAATATGAAAGGCTTTTCTTTGTTTTAGTTTGAATTTTTTTCAGAATACTCCCTGAAACATAAACAACTCTTGACAGACACCAATGGAGTTAATGTGGAGTTTATTATTTTGTTGACAGTATTTCGTTTTCAAATTATCATTTTGCTCTCCTTTGTTGTGGCTTGATCTGCCTTTGAAATGGCTGCACAGTTTGGAAACATGTAGTTGTTGTCTACGTTCCAGGGAGGAAAATGTGCAAGAAAAATATTCTCTCTCTGTGCCTTTGAAAGGAAGAACCATAATTAGATTGGTTAAAGTCTGGATACTTGCACTGCTTGAACAGTAGAAATGCTTAATTAAAATTCACAGGTGAAATTTGATATAAGAATTGGAATGATTTGAAGAGGTTCACACTATACAGAGGAATATTTAGCATTTAGTACTTTCTGTTTCTTCTACTTAAAAATATAATTTTCATATCTCCTGTAAAAATTAGAGCTTTCACATCATCCACTCACCAAGATTTCCTTGAACAACAACCACTACCTGTAACATCCTGGTTTGAGAAGAAAATTAGGCATATCTCAGAAAAAACATCTTATTTCTCATTATTTCTTTATAATTGTCAGTGAATTAAAATCTCTGTTGTTTGGAGGTTTTTTATTAGCCCAGGAAATCAGTCATAATGACAAGTAGAACAAATTATTTTATCACTGGGACATGTGGCAGGTTGACTCTGCTGAAAAAAACCATCTCTATATCTTCTCAAAAATGGCATTAAGCAGTGGAGAGGAACTTGTTATAAACATTTCAAGGCTCCTTTAAAATTATTTCAAATCCTTTCAAGGCTTTAAATATGTTTTCTCTCCTAATTTGTTAAGGTCGGTAATAGATGAACATTTACTAGTGGGTTTGTTTATCCTATGAAATATATTAATAGAAAAACTTGTTATTAATGCATCAGTTGATACATTAAGACAATTAATTACACTAATACATTAATTGAATTATATTGATATCAGAACATGTACATAAATCACTGTAAATTCACAGCTTTTAATGTAAACAACTTTAGGCCAACGAATTGATGCTCAGCTGGAAAATATGCATGACAAAAATTATTGAGCAGTGACAGATTTAATTATTTATCCCAGCCAAAGTACACAATTACAGCTCAAAATAGTTTTAAAGGTGCTAAAGACACCTCAAAACCAGCTGCTACTTATTAATTATTTGTACTAATATTATTTTTAAGTGAATGAAAATGGATGATGTCTGTATTGGAAGTATGATGGTGCTGCTGGTTTGATGGTAGATCTTGGTGATCTTGGAGTTCTTTTCCAACCTTAATGATTCCATGATTCAGTAATTTGGTGATTCTAAGACTTACATTTGTCCAGAAGAGACAAAACTTTTCGTTTCCCAGAGTCACAGTGCAGAGAGAAAGGGCAGAAGGTTCAGATCTGGCTGAAGCTCTCACTTAGTGCTGGTTTGAGCTGGAGAAAGCAGATTTAGAATGTTCCATCAGCACACAAATCATCAGGATGTTCCCATCAGGAAGCTGAGGGAAGGATAATCACACATTCCTCTGCAGCCAGCATCACTTTTACTTCATCCCACAGTTCACAAGATGGGGTTGTACAGACAGTCCAAGCGAGAGTGGAGCTGCCACTTTGGGGTACGTTGTGCATGAAGACATCTCCAGACTTGTCACTTCCTCAGGATAAGAAAAAAGACAAAATAAAAAATGGATGAGACAGTCATCTCCCAGGAGCTTATCAGAGGTTACAGGGTCGTGTGCTGATACGATCCAGCACGGCTCAGAAAGCTGGGAATGGAGATGATGACTAAACACCAAACTTGGTGCTGGAGAGCAGAGGGTTTGATCATGGAAAAACAGCTCAGGTCAAGATTCCTGCCCAGAGAACAACCCGGGAACCTGAGCTGTCCATGCTGTCCACAGCAGGGACCCTCTCCATTCTGGGGCTGCCTGTGCTGCCCAGTAACAATCGAAGCAATGGAATCACAGAGTCCTAAGGCTGGAAAAACCCTCTGGGACCACCAAGTCCAATGATAAACCAACACTACCAGCATGGTCACCACTAAACCCTGTCCTCTATGCCACACCCACACGATTTTTGAACACTTCCAGGGATTCCCCCACTGCCCTGGGTAGCCTGGTCCAAAGCTTGACAAACCTTTCTGTGAGGAAATTTTCCCTAGTATCTAATCTACCCCTTCCCTGGCACAACTTGAGACCATTTCCTGTGGAGGGTGAAGACAGCGGGGATGAGACAATTTTATGGATCATTTTAAGCCAACTGGACACAGGAATATGAAAGATGAATCAGGGGCCTAGAAAGTGGTTAAAAAGATACCAACAACTCCTCTTTGGATCTTTCCAACCATTTGATTCTTCAATTCAATGAGAAAACAACAGTTTAAATGATTCTTACAGAACAAAAATTGAACGCTTTTGTTGCTTAAAATCCACTCTAGTGAGTTTGTAGAAATTCTAGTAGGACTTTATGTCAACATCAAAACAAGCAAACTGATTTTAGTTTTCAGTAGTATTTTATTATTAAAGCAGTTTGGTGAATTGAACATGAATTAGGGAATAATTGGTCCACCAGAAGTGACATTTTTGACAAAGTCAATACATGTAAAAGAAGGAATTAGATTTTTAATAAAAATGTGGGGAAAAAATACAATAGTCACATTATGCCTTTTAAATAACTTGTATTAACTCTAACTTGTCCTCTTAAGAGCAGAAAGGGAGTTCTTTTTTTTCTATTAGTGGTTAACAGTTTCTTTTGTAGAAGCTCCATCCTCACAATAATACTTTGTAGGAGGCACAAGGATAGTTTCTGGAAAAATTAAACGCAGCACATTTTCCCATTTAAGTCTAAATCTTTTCACACGGATCAACTCAAAGTCACAGAAAAAAGAATCCTGAATTCTTCTCCAACTATCCATTCCCTTGACTTCACTGTTTTCGGTAGAATACTTATCATTGCCACTTACCTACAGCCAAATGTGCAAAAAATGTGGAAAGAACAGAGGGAGAGAGAAAATTATCTGCTTAGTCTGACTATTGAATTAATTAATTACTTGCACTTACTAGTCCTTTCAGCACATCTATTACTTAAATAATCAATAATTTATGCATTTTTATTCTATAATGCTTTTCTTGGATTTAGTATAGAAGCAGCTTTAACCTTTTAATTATTCTGCAAGATTGTTGAGAATTTCAGCACATTTCTGTTCTGCATCCTGAGCCTTCCTTCTTTGTGCCTCAGGATTTGATCAGAGTTTCTTGATGCCATAGCAAAAACTTCTCCTGATCCCTACATGAACTGCACCTTGCAGTTATTTCTCCTCATGTTTTCTTCCTTGGTGCCTTCCTGGGTTATTTTTCACCTACTGCAGGAATGTGTGAACACTTTCACTATGCCAGCTGAACAATCTGTTGAAATTTTTTTCATCCTGTTTTGCCCTTTTTATCCTTATCCTACATTAGTTTATTTTCTTCAACAGCTATTCTCTTCTCTTTTCCAGAGCAGTACAATTTTAACAGCCTTTTCTATCTGGTACTACTTAAGCATGCTGGTACCCACTGCCCTTTTTAACTATTCACCCTTAATAGATTAATTTCCCCCGAGTTCCTTGTGGTGGTTTATTAAGTATTAACTACTTTTCTGCAGTAGATGGCACATGCAATTCACTGTAGGATTTCTGTTAACACTTCTTCAGGTTTTCTGCATTTCCTGAAAATATTGGCGGAATTAAAAACAGCGAAAAGGAAAGAAAGAATCATTTTGAAAGATTCCTTCACTGCAGGCAAATCCTCTCACTGAAGCCATTCCATTTTGACTATATCCCATCATTAAAGACTCATAATATTTTTCCAAGAGAAAGAGATGTGAGCCTAGATTTCAACCATATTCCATTTCAAGCAAATATATTTGGCTTACTTAAAACATCTTATATCCTTTAAATGAGGTTTGTTTACTTTCTTCGCTTTGAGTTTGGTGTTGAGGCCCACCTTTAAAAAGATTCCATATTCTACTTGGAGCTAAGGTAATTCCTTTGTGGAGCACATTGGGATCTTTATGGATGGGAGTTGCCCGATACAATAACTTTGAGTTCTGCTGCTGTTCTGAAAACTTGATTTAAAGTCAGTAGTGAAAAGTTATCTTTCCCTGCAGCCTCCTCCAGGAGGGTTGGCATGGCCTGCAGAGAGCTGTGGATATTGTTGTAAAGGATTATCTGCTACCTGGAGAAGCTACACAACGTAACACATTTCAAGAGTTGTTCCTAGGTTTGAACCATCTATAATTTCAAAAGATAACCAAATATCTAAGGACGAGTCTAGAAGATAAGGGAGGACCTCCAAAGCAGGTCTTACACAAATTATTTGCAATAGGCACATGGAGCATCTGAATTTATCCCCAACACCAGGGAAGGTGCTGCTTAGAATTGGAAGAGGCTGCCCACTTGGAAGGTGGTGGAGTTCCCAGCCCTGGAGGTGTCCAAGGAAGGCCTGGACGTGGCACTCAGTGCTCTGGGCTGGGTGACAAGGTGGAGATCGGTCACTCAATTGTCTTGGAGGGCTTTTCCAACCTCAGTGCTTCTGTGGTTCTGAGAATTAATGATCCAAATTCATTGATATGATACAGCTCCATGTGGGTTTTCTAAGGGCCAGGCCTTCAAAATTAGTATTTCTTGGTGAGTCCATTTGATTTTAGGTTTGAGATAAATCTGATCCACACCACTGAAGTTTTTTTGCTTATTTTGAAATAACCTCTGTCAATACTTCACTCAAATTAGTACCAAATTAATCACCTGGACAGCATCAATGCAGGCACACAGTCATTTCTGAGCAAACTGCTGACTGGCAGTGGCAAGAGCATCTTCCCTCAGAAATGGTACCTTCAAAACAGAGTCAAAGAATCAGAATCACAGAATCAGAATCACAGAATATTTTAGGTAGGAAAAGCCCTCCAAGACCAGCCATTCCCCCAGCACTACCAAAGCCACCATTAACCCATGCCTCCAAGTATCACATCTACATGTCTTTTAAACCCTTCCAGGGATGGGGACTCCACCACTGCCATGGGCACTTGTGCTCAGGGCTGACAACTCTTTCTGTGATGAAATTTTCCCTAAGCTTCAATCTAAACCTCCCCTGGCACAACAGGATAAAGATCAAACTTTTAATGACACCGAGCTGTGCTTGGAATGCTGCTAATCCCTGCATTTCTTGTGCCTTTTCCAGCTATAAATCAATATTTCCTGGGAGTCTGGTTGTCTGACTGTGACTTTTGGTCTGTTTGCAGATCAGGCCTGGGACGTTCAGTAACTGTCCTGATGACACAAGATGGATTTCTTGATGTCCAGAGAATTGCACTTCTGGAGAAATGGATCTTCTTTAGCGCTGTTCAAGCCAAGATATCAGTGGACTCAGGGGGAAGCTAATTTGAGTTTAATTCCCCAATACAATAAGCAGTGCTCTGTTTATTTTTTAGTAAAATTTGTTTTTAAAGTGCTGTACACTTTTATGTTTCAGTATAGATGTAAATATGTACAGGAATTTTAAAAGAAGATATTAATGTATATTGGAACATGTACTGGCACAGGGTGCCCAGAGAAGCTGTGGCTGACCCTGGTCCCTGGAAGTGTCCAAGGCCAGGTTGGACGGGGCTTGGAGCAAGCTGGGATAGTGGAAGGTGTCCCTGCCCATGGCAGGGGGTGGCACTGGATGGGCTTTAAGATCCCTTCCATCCCAAACCATTTTAGGATTCTGGAATTCCGTGTAGATGTTCATATTTGCAGTTCAGGAAGCTTTCTAAAATGTTACTATTTATGGTTCTTAGCAAAAGAATTTCATAGTTTTATTGTTATTCTACTCACTTAGAAAATATAAATGGAAATAACAATAAGGAAACTACAATACTGTAAGTTGACTCTTTTTTATTTTCCTTCCTTCCAGAATCTTCCATCAAAATGCAAAAAACCTGAGAAATTATTTTCAGCTCCTTCAAGATTTCCTCACAGGAACCATTTACTTTTATTCTTAATCTTCCCTACTTCACAGAACACAAGAGCTTTTCTCATCATAAAAAGAGAAATCTGCAACTCTCAATTGCCTGATTAACCTCTGAGGCTGGATTTTAATACTCTGAAAATATCATTGATAATTATATCCTGCAAGATTACGTTTTCATTTTCTACATTCAAGTCTTTTTAACTTAAACCTGTAGGATTAGATCATGTGTTTTCCAAAACTAATATAGTGTGGCTGATAGTATCCAATGGAATATTATCAGGGAAATGGAAAATGAAAACGGGGAATGTGTAAGCATGGATAAGGGTGAAGTCCCAGTAACATTTTACAAGATAAAATGTATTCTCCCGTATTAACTATTGTTATACACAGACACTGATGAGGCAATGAAAAGGTTCATCTTCTAAAGACAGTGGGAGGATTCAAGGTTTATAGAATTAGCAATTAACCTCTGTCCAAATTCAAATAATTTATATGAACGACTCCTTGAACACTAATAAATGATGCACAAATTAAAAATCGCTGATGTCTTTGTCGCTGTTCTTCTTATAGATTAATTAACCTGGGAATTTTTTATTGTTTGTTTATTTGGGGTTTTGTACACACAGTATAGAAATTATGAAAAATTAGTCCATGACTGCGAGAAATATTTTTTTAGCCTGATTTCTCAAGCAAGAGGTGTTTTTTTTGATAAATGATTGAGGATCTAATAGAAAGTTCTTAAAAGTAACTGCAAAAAATTCTTAGTAATCTCACTAGGCTATTTTTGTACATCATTGTAGAATAGTTTTGTTATTCTACTGTGTACATCTGCAATACAGAGTATTAAACTTTGATTATTTTCACTACTTGTCCAATCTATAGATAATTATATGGTTAGTACAATGATTTCTACAGTAACTTTTATCCCCAAAATGAAATGCAACCATGTGCTCTATTACTTAGTCATTTTAACAACTGATTTGAATTTAATTTAATCTTAAACTGCACAATGCGCTATATTCATTACATTTTTTAATTTCTTGTGTTTTCTGCAATTTAGATTTTAATATTACAGCCTGTACTCTGTAATGAGTTTTTATGCTTTTTTCAGCAAGGATGTTATGATAAGTAATGAAAATCGACCAGATGGCTTTTTATCTCGAGACCTCAATCCAGCAACGCCTGACATGTAATTAATTTCATGTATGTATAACCACACCACTTTCAGAAGGAGCTCGTTTTCCTTGGAGTGTCTTCAGGCATTCCAGCTTCCTGTTACTCCTCACGTTAGAAGACCATTGATTTTCCAAAGGTTTTTCATCGGATCTGCCACCCCATGGCAGCAATGGGTGAGTGGGAAGTGCAGTAGGCTGAGGAGTTGGGTCATGTGGGTCAGGAAAAAGCATCCAGCAGCTCAAATATTTCCTCTGTTGTTTATCAAATTTTCACTTAAGGACCAAAGAGAATATGAAGAACACAACTCCATAAATCCCATAAATTTGCAGATTACTGCAGGTGCTGTGTGGCTGTAACATGGTGCACACTACAAGCTCTCCTTAATTTTGGTGAAAACCTCATAGAAAACATCTTGAAAGTTCTTAACATGAGTCAACCCAAATTTTATGTGTTGTGTATTTTCCCTGGAATCAGGGAAGCAAAATAAATAAGTAAAAAAGTTCCTGAAAATACACACAGTACACTTCCCTTGCATTGGGAATAATCCAGAGAAGTGCTGGAAAACTTGCCAAAGTATACGTGAGAGTGAATTGTTGACACTTAACTTTTTTTAAAATACTGCCTGTTTTTTCACTTTCACAAAGAAACCTCAGCAGCTTGCAGACAGCATCCTTGAACACCTGATTTCTGGGTGATCTATTTGTTATTGGTAATGAAAAAGTAAATATACAAAAGAGCCTAAAAATTTACTGGGGCTATTTTTCAGCCAGAGGAAGCAAAAAGATTTGAAATGTACATTATAACCTTGATCATTTACAGAAAGAGGGTGTCATCTTTCTTGGAACTGTGGATTAAGATGCAGATTTTTTTGGCAACAGTTGCTCAGTGACAAAGTAGGCCCTCATAACTCATAGGAGATGAAAGCTTGGAAATTATGAATTTTACTTTCCTAACTTTTGCAATTTGATTTCTGACAGTTCCTTTTGTTTAAAGGGATAACACAATAGTTAGAACTCCATAATAAACTTCGGTGCAAAAATATCAAGGGCTAGTTTAAAATACACATTTTTTGATTCTACTGATGAGTAATGGGAACTCAGAATTCCATTTGATCGTACACGACCAGCTGTATTTTTCATGTGGTTACGAAGACAAAGAATAGCTAAATATCATTTTTTCTTCCTGTGAGATGGGAAAGGATACAGAGCAGGTAGAGGGCTGGATCTCCCACTCCATGCATATTGCATACAATACCAGAAATAGTAAGATACCAAAATTATCTTTTTTTTCCCTCTAATAGCTCTGGATTCTGGTAAACAGGTTGTTGCCACGCGATATCACACAAAGCAACTGCTTCTTAATATCAAAGTACTGACAGCACATTTTATTGCTGAGCTTCACCATCTGGGAAGTTTTCCTCCTCAAATTGTCATTGAGGCTAGTGGAAGTTTTTAAAATATTTATTTATTTGTGCTGCCATATGGTCACTGCCGCAATTTTTCTGTATCAGCCCCTCAGGAGCACAGGGTGCCCAGAGAAGCTGTGGCTGCCCCTGGATCCCTGGCAGTGTCCAAGGCCAGGTTGGATGGGGCTTGGAGCACCCTGGGCTAGTGGAATGTGTCCCTGCCCATGGCAGGGGGTGGCACTGGGTGGGCTTTGAGGTCCCTTCCCACCCAAATCATCCTGTGACTCTGTGGTTCTATTAAACCTCGGAGCTTTTGCTCCCAAGTTCCCTGGCATCTGTCTTTCAGAAAGGAGACGTTAATTTTTCACTTTGCCTTTTTTCAAAAAAGACAAGCAAACATCCACATGCTGATCTTTCAGAAGAAGGAAGCAAAGTGCAGAGGACAGCATGGCCATGGAATCCCAGAATAATCTGGGATTGAAGGGACCCTAAAGCTCATCCAGTGCCACCCCCTGCCATGGGCAGGGACACCTTCCGCTATCCCAGGTTGCTCCAAACTTGTCCAACCTGACCTTGGACACTTCCAGGGATCCAGATGGGAAGGCTGACTGCAGTGAGCTGTGGTGAGGTCAGGCCTGACCTTGAAGAACTGGAATTACCTTGGAGATCTTCCTTCTGAGCTGAGTTGCAGTCCCAGGCAATGTAGCAAAGACGTGGAATCAAAAGGGTAATTTTTCTGCAGGAACAACATAATCGTGGGTTAACCTCCAGAGATCTCCCTTCTGCCGAAGCTTCCTGTGCGCAAACTACAGCAATGGCAAGGAAGGAAGGGTGTCAGAAACTCTGCTGCTCAGGAAACAAAGATTTCAGCAAATCCCCTGCAGCCATGGGATATGCTGGGAGGATGACAGCAATTCTGGGCCTGGAAGGGACACCAGGGCTCATTTCTGTACCTGTCCTACTTTGCTTGAGCCTTTTATTCTGCCCTGGCTTAGTGCTGACATTGAATTGTGCGAGGCGTCTGCCACAGATCAAGAATATCTGATGGAAAACAGGGACGGTTTCACGTTAACAAGTGCACTTTGAATTTCTGCAACTTATATTCTCTTTTAATGCCTAAAGAGATATGGGTTTTTTTCCTTTTCATTCTAAGAGATAAAATGCAACCCTTTATATGCATAAATATTTTACATAGTTTGCATGTACCCTTGAAATTTAAAATGAGCATTTCACATATATTTTCTAAATTCAAGTACTGATCAATTTGACACGTTTCTTTTCTTGAATGGGATGATCCTTAACATCTCCCTGTGATGAAGACACATTCATCTACACTAACTTAAATAAATTCCCTCCCATTTATTCTTTTCTCTTTCCTTCCCTTTTCACTGAACCTTTCCTGCTTTAAAAATTATCTTAAGATTATTTAAGTGCATTTATTGTTGTTCTTGCAAGCAATTAACACACACAAAATATGTTTTTCCCTATGTTTGTAACTTCGGGTTTTATCCAAGATATCCATTTGTGAGCAGTCAGGTTCACTTGGAGCCGTCTGAATTCTGTAATCATTTATTGCTTGAACAAACAGATTTTCAGTTTTTATGTTAGAAAGCAGCTACTTCCCTAGGAGGGCTTCCCATTCCCCACATTTTTCCTCCAGGAAGGTGAGCAGCTGAACTGAAGCCTGAGTATGGCAGTCAGTATTTACATGCATTTAGAAAATCTGCCTCTTGTAGTCATTTTCTCAGCAACCACAATTTATCCTTATTTATAGTCACCCTAAATAAGAGTTATTTAAATATTAATGAATTAACTTGCTGGCTCGACATGTATTTGTAGGATGAAGAATTACAGCAGAAGAAATCAAAGTATTCTGTATCAAGGGACTGCTTGTGTGTATTTTCCTTCCTTGGTAAGCAAATCCCAGACAAATCTCAAACATGGACCTGGCATGTGAGTCTGCAGGTGGCAAAATTTTGGAATAAGGAGTATACACAGTGTGGGAATGGTCACATAACTGAGTCTGTGTGACAGATTAGAGTTAAATCCCCTTCTAATTAACCTTGAGAGGGCTCAGACTGTGATGAACTTTCAAAGCTCCACAGCAAATTACCAAACTGGGTTGGGGTTTTTTTTTGTTTGCTTGTTCTTTGTGGTTTTTTGTGGGGTTTTTGGTGGTTTTTGTTTGTTTGTTTATTTGTTTCTTCTTTTTATTTTCCCATTCAGCAACTATGGAATTTCTCAAAATCACAGGAGAATGCTGAGACAGGAGCTGGGTTTTGTAATGAAGATTTATCACAAGAAGTACAGGATTGCTTACTCAGAGGTGTGAGAATTCCTGACATCAGATTTCTTGAGGGCTACACATTATGAATAACAGGGTGATTATTATGATTGGTTTACCTAGGTGAAATTATTCTTTGGAATTGTTTCTGCTTATTAGCATAATAAACCTATGCAGAAAAGAATGAATCCCTTTGATATTTTATAGTGTGCTAACATTTTTATGCCTTATCATTTCTGAAAACTCTACCCCAGCATTATAGAATGGAAATATTTATAATTTTGTTCCATGTTTCTTTGTTCTTACGAAGAAGAAATAAACTTAGGATCTTCTTTTCTTTTTTTAACAGACGATTGTCAATACAGGAGAACAAAAATTGTATTATCCATTTTTGATGATTAGGATCTGGAACTCTTCAAATGTTAGGAATATTTTCAGAAGTTACTTTTTTTTCCAGGTAGCTATTCTCTCCCAGCCTTTGCAGCTGTCTCATTTCATACAGTTCACTTTCATTCAAAATCAGAAAACACAAATTTTAACACATTAAACCCACCTGACATGGCTATAAACAAATGCAGGGTGCAGTTTACAACACGTGTGAACCAACACTAACTCTACTCATTCATGTTCCCTCACAGAAAGATTTTATTGTCTTCTTTTAATCTTCATATGTCACATGCGATTAAAAAAAAAAAAGATAAAACACTTCAAATCTGATTGGATTTTCCCTACATTTCTCTAAGTTTGCAGGTTTTCATTATGTTCTCAAATATCTCAAATAAAAGAAGACATAAACAAGCCTGACACAAAAGGAAAAGTCAATAGCAATGAAGATTTATGCTCCCATAATTAGCCTGCCCCATGGAAGTTAATCTGGCTGAGATAATAATTAAGGAAGGCAATATCTGCTCCCTTTGTTCAATTACTTCAGGCAAACAGAAAAGGTTTTTACTTGGGAGAAATAAATTTAAACTCTTCCATTTGGAATGATTTGTCCCAGGGAACAGGGACAGAATGAGAGGGAAAGGCCTCAAGCTGAGCCAGGGGAGGCTCAGGTTGGACAGCAGGAGGAATTTCTCCCTGGAAAGGGTGGTCAGGCCTTGGAAGGGGCTGCCCAGGGAGGTTTGGAGTCCCCATCCCCTGGAGGTGTCCAAGGAAGGCCTGGACGTGGCACTCAGTGCTCTGGGCTGGTGACAAGGTGGGGATCGGGCACAGCGTGGACTCGATGGTCTGAGAGGGCTTTCCCAAACTTGGATTCTGGGATTCTGGGGTTCTGACCCAAATGAGTGTTGCCTGTCCAGGTGTCAGAAGCTGCCACACTGAATGAAACATTTTTGTTCGCACTTTATGTTACTGGCTTCCTCCAGAACAACCACCCCGGGTATCCCCGCAAAGCCTCCCCAGCACCTTCCGGAGTGAAGGGAAACCAGCACGTCTCAGTGGCAGGAGAATGTACAGAGGGAACAGATTTCCAGCAGGGAATGCATAGCCTGGAGATGGAGGAGATAGCGACTGGGGAGCAGTCATGGCTCTGTTTGGCCAAATGCTGCTTCAGCAAATAGCTGGATAATACCATGGAAGCTGCTTCATCCTTATTGCTGAGCTCTGAGCTCCTGGGCCGTGGAGAAGGTCTGAGAGCTCTGACTTTTAGAGTTACTCTGGAGCTGTTCAGGGAAAAAGATTGCTCACTCAGGGCATGTTTGAAAACACCCTCTCTTCTTCGAATGTCTTCCTGAATTCATTGTCTAAGGTTTCATTTTCCTGGGGCCAGGTCTGCCAGCTTGTTTGGAGCTGTGATGTCCCCCAGGCACACTTTCATTGATTATGTGGGGAAAAGTGGCAGGATCTCACCTGTGGGAAGAGCTTTATCCAATGATGCAGGGAGCTGAGGGTTGTGAATAACAGAGGTAAAAGTATAAGGGCCAGAACACAGCCCAGACTTAATTCTCTTCCAGAAGGAATAGGATTCCTTCAGATTCCATAGGTTAATGAATGAAAACTCTTAGCCTTCCTTATGATACGAGTCACATTTACACAGAATTTTACTGGGCACAACATGGAATTGTGTGGATCCACATTCCAATTGTAGGAACAGTACCAGGGAACAGACAGAATTCCTTTTCAATCTGAAAAATGAAATGGAAATACATTGAAGGTGTTTCCTGTGAGGGGTGTACTGAGTATTTTTATCTAACAGCTGGCTGCATTGTAAACAGGGAAGAACTAATCCATGAGATTCTTCTCTCCAAAGATGAAGGTGTCAATTAAATTTCCAATTTAAAATTATATTAATGGATTTGAAAATGGAGAAACTTTGTATGAGCTCTTGCAATTTTACAGCACCTACACAGCGCTTTTAAGAAACATCAACAATCAGAAATCCTTATATTCCTCATCAGTTTGGCATAAAATACAGGGATTTTGTATAAAATACAAACCCAAGGCAGTTCTATATTGCAACGTGATACATAAACAAAATTTCCCAAGGTACTAATTTTCAATGTCTGAATTTTGACACTAGATGTAGATATTTTAACTGTTCACTATGATTGATACTCCAAGTCAAATGAAATAGCCTAGAGCAGAGAATTTCAAAACTCTAGCTTCAGCTCCCAAAAAAATTCTTCTTATCTTATAATGTTCTAAACTAAATAATGTACATCTGCTATTTTTCTTGCATTTTTCTATGTGGGGTTTGTTCTATGTTCCATGATTTTTCTAGTAGACCTTAGGGGTCTGTCAAAAATAAATTAATGAAATAAAAAATCAAGCCAGTATTGTGTAGAACAATAAATACTCTGTTTGTACGTAGCTACGACAGTTTCAGAGACATTTAATATTTGTATTTTTAAAGAGTTTGCTGGAGATGAGTCGTCAAAGGAGGAGTCATTTGAGAACTTCTGTGTCATTTACCTAAAATGCGCCAAAATGTAAATATACTAAAAAATAGCTCATTTAAGAATGATGAAATTTCAAACCTGTCAATACAAAAGTAGCTTAGAGAAGCTCAGCCACGTGACAGAAAATTCTTAACTTGGACACCTTAGAAGACATGTCCCTAAAGAGATAAGGAGGTCCTATTAGGTGGGATTATAATGTTTTTTAATTATTTTAAAATCTTGAATTCTGCAAAGATGGCGAGAGAGAAAATAGCTGAACTCTATCAATAACATTTTATCAAAACCAGGCAGCTTTGGAGTTTCACACAGCATAAACAGAAAGGCAACAATTTTATGGTCCTGTGATTATTTTCTTGTAACACCAGCCAAACCTTTTCATAGTTCTCTCACTCGTCACAGAAAAAGTGGGATTTCAATGAGTCTGTGGAACTGAAACGGTTGGCTGAGTTTAATGAATTAAACAAAAAGCTCTGGATGAAGGAGACTGGAGTGAAACAGCCTTCCTGGGCTTCCAAGGTTTCTCTGCAAGCAAGGTGTCTCTTTAAAGGGTTTTGAATCCCTTACAGTGTCAGTCCTCAAGGAGATGGATAAGATGATAAGGCCCATTATGAAGAGAATCAAGCAGCAGGTCAGGTTTTGCAGTTCAAGGTGATGGCTACGGGTACCTGTGGTTTTCAGCACATCCCTAAAGCAACTGAAAAGGAGGATGAGTGGTGTGGGAACAGGCTGAGGGACACAGTTCCACTTGCTGGGTTTGACTCCACAGACAGAAACACATCCCCCCAGGGGACATGGACTGTGACACCTCAATGGCCCCTCAGTGGGACTGATGAAATCTGGGGGTTGTCTCCAAGCTTCTTCTGTCAGGTTCATGCCTCTGTTGCTGTTTCCCAAGTGACAATGTCTCTGATCAGATAAACTGGATTAAGCCTCCTCCCATCCTCCTCATTCAGTTCGATTCACCAAGATTGTTCTGCCTCCCTATCACTTGTGTCATGTTTGTGTCCCTGGCTTGTTTTGTTGGTGGCTTCTTCCTTTTCTTAGTGTCCCTTTTTACATTGAAAAAGGTCTTTGGCCTGATGCCCTTAAAGGAGCAGACACTTCCTTTCCATGGAACTTTACAAAGTCTTCTTTTTGGCTCAGGAATCCCTTGGGGATCACACTTATCCTGTAGCTTCCTCAGGCATCAGTTTGCTCACATGGAACACAAGATCCAAGAGGTGAAAAGACTTTGATCCAATGTGGCCATTTTTATAACCAACTTATAGCAACTGATTAAATGAGGAGTTCTAGGTCAGACAGCAGGAGAACAGAACCCACACACTTTATTTGGTGCTGATGTGTCCAGGTTATTCCCCTGATTCAGTCAAAAATGTGAAATGTTGTTTCTTGGCGCTTCTTTAAAACCTATTCAAGAAAGC
Organism: Eulacestoma nigropectus; assembly: GCA_013397775.1. Taxonomy (NCBI): domain Eukaryota; kingdom Metazoa; phylum Chordata; class Aves; order Passeriformes; genus Eulacestoma; species Eulacestoma nigropectus. The sequence continues at coordinate 99,843 of VZTE01001191.1, forward strand.
TGGTGTCCAAATCTCTGTCTGATGCCAATAGGACGATATTTGCTTTCTGGAGAGCATTTTTCTTCCGTGCCCTCCTCTCAGTTTGTTATGTCTTCCAGTTTGTAAACATACCATAGCAAAGTATTTTTGTAAACTCATACAAATAAATCCTGCAATAGAGAGTTAAGTGCTTTGTGTCCAAACCCATGATCAACTAAAAAAAGAGAGAAGCTCACTCAAAACCAACAGTGTTATTACCAGATTATAATTCTGCTTTTAATAAAATCCCTCCCCTATTCCACACTATTTCAGCCAATGAGAAATGTGCCAATTCTAGAGTAAAAAAATTAGTAGATTTTTACCAAGTAGTAAATGTTGTCTCACAAAAGAAGGTCTAGAATGCAACACACCTGGATGCCATTTCTATATAACGCCATGTCGTTCTAGCTCAAAAAACTTCATCTGTGAAGGTTCTGGAAATACTAACCCTTGAAGGTAAATAATGGCCAGAACTGAGCATTTCACTGAAAAATAAGCTCTTCTTCCCAAACTGAGAGGCACCAGAATTACCTACAAATAAATTGGACCAATCCTTTGATAAATTCTTTGGGGAAAACCAGAATTATAAACTGGTGATGGGAGAAATAAGGGAAAACTGATGTTCTGAAAAGGATTCCTGAGGCCTGTGCATCACTGAAGGACAACGTATTTCTGAGTAGGGGTCTGGTTAAAGATGAATCCTTTTCCAGGTGTTTTAGTCTCCCTTCTTCTCTTTGTTATATTTCCATCACCATTTCCCAAGACTCCCCATCAACTGGGGCTGGAGAGCACAAAAGAATTCAGACTTCCAAAATAAGTTCATTGAGAGAAAGAAGTATCTTTTTGACAGATGAATGACCTAGTCCTGGTTGGAATTTGAGTTATCCCTGGATTTTTATCTTGTTGTAATATTAATTTATTTTTTTTCCTAAATTTCTGGTACTGAGCACCAGCTGACTTACGTTCGGTATTGAATAAAGCAACATAAAAAAGGGTCCTTAGAAACATGAATGGAAAAAAAGAATTTGCTTTACTTATCAAAAGATAGAATTAGTCAGGAAACAAATTCCACAGGACAAAGCAAAAATAATAACATGTCAAAACCTAGGACTGGCTGAAGCTAAAATAAAAGAGATTTTTACTCCTTTATCTATAATATCTTCTTTAAAGAATAATCTGTGCCAGAATTGGCAATTGACCAGCACTTTCTTTTATGTCAGAAGGAAAAGAACAGACTCCTGTACAAATAAGGATATTCAGAGTTAGCTAAAATAAAGAGTATTCTACAGTTTTGCCTTCATGTGCATTGTGTATTCAGCAGTGAATCCTTTGTCTCTCTACCTTTATTCCTTCACATAATAACAGCATTTTTCTCAGATCATTTTGATAGATTATATGAAATCTTGTTGCATTTTCAGACTGAAAAACAAATTGAAGAAATGTGCTCTTTTAAGGAAAGTATCTATTATATTTGCTCCCATCTCCATGAGAATTATTACCAGGAAACAAAGAACATCAATACCTCTCTTTCTTCTTTTACTCCATCTCTTTTACTAAATAAAGAAATAAATTAAAAATACTGCTGAGTTTTGGTCTTGCCATTGGTTACTGGAGGTTTCAAGGAGAGAGACTCTGTCAAACCTTCCACCACCCATCACCTCTCTCCTTATTAAAGCCACAGAATTGAGGGACACCTAGATATTAAATGAGATAAAGAGACTATTGCTAAAGCCTAAACAATCAGCCAGGTAATTTGTTAATGAAAGTACAACCCCAGTTCTTCCTCTGTCTTTGAAAATACCATCCATCTTCAGGCTGTATAATTTTAAAATTGTGCTCATCTTAAAATAATTGGTTTGAATATTTCATATGAAGAGTAGGAAACATCTCCTTAATGAAAGAAAGGAATTTGCAAGAGATAACATTGCCATTAATGAAGTCTAATTAGAGATTCATTTAAAAAATAATCTCCGGTGCTAATTTATCAGGGAAGGCTAATAGAGTTCTAACTTGAGACAAAAATAGTTCTTTGGAGTTTTATAAATGTTCTTGTCTAGGTTAACTATTTCTATTATTCACAACAAAAAACAATTAGTGTGTTAGAAATCTGACTGTTAAATAAAGAAAATTATTGTGTATTGTACATTATTATTTGAAAGATATTTTTGTGAGGAGGGTTGTTGCATTTTTCGCCATTGTAGGTTTTGAAATAAAGTACTGCAACTTTTGTTCACATTTGAGACAATTATTCTCCCTTACTTTCTATCGATCTAGAAGATTCTATATTTCTTTACAGATGGCAGAGATTGACCCCATCGTGTATAAAGCCAATTTAACTCCATTCCCAGTGTTTCATCTTCCATGTTGGCTTGATGACCAAACACCATTTGATTCTCAGATTCAGGCTGCTGGAATTCTCTGCTGCCCTGGGCTGTGGCTCTGCCCAGGACTAAGACAAGACAAGCTCTGTTAGAAGGTACCAACTGCTCCTTGCTGAGAGAACATGGCAGAGGTTGCTTTAAAAAGCTCTCAAGATTAAAGAGAACTACTGTCTTAGGTCCAGGGGCACTTGGGATGGGATTGGATTGGAGACCAGGAGTATCAGAGGAACAAGGATGAGTGGGGGAATGCTGGGACCCAATGAAAACCAGCTATTCCCAACTGATACACTTCCAGAAAAGGGCTGGATTAGCCCATCCAAGGAGGATTTCTCCCAGAAGAGACAGGAGATCTGAAATCTGAAGTGAGGTGTCAGCTCCAGGTCCTGGGTCATCTTGTGGGATGTCTGAGGTGCAAGGCCAGAATGTTTGGGGAGTGTGTAAAAGTCGTTGTGAGGTTGTGGAGGTGGATGGGACTTTATATGGGATATATGGATGCCCCTGGATCCCTGGAAGTGTCCAAGGCCAGGTTGGACGGGGCTTGGAACACCCTGGGCTAAGGAACATGTCCCTGCCCATGGCAGGGGGTGGCACTGGATGGGCTTGGAGATCCCTTCCAACCCAAACCGTTCTGGGATTCTGGGATTCTCAGAAAATGGACCAAAGGTGAGGAAAGGGAGGGATCAAGGTGGTTTGGCAGGACCAAAGGTGGGAAAAGAGAGGGGTGAGGGGTTCCAAGGGGTGATCTGAGGGTGAGGAGGTTGCAGGAGAATATGCTTCTCTTACTAAGCTCTATATCCTATATCCTAACCTATATCCTCACTCATCCCTCTCTCTGCCACCTGGGTGGCTGTGGGGAGTGAGCTGGGGTGAGCTGGAAAACCTCAAGCTGGATCAGCTGATAACTCTGAGAGCCAGCAGCTGGAGTGGGTCCACAGACAACCAGTGCTGTAGATCCATCAGGAACAGGGAATCCTGGGCAAGCTTTTGGAGGGTGTTTGGATGGACAAAGTGCTGCTGGATCAATGGTGGGTGGCTAAAAGTTGGGTGGTGACTGGGGCTGGTAAAGGCACCCCTTGCTGCCTGAAGGCACCTGAGTGTTTGGTTGGGCCCACATTTATCCCGGGGTGTGTGGGAGCCTGCTGGAAGCGGGGGTTCAGCTGAACTGGGAACTGAGACTCCCAGCAGGATTGTGTCTCCCTGGAACTGCTGGGCTTGGCACCCTCTAACACCACTCAGGAGCCTTTTTTGATGTGACAAATTACTGTGATTAGAACAGAGATCTCCTCAGCCTGGCTGCTGTTTTCGGAATAATTTCCATAATAATACTGCCTGGCAAACAAAAGAAGGAATACTTGAACATCCTATTGATTATTGCTGTCTGTTCCTGAATTATCTTCTCTAATGGGCTCGGAGATTCTTTGTGAGGTAACAGATTTGGGTATGATTAGCTGATTGTAAAAAAAAGAATTATAAACAGCCTCCTGCAGAATAGAAAATGGATTTCATGGAGCATCAACATCTTCATTCTAGGGGGAAATTTGCAGGTGAATAACTTCTATGTTAATATGATGGAAATGGAGAAAAACACATCCTTTGGGATCTCACTGAATTGGTGTCTGAATGCTCAAGTGAGCTACAGATCTGCATATTTTAATTTATATCTCCATATTCCAATTGGATGGGCTTGGAGCACCCTGGGACAGTGGAAGGTGTCCTGGCCCATGGCAGGGGGTGGGACTGGATGAGTTTTAAGGTCTCTCCCAACCCAAAGCATTCTATGATTTTATATTTATGTAGATATTCAGCACATAGGCTAAATTAATATTTTAAACAGGAAAATATTATTCCCTCCATGTTTGTGTACATTTTTTTTGTAATTTATATGCTTCTTTTTAATCTAATGTTGTGCTAACAGTTGTTCTCAGGACTACACATAATTCAAGCTTAGGACCAATCTTACTACCAATTTTCAAATGATGGTTCTGCTGCAACACATTGTTAAATTAGAAAGGAAATGCACCACTTACCCCTTTAAAACACCTGCTTGAATGCTAGATTTTCACTTTTCATTTGTCTTTTAATGCCATTGCCATAAAATTAAGATACCCACACAACAGTTTCCTGGTTCAACCCTTAGAAACTTATTCTATCTTTATTAGATGGGAAATTATGAGATGGCAAGAAATCCAGGTAGGGAACAAAAACTGAATTCTGTTGAAATCCTTCTTTCCCTATAGCTTGTCTCTCAAAATATTGTCCCCTCTGTGATGCCTCCAGAGCAGTTTGTTTGACTTAGGGCACACTGAGAGCACAGTTATTGCTGTGCAGCACAGCTACAGCAGACCTCGTTTTACTGAAATTTTCTTGAATCAGTGTTTTGGCCGGCAGTGCAGGGCCCTGCAAGGGACACTTGCACACCCTTAGTTCTGCAAATGGCAAACTCACCTAGAAATCAGTCACCAGCAAATAATCAGCTGCCAAAAGGTGGAGTTTATGGTGCAGTAATAGACTATTAAACCGTTTTATTAGTCAGCATATCTTCCATAATCTGCTTCAGCTTCTTCTTGCCATTCGTCTTCCAGAGAGTTTTGTTCTTTCTGGTCTGCAAGTTTTGACTCCATTACAGCCAAATATCTCATTAAGAAAGTCCTGGATCAAGTGTCAGACTTGTAACTGGGAATAGCAGTGCAGCACAAGGGAGAGCTGGCACATCCTCATCCTTCCAGGGCGAGAATCTCAGAATGGTTTGTGGTGGAAGGAACCTCAAAGCCCATCCAGTGCCACCCCTGCCATGGCCAGGGACACCTTCCACTAGCCCAGGGTGCTCCAAGCCCCGGCCAACCTGGCCTTGGACACTGCCAGGGATCCAGGGGCAGCCACAGCTTCTCTGGGTACCCTGTGCCAGGGCCTCCCCACCCTCCCAGGGAACCATGCCTTCCCAATAGCCCATCTATCCCTGCCCTCTGGCAGTGGGAAGCCATTCCCTTGTCCTGTCCCTCCACCCCTTGTAAACAGTCCCTCTCCATGTTTCCTGTCAGCTCCTTCAGGCACTGCAAGGCCACAGTGAGGTCACCCCAAAGCTTCTCCTCTCCAGGCTGAACAATCCCAACTCTCCCAGCCTTTCCCCACAGCAGAGCTGCTCCATCCCTCTGATCCTCTTGGTGCCTCTTCTGGACTCTCTCCAGCAGCTCCATGCCCTTCCTGTGCTGGAGACCCCATATAAAGTTACACTGTCCTGCAGGACTCTGGAGTCCACTCAATACAGGAAAACTTGCAGATCCCAGCTGTTAATCTCTACCTGAGGCCCTCTTGAGGATTTGAGGAGCTCGTGGTGTCTGCGTAAGACAGGAACTAAATCACAAAGGCTCTCTTCTGCCATTCATTGGAAGGGGCTGCCCAGGGAAGTCACCCGCCCTGGAATGTGCTCAAAAAACCTGTGGATGTGGCACCTGGGAACATGACTTAATGGGGGACATGGTGCTGGCTGGACTTGGTGATCTCAGACGTCTTTTCCAACCTTGACGGTTAATCCTTCTGCGATTCTAAAGAATGTGGACAGAAAGGAAAAACTGTTGCCACGTCAGCGAAATTTCAAGAGAAAAGGAGAATTAAAATAGGTTTTCATTATATCTCTCCAAAGCAGTACCAGTTGTTACACAAGCCACACATACCTGGTATTCAGCAAACATTAGAGACAAAAATGGAACTTTGTTTTGAGTTGCATGAGTAAAATCTTCCCTAATAATTACACAGAGTGGAAGGAAATCCTCAGCTCTACCACTGTTTTGTAATTTCTTCCATGCCAGAGACATAATAACATCATAAAAGAAGACATAAAACAGGACATGTCAAAGACATAAAACATCATAAAAATAGCACAATTCTTAAAGCTGCAAATTCAAACTAAAATAGCCTGAAGAGACTGCTCAAAAAACACTGGCTCCCATCATTTTCCTGTACGTGTAACGTGGTCCATAAGTCATGATCAACCTTGGAAGAAGCATGTCAGGAGTTCTCTTCACAGGTGAGTGAGCAGCACATGGGCAAAATGCTGGGGGAGAAGGTTTGGGTTTGTATGAAACACAAAATGAGAGTCGCTGGGTTCAAATGGGTATTGAAATATGAGCTTTAATTCAAATTCTGTTTTAATTAAAATAATAATGGCTAATGCAACAAAGAAACAGCAGTTTTTACTCAAGCTGATCATATTCTTCCTCAAGGAGCTCATTTTTGAATATGTCAGGAATGATATATTGGAAAAAGTTAGAACATTGTACTCTAACTCACCCCAATTTGCAGCACTTTGATAAACAGCTTCTTCTGATAATCTTTTTCTTTCAATGGACATCCAGGACAGAGAGATGTAGGGCAGAGTTTCAACCCAAAATATTTGTTCCAAAATACTGAGAAAGAAATATTTGCTGCAAATTGCATCAGACTTGTGACAGAACAACCTCTAACACATGAGTTGAAATTTGGATATCTCTCATGTGTCAAGTTCACAATAGGGAAGAATATCTAAAGATTTTCAGGGATTGCTTGGATGTCTGCAAGGACTCTTGATTTAGGATTGCTTGATCAAAAGATGATTTTTTGTCTAAGCTGTCTGACAACAGTTCTCTTGCTCCTTAATTAAACACAGTGGAATAAAAAATCATCTGGACTCTCTAATTGTTGTCCACTTGTAAATATTTTTGATGTCCCTCACTGAAGTCTTGTTGTTGATCTTTCTTTGGTGGCAGAAAAATCTTATTTTTTTGGCAAATAACAATGTAGCCTAATGAATCAGCCTGACCTGGGATTCATCAGTTACTTTCCCACCACAACCTTTACTATTTTCATGTCCTTAAGCAAGTCATGTAATCTCTCTGTTTTTCTACCTCCCTTATTTACACATTAAGAGTAAGACTCATTGCTTATAGAGTATATTTGTGCAGTATTTATGAATCTGATTCGTTGTAGGAACTATTACACAGTTTGAATCACAAGGGAAAATGGCTAAATTACAAAGTAAATTACCTTCAGTTACCAAATAATTGTGCCATTTTCTCCCAAATGTGAAAGATGCAGTTATTAGCAGAGGAATCTCTCAAATGTATCATTTATTGGAAAGGCAGAAAGTTTCTTGTTAAGAAAGAACCTATTGCAAATATAGACAGCCTATGACTAATTCGACCTGCAAAATTGCAGTCACTGCCAAGCCTCTTTCTTTCCAGAGGAAATAAGTTTCCCCTCATTTTCCAGTCGGTGTAGCACAGGTAGCTGTACCCCTTGGGTACAAAACAGAGGCAAACTTCACGGCAGATGGGCAGAGGCACTTGGATGCTTTTTTTTTTGTAGGTACTATATATATTTCATAGCCTGAAGTCCTGCTGAAGCTTTCTGTACAGTCTTTTAAAAAAGATTAGTGGAATGTAGTACTTCCAAATATTGACGTGTAGCAGAGCACTTCTGGAGGAATGCAGTGAGAGTGCAGAACTGCTGCTGTCCATCTCACAAGCACGTTGTTCTTTTATCCCGTGGTACAGGTGCATGGATCCTCCCTTGTGCCTCAGATTTTAAATGTGTCCTGTCATTATATTTGGCGTAGGGACACACAGCTTGTGTCAGAGAGAGTCTTCCTGCCTTCGTTCATCAGGACTGGCAATTTCAGCCAGAGAAGGGAATCCTTTACTTTGAGAAGAATGAGCTTGGCATGCACAATTTTGTTATTATTACCTCTTTGGAAGAAGAAATGGAAGAGATCTTGCCAGGTTCCCTCCAGCAGAGATACTGGGACTGGAGTTCAAGGCTTTTCTTTCCTCTTGACCCTGACAAACAGCTGAGCTTTAGAGAAGGCTCATCAAGTCATTGCCCAAAGGAATGGCTTTTCAGGGAATATTCTTTCTGCAGTTTACAAGTTCCCTGGTTTTCCTCTTCCAGTCCTGCTTCATCTGAACCTTAAGGGCTTTTTCCTCTCAAGCTGATCCATAAATCCATCCTTAAGCCTCACTCCAGCTCTTGCCTAAGCCTTTGCCAGAGATCTCAGCCACAGCCTGGATGAAATATTTCTCAGGGGAGGTTTTGTTTCTGTTTCTATCGGCCTCTGGCAGCCCTGAACAGTCCTGGTGTGACCTGAGCTCTACATTTTTTTTGCTCTCAGAACAACCCCTTACCTAAGCTTTAAAACTCTTACCACACTAAGGACAAGATTCCTCAGCTGTTGTCCAGATACAAAAATTCTTGGGAGAATTCACAGCCCGACCTTCCTTTTGCACCACCTTTAAAGACCAGCTCTGGTGGATCTGGAGATTTATTTCCTGTTCACAAACTTAACTTTACTGCTCAGATTAGACCCCAAATCATTGACCAGAGAAAGAAATTCTGCAGGGATGACTCTTCCCGATTCAACCTCTGTGCCAATCAATCTGGGTAAGCCTAACTGGAGCTCTGGGCTTCCTCTTGCTCTTGCTCTGTCCATAGCTGTAACTTTAATCTTAATCCCTTAAAAAACCTTTCCATAAACCCCAAGGAATTTCCCAGATAAAAATCCCTCAGAGTGAACAAAAGGAAGAGCCAGCTTCACCTGAATGATAAAAAGTTGGGAGATAAAGGGCAAGGCACACAAAGTCCTGGGGTGGCACAGCAGGATTTCGTGGCTGATAGTGATGGCTTAGAGAAACAAACGTGAGGTAAAAAATATCCAGAGGCAAGATCTCTTCTGGAGAGAGGGAAAATCAGCATAAACAGGGAGGGATGGAGTGAAAGACAACACAACCCATTTCTCTTCCAGTGTCTGATCACCCTCATGGCCACAACCATGACCCAACAAAGAGCAGAGACATCAGTGCTAATTATACAACATTAGTAGTGCTGTAAACATGTGGCTAAGGTAGAATTTGAGGGTTAAAAATCGGCATTTCTGTGTTTGTAGGGATGATCACTAAGAACGCAATGTTAGCATGAACCATGGTGTTAATTAATGAACTAATAAAGATTTGGTCCAGGTTTTTAAAGTTTAAACCTGGCATGGTGAATCTAAACCCTCCCTTCACAGTGGATCTGTAGCTGATACGAATCTCTGTAATAAGTTGTGACTTGTTATTAAAGCACTGCCAGTTATTATTGTGGCTTTAATCCATAGCCCTCTTAATGAGAATCAAAAACTCCTTCATGAGGAGCCACTGTCATCACCTGACCAGGCCTATCTTCAGCCAACAGTATGTTTTCAGTGGTTTTAATATTTTTTTTTGTGACTTGGGTAGCATCAGCCTGCAGCGCTGTGGTAGATTCCTGTAGACTCTTGCTTGCATTTTTAGCTGCAGAAATCCATTCTTTGTGCTGCTGATTAATGTGTGTTTTGTGTAGGGACATCACTGCTGCATTGACCGTGTGACATTGCTGGTGACTGGCGCAGAAAATGGCTCTTCAAAAATGCATGAAGCTTATCAGCTCTGAATGAATACTTGAACAGGTGTGTCTTCGTGAGGAATGTTTAACTTGATTGCAAAAATAAGGGGGTTTCTTGTCTTTCTTTTTGACATTTATGTTGCAAAATCATTGTGATGGGCGAAGAAGCACAGCATGTAATGTAAGTGGAATTTAAAGATATGTAATGACACAGAAACTCCCAGTTCTCATCATAACTGGAAGCTGGGGAGTTGGTGAGCTCCAACCACCTAATGAGTTGTGTTCTTTTGTGGCCAGAAAGCACAACTGGATATCAAAATTGTTGCTTCATCAATTAGGGTGCATTTATATGAATCTTCCAATTTTGAAATCCATTTTTACTACTTCTTGATTTGGTTTTGGAGGCCAATGAACCTGAGAAATATTGATTATATGGAAAGCTACTTCAGAACGATTCTTCTAGCTCATGAGACATGATGAGTGATTTCACTACAGAGAAATAAATATGGGAAGTCAATTTGTCAATTTTTCTTACTCTTCCAGAAGCCAGCTCATGGCTTCCATTACAGTTACATTGTCTTCAGACTGAAGGAGGGTAGGGTTAGGTGGGATACTTAGAAGGAGTTGTTCCCTGTGGAGGTGGTGAGGCCCTGGCACAGGGTGCCCAGAGAAGCTGTGGCTGCTCCTGGATCCCTGGGAGTGTCCAAGGCCAGGTTGGCCGGGGCTTGGAGCAACCTGGGCTAGTGGAAGGTGTCCCTGCCCATGGTGGGGGATGGGACTGGATGGACTTTGAGGTCCCTTCCGACTCAAACCATTCAGTGATTCCACGATTTGAAGATTACCTGCTACCTGGAAAGAGCAGGTAGAAGATATGAAATCAAATTAGAGAGAAATTAGCTGATTCTTTGACTAAAAGTCTTTAATCCCAAAAGGGCCATTCAGTGAAAGCTGCTGTTCTTCCACATTTTGATTAATATTTGTGCTAATACCAACAGAAGTAAGTAAAATACCTTCAATGAGGGATTTTATGTATGCACATGGAGTGCTTTGACTTCATTTCGAAGAGAAAAAACTCCTAATTAACAGTTTAATATTGCTTTTGTTATTTCCTTTATGATGCTCATAATTGCACTGCTGATTTTTAATTAAACATGCATTTTGTGAAATATGTCGCATAAATAACCCTTCTGAGCCGTGCTTTTAATAACTATTCATCATTCATTTAGGCAGTACAGAGGGCACTGGAAACAATTACTGAAATGTGCTTATACAAGGCAGAGCAGAGCTCAGGAGACTTCCCAGAGCATCTCATTGTCTGATTAAACCCTCTGATGGATTTACAGTGGACCCTGTTTTAACAGATAAGATAAATCTACTGTTGTCCTTATTCCTTATTATTAAAACCAATATCCTAATTATTTCTGGCAGGTTCTTTCTAAGGTATTACTTTGGCTGTCCATAAATTGAACGTTTATATCCTTGCTGGCATTTTTCTTTCCTTGGGATTTTTTGTCCTGCTTTGTGGTAAAGGACTCTGGAAAATGCAGTGGTGTGCTGAGCTGAGTGAGCAGATATTGAAATACTTTGGTAGGATCTGTGCTTCTGGTGCCGTGCAGAACTTGAAGATGGACAGAGAAATTCCCTGTGTTTAGTGAGACTCCATCAGCTTTTTGACTGCAGGGAGCAGTTTCTGGGTTCAATGCCGCTGAATTTCCTGAGACTGAATCCAGTGAATTGTTTCATGCTCCAGAGCTGTGCTGCTCAAACCAGGAGGTCTCATGAAGGAAGAAGAGATGGCCACAGAGGTGCTGTAGGGTTGACCTCCTAATTTTAGCTATCAATCAGTTATTTTTCAAAATCATTTTGTAAAAAAAAGAAAAAGAAATTTTGGTAGATTTTAATAGAATCATACACTCATGGAATGGTTTGGGCTGGAAGGGATCTTAAAGCTCATCCAGTGCCACCCCTGCCAAGGGCAGGGACACCTTCCACTATCCCAGGTTGCTCCAAGCGCCGTCCAACCTGGCCTGGAACACTCCCAGGATACATTTATCTGTCATTCAAGGAAAGGAGCATCAGAGCCACACCTGAAAGCTTTCTGAGAAATACTTTGGATTGGCTTACACTTCTCTCCACCTTTCCCAGAGCCATAATCAATGTCAAATACTGGTGTTTTCACAGTCGCACTTCCATTTAAATTGATCATTACCTTTTATCCTGATATCCTGGATGAGCAGCAGTTTCACCCTCAATAACATACACTTACATTCCTATGTGAATCTATTAAAAAAGAGGGTAATTGGAAGAATTTCTTTCCTTACTTTTGCTTAATGATAATTATTTTCTGGGGGTCTTATCAGCAGTTCAGCCCAGCCCAGCCCCACCTGGACTACGTGGCAGTGGATATTCCTAGGAAGGCAGCTGGAATGTTGCCTCATCTTCCTAAAACACACTTGGCTTAATCTTAGTTTGTCTTTTTCTAGTGCCACGCACAAGGGAACTTCTTTACAATTTTAGGCTGAAGATCTTCTGTTTAATATTCCAGTTTCCTGACTTCTTTTGCTTCAAACACATCTAGGGCTGAAACCAGCCCTAGCTTTACTTTAGCTTTGTACAGTTGTGTGGTGCAGAACTTATTCCTAATTAACAGACAGGAATAATTATTCTGTGTAGAAACAACTCTGATCCTGGAATAAAAGCAGACATACACTAGGGAGGTGATTTTCTGTATTTGGCAGGAGATTTATCTGATCCTGAGGAATAAACTATGACCCAATAGATTAATTATTTTAGAAAATGCTCAAGTTTTCCTTGCAATCCTTGGCATTTAAAATTAAAAGCTTTCTGGCTGCATAATTTGAGAGAAGAATTTCTGGTGACGGTTGTGTCTACCCTGAGAGGATGTTGTTTAGAGCACACACCTTGAGACAGAACGATTCCATATGTTAAATACTGATTATTAGAAAACAAAGCCTTAGGCTGAAGTTCTCTGAAAGGGATTTGTAGAACCTTTGAAGAAGACACTGGTGGAAAATCACCTCAAATTTTGGCAGAGTTGTAACCAGACTCCCAAAGCTGAACTCTCCTCTGCAAAGGTTCTACTCTTGAATGTTCCCCCCAAGCTTTTTGTTTGCACAAGTGTTACGAATATACTGAGTGGATGGCAGCTCTGCTTTTTCTTGGATGGATGGTGGTTCCAGCTTTTGTTTAATTGAAAGTGCCTCTGGGAACGAAATGGTGCAGAATTAATTTCGAGTTCCTGGCTTTTCATCCTGCTCTTAACACCTGCTCATTTTATGGCCTGTTGCAAGAACACCCCGACATCTGGTGGCTTCCCTCTGTGTCCCACTATAGAAAAGCCTCCAAGTCGTGTTGAAAACTTTCCCTCAGCCTTCCTTCATTCCAGGATCTTTGCATTCAAGGCAGAATCCATTTTCAGAACACTGATGTCAAGCTCTGGAGCGCTGGGACAGATGGCTCAAATCTAATCCCATTTGCATTATACCTATACAGAAAAGAAAAACAAGTTTTCACTCAGATTTTGCTCCACAATGAAACTTAAAAGCAGCTTAATTCTGAATTTTGCTTAGCCAACTAAGCCAGTTAATTTAGTTCAAAGTAGAAGGAAGATTTGGGGAAGAAATGAATTTGACTTGGAAAATCAAGGGGAGATGAACCTCATCATGCTTTAAACATTTGACAATTAGCAATTTAGTGTTACAATTAGCAATTTAGTGTTACAACATGATTATGTACAAAACTTGGATTCCCCAGGGACAGCCACCAGTAGTTCCCTGTCCCCTGAGGAGCAACACGTTGAAGGTAGGAAAGACCCTGCAGGCTCTCTGGGCACTGAACTCTAAAACACTGAGAGAAAATAGATTATTAAAGTCAGTGCTTTTTTGTGGAAAATGTTTGCATCGAATTAAATCAGAGAACATCCAGGTTGTACTTTGAGAGTGCTTTGTTATGACTGTAACAACATCAGACAAAAGCTGTCAGATCAGTAATTGGACTCTTTAAATCCTATTCCAGCTGAAGAAAGGGTGTAATAAGGAAGAGAAATTATTTGCAGAAGGAAAACAATAATTAAAAAATCTCCTCCTGCTCATTTTAAAAATAAAGTCCCAGAGCTCTGCATAAATTCAGTCATGGCCAAGATTCACCAGTTTGAACGAGTTCAGAGGGCAGCTGCTCTTCTGTATTACACCCTGTATTTACAGCCTGGGTACTGCCAGGGGCAGTGCAGATAATTCCATGGCTTTATCCTGGATGTTTGACTTCTTAGCACTGAGAAAGAATTCAGCTCTCCAAGCTGAAAGGTGGAAAACATCTGCAATTCAAGTCCTTCATCTGGCTTAATATGAGGTGACAGGAAAAAAGGATGTTTCTGAATGGACACTTTTTTTTCTAAGAAACTCGTCACTCTAGATAATGTATCACTGGACTTCTATTCAGAACAACTCCTAAGTGGATACAGGAATTTCCTTTTCAATTGAAGCATCAGTGCTGCAATAACCTGCAAACAAGTGCAGTTTCCTGCCTGCTATGGGTGTGTAAGGGGCTGGCCTGTCATGCTAAAGGCATTTCAGGATGTCCCTCTAGTGAAACTTCTACACAAAAAGAATGAGTGAAACGAAACTTGGGAAGCAGATCTTGGGCTAGAAGGGAATGCACAATGTGGTTATTTTTACATAGTGACCATTGGTCCAACTTTAGCTCAGAGAGAGCTCTCCAGTTCCCAGAATCTCTCCTAGTTCACCATTATTCCCATATTCACACTAAACCGTTCCTCTCCTTTTTCTACAAATTTATGTGACTGAAGATTCCAGAGTTCTCTGTGGGTTTTTTTGGTTTTTTTTTTTTTTTTTTTTTTTATTCCTTTTTTTCCGCGAAACCCTATTTTTTTTAT
>VZTE01001191.1:114566-180721 GCA_013397775.1 Eulacestoma nigropectus
TTTTTAAATCCATCTGTTTCGAGCAATCCTAATTTATTTAATCTTTGAAAAAAAAATGTCTGGAAAAGGGCTGATGTGATAGGACAAACCAATCTCATGGAACTGGACCTACAGGGTTGGCTCAGGTGACTCCTCAAGGTCCTGTCTAAGCTAAACTTTACTATGATTCTACAGATATGACACCAGAGCAACAGAATTCCTGAAGGAGAAAAATCAAAAGCCTTGTTCGGAGTAATGCAAGTGGGAATTTATTACATTTTAATTCACTTTGTCTTTCATTTCACATCACATTGACTTTAAGGCTTTGTTTTTCACTTTCACAGCATGTGCTTTTAAGTAAATTAAGAAATTTTGCTGATCCTTAAATGAGAATTTTACCTTAATTTATGTTTTCAGCTTTTGCGTTGTTTAACTCTTAAATCAGTATTTTTAAAAACACCTCAAAAAGAGCCACACTGGGATGAGAAGACAAACCAATGATCTCTAAAATGTTTTTTCCACTTTTTTCATACATAGCTAACAGTGAAATAGGCTTAGACTCATAAAAAGCTGTGTTTTCCCTTATTTTAAAAATGAAAATTTGCCATTTGCTTGAACAGCTGAAATATAACATCAATGGAGTCTGGGAAGAATTCAAATAACATATTTTGCCTGATAGAATCAATTTTCTAAAATATAGGTAGGACTTAAGATCATTAGAACAGACAGAGGAAGTGCCAAGTGAAGCAGAACTTCTTTTGGGAAGCAGCCAACAAATATCAGAAGGTGGCTCCTTATGTTTTGAAGAAGCACTTGTAGTCTACGGAGAAGGAAACCAAGAAAATACTGAAATTGATTTAAATATGGCAATTATGAGGATCGAGGAAGCTCTGGACATTTCCATTGCTCCCAAAATCCCTGTTGCAGTGTCCCCAGGTGGCACGGAGCTTCCCACACTCATGCCACGTGGCATTTAGCAGGAATATTCATCTTCCCTCTAAATTCCAGGAGATTATATTGTTGAATTATGAATGAGAGGAACGTTTCATTTGAATGCAATAGTCCACTGAGTTCTCTGTGCTACAGCCTTACCACTGGTGAGGACTTGCAGAGATGTTTGTGGCTAAGTGAGGGTTTTACTTTTAAGGAAAGGAAAAAAAATCAGCAAGAAATGGAATACTGAGTATCTGAAGGTCCCTTAGTTTTGTTTATTTGGGGTTTTTTAATCAGTAGATGCTGATATAAATAATTTGTTGCAAGAAATGAGACTGGAAGTATGAACAGCAGAGGAATGATCATCTGCCCTAATTCTGAATGGATTTCCAATGCAGCCGGGAAGAAACTTGAGCCCAAGTTCTTTTTCCAATTCCACTGAAGAGTTTTCACCTCTGCCACTGGTTAGCGTGAGCATTTTAAGGATTCATGGCATGTTTTGGTTCACCAATCTAATTTACATAATCCACAGATCCATATTTTCCCCTGTCCAATATGGTTTGACTAAACAGAGACTGATTTGGAAAATACAACAATTTGGGTGCTACAAATATGGTTTATTTTTAAAAGAATAGTTTGCAATTTCCAACTTTTATTTATGCATAGAATCACAGAGCCATTAAGGCCGGAAAAGAACTCCAAGACCATCAAGCCCAACCTTTGCCAGAATCCCACCATGGCCATGCAGCCATGGCACAAAGTGTTTGCATGGTCTTGTGGAGACCAGAGCAAGGATCAGGGTTTTTCCATACCCTGGCACTGTTTGCATGCTCATATTTGGTGTTTTTTTTTTTTTTTTTTTTGAGCAGATTAAAAAGAAAATGTTCTTTAAATGCCTCGGAAATAACAATTTTCCATTTTCTATAAGATAAAAAAAATACAAAAAAATTCCCTCAATTTTGAAGCCATCTGAGATGAAGCTGGGACAGATTTTTTCATGAGCTCTATTTTAATTGTTGCACAAAGACAATAATTGATGTGCCGAGCGTTAAAAGTTCATTCGGACTCGATTATTTTCTCTTTCAATACTTTAGTCTCCATAATTAACATTTAAGCTTCCTGCAATATTTGAAAATAAAATTAACTTGGCAGTTTTCTTTAAAAATAGAAATGGGACAATTTGAAATGCACTGTTAATTTTAAAACTGGCGGGAACCCCTCTGATTTTCATTTACCAGCAGCGCAAAACCTGCCCTGTATTATAAATGCTAACGGCACCACGGACATTTCAAAGAATTTTATGCCCAAAGTTAAAGAAAATACACGACTTAATCCAGTGCTAATCTTTTATTTTCCATAATGCTAAACCTCATTTATGCTTTTAAACGTCATTAAAAATAACTGCAGGCCGTATTATTTTAAATGGCCTCTCTGATCAAAGGAAGGCTTTTTTTTCCCCCCAGTATCATTTTCTTTTCCTTATATTTAGGTCTTTCTATTGATTTTTGACTTTTACTTTGCACCTAATGTTATTTTTTCTTAAATAATATTTTTTTTTCTCCCTGAGGGTTTTTTTGTGAGCTGAAAATCTGACTGTGTGGAAGAGGATAAGCATTAGGAAACTGTCCATTTCATACTTAGAGCTGCCGAAATTCCTGTAAAAATTATCTGCTGTGCAGGAGGAAAATTCATGAACAAGTCCTACATGGAGCATGTTCTTAGAGCCTCTTGCACCAAGAGGTTTCCTTTGGCCACGCTGGGCCAAGGAATGGACAATTTTAAGAGACCTTATTGTGTGATTCCTACCAAAAGAAAGTTCTTGTACAGTCTCAACATAATCATGGAATATCATGGGGCCTTTGGAAAAAATATTCTTATGTCTTTTCAAGAATTGGAATTGAATTATTTACTTAAGTTCTCAAAAACCCTGGGATGTGGCACTTGAGGACATTGCTTAGTGGTGAACAGAGTGCTGGGTTGATGGTTGGATTTGATCATCTTAAAAATCTTTTCCAACCTTTGTTATTCTTTGACTCTACTTGTCCTCTTTTTCCTTATATATTCAATTTGTGACAGTGTCAGCTGGTTTGTTAAAAATTCCAGATAAATGGTCTGGAAATCTGGGAAACAAGGCTAATGAATTGCTGTGATCAAAATACCCAGGAAATTCAAGTTAAAACACTGTAATTATTGGTCAAATAATTCTTTTTAATTGCTCAGACTTTTTAAACTGGTACCTCTCAGTTTAAGTTCCTCAACAGTCCTAATTCTCAATTTCTTTTTTTTTCAGTACATGTGGGTTTTTTAGTTTCAATAATATTTGAACGTGTTTTTCCAGACCTTTTTGAAATGAAAAAGGGACACATCCTTGTCCTGCTGCTAAAGTTGCTGCTTCCATAATTCAGGAAATTTTTGAGGGCATCTCCTGGTAAATACTTGACACCCGTAAATGCTCCTAAACCCTTCCTAGTCAGAACTCCTGATCTGAGTCTGATTGGCATGAGATTGATCTAAATAGATGCCTGACCAGAACCAGGCAAAAGCAGGCAAAAGGGATGTGGAATTAGATAAAATAAAAGTCCACGTTGTCCCTTCTGCCAATATTGGAATCAAGTTATTGCTCTTGCAGTCAATTGGTGTTGTACAGCAATATATTCCTCTGGGAGACTAAATCCACGTAATTTCCTACCACTCCACTAGAAAGATGCGACAATTATGACATAAAAGCCTGTTTATAATTGGTCTCTTATGTTATAATTGAGAAGAAATGAAAATCAGTCTGGAAAATCTTAATGAAACAGAACATTATTAAATAAATTTAGGGAGAATCCAGATGCAGATTGAAAATTAGATGATCTAAAACTCTTCCTTTTAGTGTTTTCTTGTATACAGAACTGATCTTTATGCAAAAAAACCTCTTTCTCAACTTCCTAAACTTTCAAAAATCAGCTCAGGGGTATTCAGCAATAATCTGTGCGTTTGAGCTTTCCCTCCTAGAGAATGTTTTCTTTAATTACTCTGAAGTGACAGGAGATGCTCCTGCTGGAGACATCCTTGAATCAGTGCATTTCTGGAGTCTCAGAAGTATTTAAAATATCTGATGTTTAAAAAAATAATGGCCCCAAATTCAAACTGCTCTATTGCAACACCTTTCTTTGGGGGATGGGTAATGGATTAATGATTTTTAAGCCACGGCAGCCAAGTAAACAGAAAAAAATTCAATCACTGAGGTCTTTCAAAGTTTTTATGGATGATTTTAGGTAAGTTTTATGGCTGTGGGAAATTGCCCTCTTAAAAGGACTGGTTTATGAAAAAGAATAACATTTCTTCTCTAAAGTGCCTAAGCTGAGATGTGCAGAAATCAGTTCCCAACCAAATGGTGAACCAGGGAACAGCTGGTCTTGTTGTCTGGTTTGTAAACTCTGCTTCCAGAGTTTTCCTGGGATTGCCTTGAGAGAAGACAATAAACTCCATTCTCTGAGGTCTCACTTCTTTTTATCCTCTCTTATCATATTTATCCTGCAGTCTCACAGGCAAAATGATCTCTTGATAATCTGGCTTTCCTTTAGCTGTCAAGCTGCCTCAGTGATTAGATGAGTATGGACAAAAGGCTGGCACTAGGCATGATGAGAAAATCAGAAAAAAATAGGAAAATGGTACTATTTCATTGCATTCCTGCTCATGAACACTTAAGGTAGAAATATGTTCAAAAACCATGGAAAAGCTGATCTCTGCTGAAGTGCTTTTTCTTTTGTTTCCAATTTAATAATTCTGGGAAAGTCTCATTTCTGAAACATTATCAGACTGTGCTTTCAAGTCTCATCCCAGAAGATAACTCAGGGTTATTGTTGAATAGAAAATGAAAATATTGTGAAGTTTTATGTGCTTTCAGCAATTTTTTTTTCTTAAGGTGGTCAAGAACTGAAGCTGGATTTTTTTGACTATGCATTATCTTATTTATCTCAATTGAACAGATCCAGAACAATGAAATAATAATTTTCAAGTAGTGTTGACTTTAGAAAACTCCTATTTCTTCTAATCAATGCAGGTTAGATTTTTGACTGAAAGTTGGAATTACTTAATAAAATCACAAGGGGAACAATTATCCTGATGTCCATCATATTCTTAAAAAAAATAATGCTCAGCATCCAGAAAGAATATCCATTTTTATATCAAGAAGAACACTAAAAGGAACCACAAAGTAAATTCACAAAATAAATTCACAAAGTAAATCAGCTTTTGCTTAAAACTTGAGGCTGGACTGGGTTATTCTCTCAGAATATTGGTCTGTAGATATCAGCAGTAAAAACACCTGCTCTGCAATCTCTGGGGCCATTTCACAGGGATAATTTGTGACAAACATTTAAATGACAGCTCAAAAGACTATTATAGGATATTGATTAAATGTGCCACTGGAAAATGGTTTTATTTGCTGACAGAAAATTAACAGAGCCCGGGACCTGAAGTTGAAAATTTCTTTTAATACCTTTTGTGCCTAAGAGAACTTATTATAATGTAATATTTTATGGAGATTTTTCTTATGTTAATGATGCAAATCAGAAGCTTAAAGAATTCTAAAACATATGAATATTTGGAATGAAGCTGGTAAACGACAACAAATGAGGTGTTTTCCTGAAAAGAAGATTTTCTGCATAGTTCCTGTGGGCACGGAAAGAAATGGAAGACCCCAAAATCATCAGGGAAATCAATCCCATTGCAGAGATTATCCCTGAAATTTGGCCTGTGGCTGTTACTTTAATGTGAAGACTGGACAAATGCTGATAAAATTTCTCAAGGCCAGATGGGGTTTCTCCCCCGTGAACCTTCGGGTGTAGTTTCATTTCAGGCTGGTGCAGAAATAATTTCTGCACCACATAAATCCCCAGTTTGGATGTACGGCTCTGTCTGTCCTCCAAACACTGCATCAGGAACAGATCTGAACAGCAGAGCAGGGACAGACGCTCAGAACTTGGAGGATTTGGGGTTAGACTGGCTCTAATCTGATCCTGTGGATTGAATTCCATTTATTGCCTGAGATATCCCTCTGGAGAGCATCTTCTGGTTTGGAACTTTTCTAAAAAATAATTGAATTCTTGTGCGTTCCCAGACTTGAAGAAAATGGACTGCATGGCTAAGTGGGGGTGATGAAGAGTTGCTTCAAACGCCAGTGTATCCATACCCCATAAAACCCTCACCACCGAAGTAAGAGCTCTTCCACAGGGTTTATAAGGTTACCAGAACCTGGGCCTCAAGGCCTGTGGAGCTTGGTCGGGCTCTGCTCCCAGGGAACAGGCACAGGATGAGAGGAAACGGCCCCAAGCTGTGCCAGGGGAGGCTCAGGTTGGACACCAGGAGGAATTTCTCCACGCAAAGGGTTGTTAAACATTATCAGGGGCTGCCCAGGGGGTTGTTGGAGTCCCCATCCCTGGAGCGTTGAGAAAGGCCTGGACATGGCGCTCGGTGCTCTGGGCTGGTCGGGCACAGCTTGGACTCGATGATCTCAAACCCAAATGATTCTGTGGTATAAATAAAACTGTAAGTTAGTAAAACTGTGTTAACACTGAACATCCATTACTACTCTTGCAAAATCTGATCTGAAGGAATTCTCAGTATCAGCTGTAGCAACTTTGCATGGATTAGGATCACAAATTACATCTGAACTTTTTTCTGTATTGGAGAGTTAATATCTCCTGTCAGAGCACACGGCACAGGAGGACAAGAGATGTCTGTGCAAAGCAGCCTGCAGGCCTAGACTGAGCAGCACAGACAAAGTAATTACAGGCACTTCAGGAAGAACTAATAAACGTTTCCCAGATCCATTTTAAAGGAAATTGGAAAAGGACTTTGTCAGCATTCAGACAGGCCTCCAGGAGAACACAGCCTCTGACATTTTCATTGAGCCGTCCTTTCCCCGCTCCTGGCTCCCTTCAGGAAAAGGGAGTTTTCAGAACTCGGAGTCCAAATGTCGAGGATTACTCATCACTACTTCAAACGTGCAGTTCCTGAGAACTCCTTTGCCACAAATGTTTCTCCTAAATTGAAGAAACTTTTTGAAAGATTGAAACAGTCTCTAGACTAGAAAGTGCAGCTTCTGTCAAGTTAGAAATATGACAATTTTGTGACTATTTCAAGAATGAACTACATTGTTGCTTTATTTCATTTCCCAGGTCTCTGTTGGCTGAAGTGAAAATATTACCTACTGGAGCAAAATCTTGCAGCAGTTCTTACAGAGCTTTAAGAAAAGTGGATAAAATATGTTTGCAGTGCTGTAAATTCTTCCCTGTCAGGGTGGGGAGGCCCTGGCACAGGGTGCCCAGAGAAGCCCTGGCACAGGGTGCCCAGAGAAGCTGTAGCTGCCCCTGGAGACCTGGGAGTGTCCAAGGCCAGCTTGGACAGGGCTTGGAGCAACCTGGGATAGGGGAAAGTGTCCCTGCCTATGGCAGGGGGTGGAACAAAATAATCTTTAAGGTCCCTTCCAACCCAAACCAGTCCCTGATTTTACATTGAGCATCCCTGCAGCCACTCTCCTGTCTGCAACAATTTGTGTATTTCCACGTACTTCAAACTCCCATATTTTATATTTGTTCCCTGTCACAATTTAAGCATTCCCTTTTCAAACCATCTGCATCAGCTAAATATCCTTCAGGTTCTGCTGAATATGTGGGGATGTGACAACCATACGATTTCATTTTTTCTCTCAGAACATTGTTACTTTAAGAAGCTACACAGGAAACATTTTATGGCTTTAAAAAGATCTCCTACTTATCCATGGATTCAAGGTATTGTGGTCCTCATGAATTCCTTTGCTTAGTTTTCCATTTGATAAAAATATGTTATTGAAGTTGTGCTTTGTGAGCTCCTGGTGGGAATTAAATTCCTGGGGGTTAAAAAGGGAACAAGTCAGAAGAACAGAGCAGATGGGGAGCAAGGAATCTTTGTTTCAATGTAGAGTGTATTAAATGAGCTTAAATGAGACAAAAAGGGTAAATGAGATAAAGATCTGGCAAATAAGAACTGGTGGTGGTTTCTTCTTTTACTATTTAGGGTTTAATATTTGAGTATATTACAGATCCTTCCCTGCCTCATATCCCAGTTATCTCCCTTATAACAGTAGAGGGAGAAGGTTTCATTTCAGTTCGAGAGTTTTGTTCATCCATCTTCAGCTATAATAGACAATATTAAGGTTTATTCCTGTTAGGGAAATAAACATTATTGTCATCACCCTCTGAATTCTTAGGCAAGAGGAAATTCCTTCACTGTTTTCAATATACCTTATTCGGTTGGTTTTTTTATTGGTGTTCTGGGACACCGACAGCTGTAGGTTCCAGTAAGTCCTGCTTAATCTCTAGGCTATTCAGGCCAAGTTAAAAATAGGTTATAGATTCAATTATAACAGGTAAATAATACAGTGTAGCAGGGGAGGAAAGATGAAGAACTGATTTCATGGCTGTGACTACGTAATACATCCAATAA
Source organism: Eulacestoma nigropectus (assembly GCA_013397775.1). NCBI lineage: Eukaryota > Metazoa > Chordata > Aves > Passeriformes > Eulacestoma > Eulacestoma nigropectus. Next base: position 122,952 of record VZTE01001191.1, read on the forward strand.
CTTATTAGGGCTGTTATTCATTTTTGTCTTACCTCTGAAGCAAGTTTTGGAAGTTTTTCTTAGACAAATAAATGCTCACTGTACATAAGAGAGAGACAAGAAAGGATTCAAAACTTTGGCCCCACCCTGTAATTTTGACATAAACTAAAGAAATTGTACTGAGGACATTGCCAGATATCTCTTTCTGTGACTATGCCCCATCCCAGGGACAAGGATCTTCACAAACAGCTTGGAATAGGCTGTGGTATATTCATTTTAGTAAGGAAAATATGAGCACAAGTGATTGCAAATAGACTGGATGGTCCTGAACACCTGAAAATATAAAAAGCAAGAAAAAAACCAATAAAATGTCAGGATTATTTAGAGGAGATGGGATCCTGCTTTCTGGGAGGGGAGGAAGTGGCATGGGAACAGGGAGACTCTTCTCAGTCAGTAAGAACACAAATGAGGAAGACGGGAGAAGGAAGAAGTTGAGGCCACTGTGGTTCCCACTCCTCATGGCAGAGGGAATTCCAGCATGACCTTCTTGACCTCCTGACTGAAAGACCCCAAGGACTGTGACCAGGTATTGCTTTTAGCTGGGGTGGAGTTCAGTTTCTCCATGGCAGCTTGCAGGGGGCTGTGTTCTAAAACTGTGTGAATAATGCTGAAAATAGTGCAGATCCCACACTGATCCCACACTGGTAACGCACTGACACCACACTGATACCACACTGATGTTTCAGTTGTTGCTGGTCCGTGCTCACACAGCATTTACTCCTCCTCACCCTCCCAGCGAGCTGCTGGGGTGCGCAAGGGGCTGGGAGGGGAGCGGCCAGCACAGCTGATCCCAAACAACCCAGACCATCTGACATCACGCTCAGCAATAAAACTGGGTAGGTGGAGGGTGGTGGGTGTTGCCATTGCTCAGGGGCTGTTTGGAGGTGAGAATTGGTTTTCTTTTTCATCACTTGCTTTTCTTATTTCCCTCTCATGTCACCAACAATTCAGCATTATCTCCAAAATACCCTGTACTCAGAGCTGGGTTAGAATTAGTGGGGGGTTGAAAGCTACTGGTTTTGCACCACTAGTCCTGATCTTAATTAACATTAAACTGTTAGCAGGAAGTGTCTTCTGAGTGAATGAATCCACTGAAGTTTGGGTTTGGAAATTGAAATCGTCTTGATCGGTCTTTCTTTTAAATCCTCCCATCACAGCCGTCTCTAATTTCCTCGGTGATAGAAGTTCAGGAGCTGCACCTCCCACTTGTGAAGCACAAAGTCTATTAGAAGAGAAAAATCTCTGATTGAAGTCATGAAGCTACTTGACATTTGAAAAGCCTGCAAATGAGACAGCTGTTTCCCACTGCTTTTCGTTGATGTGCTGGAAATGATCACCTGTCTGAGCTCATCCAAGGAGTATAAGTCCTGGCACTCCCTTGTTTCCTGTGGGCTGACATGAAGGAGCTTTCTGATTTTATCCACAAAAGTTCCTTTATTTTAGTAACAATTTGGGCTTTTTTTGCCATTCTTCCCTTGATTTTGTGGGGCATTAATTAAGCACCCTGAGCCTCGTTTCATGAGTAGACCTTCATTTCATATCTAGGTCACCTTTTCTCTGGTTTAGACTAGATGGGTTTGATTTTCTGAGTGTCAGGGCTCAAGAAATCTTGTTATACATCATTAATTATTCATTTAATTTTAATTTTCTTTTTCTTTCTCAAAAGAAGCTTGTAAAAATACATATTTGTGGAGATTGTGATGGAGGAAATACTTGCCACAGGGAACAGAATTCAGCTCCCAGTGTTAAGTTTCACCTGATCTTCCCAGCTCACTTGCCAGTGTTTTCTGTTGTTATTGGGGATTTTTTCAGAACATTTGTGTGAAGCATTTGCGTCTGCGAATAGCGCCATTCCAAAATGAATATGGTGTTACACAACATGAAAGAGCCTTTGGAACCCCTCACACAATTATTGTTTGTGGAATTTAGGATGCGAGCTTTCACAATGGAGAAATCCAGACAGATACAGCTCTGGAGTGAGTTGGCAGAAAAATTGGCAAGGGAAGTTCACTCAAACTTTCTGTTCTCTCTCCAAGAAGAAGAAAAGGGGGAGACTCCTGATACCTGTGAATTCTTTCACTGATTGGGAATTCAGTCACAATAGAGGATGTGTCTGGTGAGGACAAGAGGCCAAGGAGCTGTTATCGATGTTGATCATTTGGAAGGCCTTTTGCTTTCCAGTGCTGCACTGACAATGTGAATTTACCTGACATCACAAAAACCAGAATAGATTAAATCCACGTTTCTGGTCCCTTTGTTACTAAGCAGAACAGAAGAATCCCTAATGCTGCAGTTGTGTTGGATCAACTCTATTTACCCCGGTTTATCCCTTTCTAGAGCAATTGTACTGGACAGTCTTGTCCAGGCTCATCTTCCACTGCTTTAATGGGAGAATAAAAGTTTTACAGTCTAAAGTGTGACAGTTTTCTCAATGCCTGCTCAGAGCTGTAAAATACCAATGCAAGAACTGCAGCTGGAGGAAGGACAGAAGCAAAGATGTTCTTGTAAGTGAATCAACACTTTTTGTTTAAGTTTGTAGTATTTTATTCCTATGTACACAGACTTTCTTCTCATTCCATGAAAAAGTTTCCCACCCCACATCAATCCTGAGTTTTCAACAGGAGCATTGCATCAGTCTGTTTTTTCCATTTCATGATATTATAAACTTAATTGAAATTCCTCTCATTTTTGCTTTTTGTGAGCTTTAAGCCAAACATAATGACACTTACGTAAAACTAAATAATTTTCCTTCTCATTTGTACAACCTGTTCCAATCTTATTTTGTCATTTTCAAAATGGGTCGTTAGTTAGAAAACTGCTCCAGGTGAGGTTTCTGTCCCTTATTCCCTAGTACTCCTCTCATTTTGGGGGAAATTAACCATGACATTCTCAGAATCAGATTATTCCCAGTTGCTATAAAATCCTGTGATTTAGTTTCATTATGTAATATTGGCAGCAAGAAGATTCTTAATTAGTTGTACTTGCTCTGTAGAAAAGTTTTTAGAAAAGTCAGTAAAATCAAAAGTTCAACCTAAGCATGTTCTCCAAACTTAAATTAACCAGATTAATCACTAGAGTAGCTTGAGGTTACAAAATGAGGGAAGATGTGATTCTTAGCAAAAATTGCACATGGAATATTATGGGAGCCAAAGGCACTTCCAAGGAGAATCATTTCCCAAGGAAATACAGCTTTTATCTGGGGAAGAATGCTGGCATTCCATGTTTCCTCCACTGCTGCACTATGGGCTGTTCCAGACGAGTGCTGGATAGCAAACAAAAATGAAATACAGCCTCCAGGCTGAGCAATTTAAAAGAGATTCAGACAAGACGTATCAAGCAAAATCAAAGTTTCCCTCATGAATCACTGCTTTTGCAGAAACCTCCTCTTCTTTTCTCCTGCTCTGGTTATTTACAATGATAAATTTGACTTGAAACTCCTGCATTTAAGTAAGACAGAGGATAAGAAGGAGATGAAATTGTATGAATGATTAATATATGCCCTGTCTATGGAGCTCTGGAAGGAATCTGCAGTTTTTGGAGTCTGTACTTTTTGCTTGTTCACAAGTTTTAACAAACTTTGTATTTCAGACTTCTGCCAACTGCTGACAGCAAAGACAATCTGTCTTTTTTCTGCCTGTATGGAGAAAGTGACAATAATTTGATTAGGCTGATTTATAACATTAGAAAGCAAGAAGAAGATGAGGAGGGAATTAATCAAATTATGACAAACTGATCCCAGAGAAACTGTGAATTATTAGAGTTTTCTTTTTTAGTCAATAGGATACCTCTGGAAGTAAACTAGACCATAGCTGATTAGATTAAAAGAATAATAGCTGTGATTTCTGCCTGATAATTGTCACCTAGAGCAGATAAATTAAAGGTCCCACAAAGCAGAAATCACCTCATCGTACAGGAGGGTGTATTTATAGTGAAAATGATCTAACAATGTATTTTCATTCTGTTAGAAGGGTTCTAGATTTTGTTTCCTTAGTATATATTGCCAGTTGGAGACTTGGGGTAAGCTTTAAAGGAACTCATTCATGGTAAAGGATGGAAGTTTTAGGGTAAATTCCCCAAAATTCTGATTACCTGCTTCCTCTTCCCATGTTGGCTGAAGTACATCTCTTATCATGCTGAAATGTGGTGTTAGATAAAGGGCTACCCTGACGAAATACGTTGTTTGTAGGAACTGGACCTTCTTGGGAAACTCTCTCCTGTATTTTCCCATCTGAATTTATCAATATTAGGATTTCCAGTGCAGACCTCAGACTGCATGAGCTCCAGTGGGGGAAGTTTTATTTTTGGTTACTTTTTGTCTACGTGAAGACTAGGACCAAAATTTTGGAGGAGAAATGTCTACCAAGAAAAAAAATCAACCCCACAAGCAAGCAAAGAACCCTTCTCTCAAAATAAACACCTGTGCATGTAGTGACAGGACACAGGGAATGGCTTCCCACTGCCAGAGGGCAGGGTTGGAGGGGATATTGGGAAGGAATTCTTCCCTGTAAGGGTGGGGAGGCCCTGGCACAGGGTGCCCAGAGAAGCTGTGGCTGCCCCTGGATCCCTGGAAGTGTCCAAGGCCAGGCTGGATGGGGCTTGGAGCAGCCTGGGATAGTGGAAGGTGTCCCTGCCCATGGCAGGGGGTGGCACTGGATGGGCTTTAAGGTCCCTCCCAACCCAGACCCTTCTGGGATTCTGTGGACATCAGAAAGCAGGTGATGAGCATTCTGGGATTTTTTTTTTGTTTTTCTGCTCTTATGAATTCGCTGATATTGAGAAATAGGAGAAAAATCTAATGAAGGACATCTGTCTGAACACCTCCTGTGGGGAACTACAAGACATTGTTGTAAAAAATATTGTCAGGTTTTGTTGATGAACATGGAGCATTCTACAGCCACAGTTGTGTTCCATAATATCCTGAGAAAACCAGTAGCTCCTGTGAGAACATTGCATTAATAATACTCAAATTTCCACATTTTTGTCATTCATTCCAATGAGACTGGAATGAAATATTGTGCAGCTTTGCAGGATTCATGGAATAGTTTAATTCTCCATCTGGAGCAGTGATCTGGACACATGCTGATCTCATCCACTAAATCTGGGTGTTCTGAGGTGCAGAAACAGCATCTCAGCAAGAGAAGAAAAGGGGCGCAAGAAGGACAAAGAAATCTTGTGAGAATCCTGTAGAAAAGAAAACCAACAGCATCATCTCTCTAATAGCTGCCCTGAGTTCTTCCTTTGGGAAAGGGTTTAAAGCAGGAGTCAGTTTGAACAAGCATTAGCCAATTAGCCCAGAGCAAGTGCTCCAAGTCTTGAAGTGACAACAAGAAAAGTGGAGGCAAACAGTCAGTAAACAGTTGGAGTGGTTCTCTGTGTCTCGTAAGGCCAACAGATAAAGTAATTACCAAATAATTCAGAAGTCAGTGTCCGAAAAATATCTATATAATCTACAAGAGCTGCCTCCTCAGGGCAATAAATTTGCTATTATCTGCTGATAAATGCATTCTTGAGCCTGGTTCTGCTCTGGAGGCTTTTCTAGGAATGTTAATAACAGCATTTCAGGGGGAGGATGCTGAATGGAAAATTGCAGTAAGATCCAGGGAATGCTTCTTCAATTCACAGATCTAAGCGAAATTCCCAGAGTTAACATTGAATTGTAGGGAACAAATTTACAACAAAATCCTTAAGTTTAGTTTTTGTTCTCTTCTTTTGTTCCAATGAATCTAGAAGTGTTTGCAATGTTCTTCTTAATTCTCTCAATTCATAAATCTCCAAAGTGTAGCGTAAATATAGTACAGGATCTTGGGGTCACCTGGGAATGTCTCTGCAGACACGTTAATCTTACTGATAACAGCCTGAGATTATCAGTGTAAATAGCTCATTTCTCATTGTCCTGATTACATGGGCCAAACAAACATGATTTGTCTTGTGCTGTCAGGACTATTTATTTAATCCAAATGTGATATTTTTGCATTCCTAAAATACAGGAGTGATTTCCCTGTGGTGACTGCAAAGGTAAACCAAGAGACTCTTGATTCCCTGAGGCCAGTTCACTTTGTCTTTTCTGGCTTGGGCACTTGGGAGCAATTGAAGGAAAATTTATCTTTCTATGATAAGTGCTTTCTTTGAACACAGATATCACTCTACATGCCTGAGAGAGAGGTGTCTTTCTGGGGTTTTATAAATTGTCGGAGCATCTTGTCATATTCCGTGCTTGCTGGGTTTTCCAAAGGAGCAGTCTGTGCTGCACACGCTCTCTGGTGAAGAAGCCAAAAGCAAATCCCTTTGCAGTTATTCCTCCTCTGCCATATGGAGCAGGAGGCTGCTGTGAGGTTGCCTCACTCATGGTGGGGAGTGTGGCTCGATCTCCTCTGTGACTGTGGTATGAGTTACAGTGCTGGCAGAAGGATAAATTCCATGTGGGATGGGCTGCAAGAAGAGCCTCTCGCAGCTACTTCAGGTATGTTTTGAGCATAGACTACACCAGTCACAGAATCAGAGTCTCCCACTGGTTTGGGTTGGAAGGGACCTTAAAACCCATCCAGTGCCACCCTTTTCCATGGGCAGGGACACCTTCCACTATTCCAGGTTTCTCCAAGCCCCGTCCAACCTGGCTTTGAGCAGTACCAATCAATAAAACACGTGAAACACAGACCCATGGACAGGACAAAGGACAGGAAAGCAGCAGATTTTGACATCAGTTTGGAGAGTTCTGTCCCAGCAGAAGATATTGCCAGAATGCTTATGGCAGAGCCAGCTGGAGAGCAGGAGCTGGAGTCAAAGTCCTGTTTCCTCCCCAGATTTCCTTTCCCAGTGCTGGTGTTTTATACCCTTCTCCCAAAAGAAAAAGGGATAATCTCATCTGCTCTTGATAGAGTTGAAATTATTTTTGAGACCAGGATTTTTTCTGGTTTCACCAGGCTCCTTTCTTGCTTATTCTGTAGAATACCTTGTCCAGCACACAGCTCTCCTGCTTCTCAATTCCCTATTTTTATCTTGCTGATTCTACTGTTTCCAAGCGTTTTCCCCTGTGCTCTCTGTGCAACTGTACCACGGGTCTCTGCTGACCCCTTTGTGGCTGCAGATATTTATGTAAATGGATAGAGTTATGATCAGAGTGTCTTCCTCTCACAAAAAAGTCTTGCTAAATGCTTTTTGTCTTACTGCCAGCTGCACTGTTTCGGTGTGTTCGTGCCTTGGTGCAAGGCAAGCAAATACTCACTGCCTTTTTCTTCAGCTGCTGCTGCTTTTTGCAGGAAACAGGTCCCTGCATCAGCTCTGCTCCACTGCCCTGATTCACTTGGGAATAGCTCAGTCCCCTGATAAAAGTGATGCTGCTCCATCACTTGTTCAGGTTTAGATTTCAAAACGCCCCCAAAAACTGAAGACAGTTAGTGATGATGAATTGTTAAGCACTGTGGCCACGAAGACTTTAAATTGTCTGCTTTGGAGATCCCTTTGAAGCCACACTTGGTGACAACACTTCCATGTGAGACCATTGCTGGCGCAGTGTTTCAGCCTCTTTTAACTCTGTTGATTGGAAAAAACCCCACCTCTTAACATTTCAAAAGTGGAGCTTGGCTTCCTCTGTAATGCTGTGGAAATGTGTGAGTCAGGGTTTTTCTGCAAGATGTATTGGTGTTCACTTTGCTTTTCCTTCGCTACTGATATTTTCCCAGCAGGATGTATTTTTGGAGATATGCATAAGTACTTCGGATTCTGTTTGTTTTCAATGAGTTTGTTTTAGAAGAGTGAAAGGACGTGTTCCCAGAAGCTGTTTGCTGTTTTGGTTGTTTGACTGGTGTGCCAGCATTCCCCTGATAGGGAGACTGTGGGGAAGGGCTCATCACTCCTAGGACTTTGAAGACAGAGTTTTCACAGACTCTGTTAGCAGCATTTTAGCTGGGAGGTTTTGTTTTTCAGAAAGGCAACTTCATGCAAATTCCTCATTTCCAATGCATTTTGTTGGCAAAAACTTCCTTTTCTGTGTTCTTAAAAGCAACAGAGCTCCTTTGTCTGTTTATTGATATTCTTCTGAATTAGGAAGGGGGGCTTTTATTATTGTTTTTGATATTTTCCTTGCAATTTTCTTTTAGGTTTGAACTTGTTCAGTGATTGCCAGGCCAGCAGTAGAACATTAAAACTATTTGAGAACATTTTACCAGTGTGTAAAGTCTCAGTTTGGCTATTCTGTTTTCTGGTTTGATTGGTTTAGTGGGCACCATGGTATTCAGAGCTGGGACTTGATGATCTTGGAGGTCTTTTCTGACATATAGGATTCTCTGTTTCTATGGGAACAGGACAATATCTCTTAAATCATTACATTCAAACGTACTTTCAAATGCATCTTTAATAAGCCAACATTTCACTCACAGTTATCTGTTTCTAATGTCTGAGTAGATCTGGATTGACATTAAAAGGCTACATCAGCGAAAATATGTCCCGGTATTCCCAATGTTTCATATTCACCACTTCTGAAAAAAAGGCTGCTCAGGATCTTCATCTTTCGCTGAGTTTAATTGGGAAATTCAAGTTTTAGTCAATGGGAACCAGTTGAAAAAGTCTTCCGAGATAATAAATGGAAGCCAGTAGGGATCTACAACCATTTCAGTGGAAAACAAAAAAAAAAACCAAAAAACCAAAAAATTATTAATGAAGGATGGGATAATGGAGTTCACTGCTCGTTTTTTCACCTGTTTACTCTTTCTTAGACCCTTGACACTATAAGAAGCTTCAGTCAGGAGTACAGCTCATTCCAGGTGAAGTATTCCATGCAGTGATGCACACCTAAGGAACAAGAATTATTACTGAAAAAAAACCTTCACTTAAATCCAGTGTAGTCAAAGTCCTTCCTTTTAAAAAGAAAATTTGAAAATGCTTAAAAATGTAGATGCAGAAGCAAAATGAAAGGTGAGTTCTCAAAATTTTTGGAACAGAATGTATATATATCTTTTATTGGGAAAATCTACCTGAGGTCGATGTCCTTGGATTCAGTACTGCATTCCACATTTCCCTGTAAAACAAGCTCTTATCTAAAGAATTTAGTAGCAATTTAAACTAGTTACTTAAGGAGCATTCTAAAATTATTGGGGCTTTACAGCCTATGTTCTTATGATAAAAGTGCTTGGAAACCAACCTTGTTCCCAGGAAATCAGTGGCGAGAGTCTTACAAATGTCAAGTGGGTGTTTTACTACAAACGAACCCGAGTTTGTAACGCAGTAAAGCACTGAGCTTATAAAAGACAAGAAGAAGAAAGAAAAAAGAAAGAAAAAGCTCTGCTTTTCTGGGGCTGAAATAAACAATTAACCAGGCCTAGAAGGTTCTTCCACCTTTGGAGTGCCTCAGGGTTTAAAAAAAGGCTACAGATACCTCTGTAAATAAACGTCTCACTCAAACTTATATCCCATTAATGTCCACTTAGTTGTTTGCTGAAAATTCCAAGTTCCCATGTTCCTTGCCCCAAGTTAAAACAGAAAAGCTGCTAATTTTTAATGATTTATTATTACCAAGAGTGTTGGAGAGGAAGAACTTTGCTATAAGCAAACAATACTCAACGGAGTATAATTAAATATTTACATCTTTTCCCTTTTTATATACACATATATATATATGTGTGTGTGTGTGTATGTATATAAAATGTTTTTTTTCCATTCAGGGACTTAATAGAGGTTTTAGTAAATGCAACTTTCTCAGTTATGCTCTCTCAACCAAGCCACTCATTCTTGAATCCTCAGAAGCATCAAACATGAGTTGTTGTAGCCTAATCACCAGAACATATTCAATAATATTACTAAATGGAGAGAGGCTTTATGGCAAATACCATTTCTTAACTCAAAGGCAGCTCTTCAAAGCCTGAATTAGAGGCCCAAAATTCAGCCTTTAAGGCTGTCAAAGTGCACAGAGCATTGAAGAAGACTCCAAAACTATCCCCACCTGCAAATAATTTTCCAGCAAGCTGGAAATTACATCTTGAGATGTAATTCATGAGAATTTGGAATTACAAGTTTTATAAATTCAAATGTTTGAAGTTTCAGAATGTTATCAGTAAGATAGGGAAAGAGCCAATTCTCTTAAATTTGATGAGGCCATTTCTTCACTCTAAATTCCAAACAAAAATGTTATATTTACTTTCTGAATATTCTGTCAGTGTTTTTCTCCACTAGAAAAATCAAGGAAATTTATGGCCTCACTTAGAAACTCTGACTTACACATTTTCCAGTGGTAGTTTTGAGGTTGAAACTCTGTATTTTTTCTCTAGGCTTTGGTTTTCACTTTGATCAGGAACCACTACAATGTTGTCAATCATTTTCAAACAGCTGGTGTGCTGGACACTGCCATTTCTTCATCAATTTTTCTTTATTTCATTAATTAGAACACCTGTAGCTGTTGACTTTACTACTCATATTTTAAGAAACAGACAAACTTTTGTTTGGTTTTGTCTGTTTTTGTTGGTTTCTTTTGTTCCAGACAAGCAAAAGAAACTATTGCAAAGGTATTGATATTACTGCTGCTGAAAACTTCATTATTCCGAAGCCAGGAGCCACAAAACAGCCACAAAATAGTTCAATATGTTTAAAGCTGACTAAGAAAATAGTTTCCTGGCATGTTTAAATAATACTAAGAGGAAAGTAATAAGCCTGTAGGTCTTATTATAGCCAGCAGAAAAAAAGCAGAAAAATAAGTCTCTTTAAAAACTGTGAAGCTTAACTTTTTTTATTATGAAGACAAAGCACCACCTGTGACCTTTAAGAGATTTATTTTGTTCCCTCACCCGTTCCTCTGTGCGAAGGATTAAAACATTATTCATTCCACAGCTGTAAAAAAAATCTGTCATCTACACTACTTTTGATTTTCTTCTCCACACATCCATTATGTTTCAAATAAACTTTTTTTTTTTTTTTTTCAACTCCTGGAGTTCTTAAACAACTTCTTCAAACACTCCGGAGAAGTGTTGACAAAGCTGTGAATAATGTTCAGCTGAATCGTATTTGTCACACAGAAACACCTCAGCTCCAGCATGCATTTCCCCCGGGACAACGTGTTAAACAATGGAAACTCAATTCTACAGCTTCCAAGGAGACTTATCTTGCCCAGGTGTGATCACGGCACAGCACCCCTCCAGGAGGAAAAGTTCACAGCTTAACAGTTACCTGGCTATTTCCATAACTGATTTACTCGGACCACGCTGGGATTCATGTAGCAAACATCATTGTATTTTAGAGGTGCTTTTAATCAGCTGGACTCACCCAATGTTTATATCACCTCGAGTATGCAGTAGTCATAATTAACAGGTTATATCAGGTATATAATGCACAATTTCATAGCATCCTTGCTGTTCTTAATAGTTTAGTTAGCATTGCAGGATTGTTTCACCATGATTGGATCTTTTATTATACATTGACTTGCTTACACATAGAATCATGGAATATCCTGAGGTGGAAGGGACCCACCAGCATCATCCAGTCTCACCCCTGGCCCTGCAGAGACACCCCAACAATCCCACCCTGGGCATCCCTGGGAGCGTTGCCAAAACCCTCCTGGAGCTCTGGCAGCCTTGGGGCCGTGCCCATTCCCTGTTCAGTGCCCCAGCACCCTCGGGGGGAAGAATCCTTCTCAAACAGCCAACCTAAACTTTCTCTGACACAACTCCAGCTGTTCTCTCAGGTTCTGTCCCTCCTCATCTTCAAACTGTCATCCCATGAATTGTTATTTAGAATAACCGTGGTTTCCTTCCTCTATAACTTATTCTCGATGATTCTTTTCATCTCACTCGAGTTGTGAAGGGCCTGAACTATGGTTATAACCAACCACAGCCAAGTTAATGTGGGAATTTAGAGAGACCATTCCCAGAGGAGAGAGGCAGCTCTCCTGCATTTGCAAGCAGAAAGTGTGCGACGCTGTTGGGCCACGGAAGGAGCGAGAGGAAGCCCTGTTCAGCCCAGTCTCTTTTCAAGCCTTACAGTGTCGCTGGCCTGCAGCACTCAGGCTCCTTTGACATAACATTATTACAAGTCGCTGTCAGATCACCGTCAAACTACTTCAATCATACTCTGTGCTGCTAAAAAACTCTGCAATTACCTCCAGCTCATGCAGGACAGAGCAGGGCAATTCCTATGAAGTTTGGGCGGGGGCTTTTTGCTCCTTCCCGCTGCTCTACTGTGCACAAACTGCTTGTTGGTGTTTTGATGGGGTTCAAGGTCTTGGTCTCAATGTTTAAAGCCCTTAATAGAGTGGGTCGCACTCTCTTGCTGGAGTTCTGATCTTTAGGGATCTTTCATCTCGCCTTGGGAGATCTGAGGGAAAAGGTTAATCGTTGCCGGGGTAGAAAGAAAGCCTCAGTTCGGCTCCGAGCTTTGCGGCTGTGCCGTCAGATCTGTGAAATGCCTTCCTTGAAGAGGAGAGAGACTACAGACTCGGGCTCTTGAAAGAGGCACAAAGGCCTTACTTATCTTTGCAGATATTGGGGAGGCACCTCTGATTCCTCTTGACTTTTTCTTTTCCCGAGGCTAAAGGTTGAAGTAGAAAGAGCTCAGCACAGTTATAGCTGCACATCCGTACTTCTGAGCATGGACTCTGTGGCAGTTCCTCCTCACACACCTGCAGAGGAACTCAGTTGCTGAGACCTGAGACCTCAGTTGCTTCCCAAACCAGAAGATCCATCTCATAAGAAGAAAATGGCCCCTAAATCCTTTAAGTGGTCCTACAGCCATGCTAATTCTGGTCCTTTCATGCCTTCACAGCAGGAAGTGAGCATTTTTTTATCAGTATTTTATAGAATCACAGAAGGGTTTCAGTTGGAAGAGATCTTAAAGATCATCTGGTTCCTACCTCCTGTCGTGGGCAGGGACACCTTCCTGGGATAACTGAGCTTCTCCATTTCTCTTTGCCTCCTGGAATGTGTTTTGATCCAGGCACAGCTTGCTTTAGGCTAAGAAACCAAGAGAGTAGCCAAATTCAGTTTTCCTTTAGAGGACCTGTGTTTAGAACAATCCTGTCTTAACCCCAAGACACTTGTGCTCAGAACAGCACACCAGCAGTGTCATTCTGAAATAGTTAAACTCAAAACTATGGTTGCACTATTCACAGAGCTGTCATTTTGATAGCATTCTGAAGATCAGGAAGACAACAAGATTTCTATTTCAAAACTTAATTTCTGAAGGACTTTGGAAATTTGTTCTGTAGTATTTCTGTTGACACCACTTTTCAACCTGTTAGATTTGGGATGAACTTGCACTTTTTGTCTTTTGTTCTGGTTTTGTCTTCTGTTAAATTTCTGGAGAGGAGACTTCTCTGTGGCCTCACTCAGAGCGCCAAGAACACACATAAACTGAAAACTGAAAGCCAGCTGACATTGACCAGGTTTCAGTGGTTTTGGTCAAATATCTAAAATTTAGATAAAGACTTAAGTATCACTGATCAGAGCTCTTACTGTCTTGTTCCCCTGATCTATAGCAGTTTCAAGCACCAGGGACGAGATATCCTCACTGTAAAAGGGTTGAAATTATGATGACCACTCACTCATAGCATGTTGTCTTCAAGCCTTGTCATTGAGCTGCAGTTCAGAAAAGCAGAATCCACCATTTAGGAGAAGCAAAAGTCTCCTAATTCCATTTGTATTAAACCAGTCACATCACTCAGGAGCTGTATTCTGTATGGATCCACTTTTGGGGAAGCAGTTGTTTAAGATAATCATGAAGGTTTTTTTTTTCTTTATGAGCAGAATAAATAGAGAATAAAAGTTTTGAATGCAAGGTTACACCCACCTTGGTTCTTTCTATAATAATTCCATTAAGTGGCAGATAATGCCAATTGAAGTGGAAGTGAGAGAGAAATTCTGGGGTCATGCAATGGTTGTAATCTGAGCCCTCAGTATCCACTCAGCATTGACTCTTTGGATGCTGTTCAGATAAAATTTTGTGTCAATCCTGTAAACCAGCACTCCCCACAAACAGTTTCTTTACAGTCATTGCACATTTACATGTTTTTTAAAGAAGAATTAATTTTGCTTTTTTTCCTTTCCTTCTAATATAAGCTTTTTATTGACAAATCATAATTCAATTATAGCTCAAATCCCTGTAGTATGTGTGACAATTCACTTCAGCCATGGACAGCACGAGAGTATTACAGAGGAGAACACTGGATAATAAGGCAGCATACAGGAATTAGTTTTATTTCTGCAAATGAGTATTTCATTGCAATGAGAACAGTGTGCTTATGTTCTGAGGGGCTTTAAAATCAAGTGTATTTCCATGGGTCTGAGGACAGAAATGAAAGCTTACAAGGAGAAGATTGGTATTCTTTTGCCTGCAGTAACAAGATTCTCTAAGTTTTGAACAAATAGAAAATGAGTGAGATCAATTTGCATCTTCTCTCCACTGAGCACAGTGTAGAGTGAGAAAGACAAATGGCAGACAATGTTTAGAGTAGAGTCTAACATTAATGTTATTTACCCATGGAGTTCAATACCTGGGTACATAGGATGAGAGCAGTCTTCTTAGAAATTATGTTGGTCTATCTTGTTTAAATAATATTGCAAACTGTCTGCTAATTGTTCTTAATATACTTATGATCTGGGAAATTTTATTTGGTGAAGTATTATTCAGCTAACTCCTAACAAGTCTGTTAATTATTAACCTAATTACTCATTCTGTTACAGGGCCAACATTTTTTCAGACTATTTTTCTCAATTTCTAAGAAAATTAAAAATTGGAAGCTGAAAAAGGGGCAGACCATATAGACTTATTTTCTGTATCCAAGGTAATATTAGGAATTATTTGATCAGTTCCTGGCTTGGAGAGGGGATTTTTCATGGGAAAGGATATGAAACTGAATGCCGAAAAACTAGAATTACTCAACTTCACTGGAGGAATTGGATGAAAAGTTCTAAAGGTGAATAAACAGCAAGAACTTTAAATTTGAAAAATGGACTTAGGGTTGTGGTAGTCTCAGTGATTGAGAATGATTGTCTGTTTGAGATGTTTGAGATTTGCTGCAAGAATCCATGGGGGCACATAATGTGATATATGCTCCTAATGGCCCTTTCCAGCATTAAAACTGTGACAGAAATTTTCTGAAGGCCCAGTAACTCTGCAGTTTCTTCTGCCACAATACTTTTCTTTCTGTGATGATTTCCCCAGCAAGTTCAAATCTCCACCATCACGTGAAATGTGTGTTTGGCAAGAACCAAGCCTGTTTTAGTGAAGGAAACACAGAGAACCAACACTGAATATGGAGATGATATTTATTTTGGATTTCTCTAAGGCTCCGAAAGCCCTCTTGATTAAATGGATTCAATATTTTGGTGCTGCCGCAGATGCTGCATTCAGATCAGAGCCAACCCTCTAGAGCAGAATAATAGACTAAAAATCCAACTAGAACAGATCAAGTGCAGTCAAGGAAGGTGTATTTCAATTTAATCATCAGAGAGTAATTCTTGTGTTCTTTGTGCCTATGCTATTGATCTTGGCATCTCCAAGGGGTTGTAAACACACCCTGTGCACTGTCAGGTTGTGCCCCAAAGCTGCTTCTACCCAGCTGTAACACGTACATGACTGCAAGGGTCGGAAAATTCTGATTTCCGTTCAAGCTCTTGAGGATTCAGTATGTTCCTGTCTGTGGACTTTCAAGGCCTCTCCCAACATGTTGTGCTCGTACTCTTGGTGGCCTCTATATTTTAAAAACAGCCTCCAAGTTGTCTCTCTGTAATCATAAAGCTAATTTTTAATTAGCACAATGTAGCGACAGATACATCTTGAAAAGGTCACTACAAAATAATGCCCAGCAAGACTATACAATATACTTTATATGCGAATATCTCAGTCATAATTTATTACAAATATCATACTTTGGTAACTATTTGCTATTGCTATTTAATATTTGTATCAATATCACTGGTTTGTTATAAAAATTGTTTACCATGCATATAATCACAACATACAGTACCATGAATAATTTGGGTTAACTTATTGAGAAAACACTTCGAAGCTACAAACTTTTGATTTCTGGTATTAATTTGTTCAGTCAGTGTCAGTTTTTTGTTCTGATTATTGCTCTGTTTATCGCAACTTTGTCTTTTTTCTTCACTTCTTGCCTCTGTGTGAATATTCCATCTAATTAAAAATTATAATGCTCTAAAAAAAGGCTTGAGATAATGTGCAAGGGACAACTGATTTATCTTTTTAAGTGACAAAAGATTTTTGCTTTTTTTTTTTTTGCTTCTGGGACTGAAGTAATCAACAAGTAACATTGCCCAACTTTTTTGGCTGAGAATAAAGAAAAATATTCATAAAGAGTTTGGGGATATTTCTTATGCATGGTATTATTTGACTGTTTATGGTCATCACCGAAAATTTTATTTTCACTAAAATTTCATTGGTGGTTTTGTGCAGTGAGGAGGTTAAAGGTTGACTGCAACACGGCAATTACTTAAACCCAGGTCAATTTAAAGGCTCAGAATAATAAGCCTGTTTACAAAAATTTAAAAATTGCCAAAGTTAAGCATATAACTAAAACTGACACATATTTATAGGAAAATGATGTACAATTAGGTGGACAATGTGACATTGATCCAGTGTTAGGGTGCAACAATATCCACGCTTCTGATAACCTTGAGCTTAATGATTGAGAAAAATCTATGGAAAATCGGCAGCTTCATTGAGACTTGCAAGTAGAGACTGTTTAAAGCATCAAAAAAAAAACCTAAAATGAGGGTGGTATTTCTTTTGGAATATTGAAGTAGTGTTTTTAAGAGAAGATGGCATATAACCAGGATCCAATGGGGATTTGCAAATAAAACTGCATAATGTGTCCTTTTAATATTTTACTTTGCAGGCAATCCTATTATTTTGAAAGCCATATAACAAACATATCCATTTAGACTTAAATCCCATCTGG
This sequence comes from Eulacestoma nigropectus, assembly GCA_013397775.1. Taxonomy (NCBI): domain Eukaryota; kingdom Metazoa; phylum Chordata; class Aves; order Passeriformes; genus Eulacestoma; species Eulacestoma nigropectus. The sequence goes on from VZTE01001191.1 coordinate 139,885, forward strand.
ATTTGTATGAGAATTTGGCAATGATGTAAAGCAGCATTGTAAGGAAAACCTAAGGGAAAACTGACTAGAAAAATCAGCTGCAATGATACAGGAAAGAAAATAATTAGTAATGAAAGTTATCTGTTTTACAAGGAACCTGCTCTGATAGTTAAAGAGCCTGGCCTTTAAAATTTAAATAAAACATATAAAATTCGAGATCTGGCCTTTTCTGAATACAATTTAATGATTCATGTTAAAGACAACTGGATTTAGGAACAGGTGAATTCTTTTCCCCATCGCAGTAACTTTCCCAGGAGAAAGGACACAGAAGAACTGAGCTGGTGACAGTGAATTATTCATAATATACATGTGGATATGTAATATTAACATAGGATTTACGCTTTGATTTCATGATTTATTCATCGTGAACAGTGTACAGGGGCTATTCTCAATGGGAAATTTCTCTTCTCCTCACCCATGTTCCCATGCATGGTTCCCACCCATCCTGCCAGCTATGGGAGGAAACTACTGGAAATCTAATGGAGCAGAGTACAAGCATGAGGAAAACCAGCCCATTTGGGCAGCAGCCCATATTTACATTCATTTTAAGCTCTTAGAGTGCAGTGGCTACTGGGCAATGATTTATGGGATTGTCTCTGGGCTTTTGCAATAAAGATTATGCTCGTACCTGGAAATCACAAATGTGCAAAATTCCACAGTCAATCTGTTTTCAGTTGGTTTATTTTTAATGCTAAACTTCCTTGCTGGTACAGAAATTGCCTGAACTAGCAGTACTTCTGTGAGAAGGTCAATAATTCAATATTAACTGAAACAGATTTTCTACGATTAAGCTCTAGAGGTTTTTATTTTGGGTACCAGAGATTCTTTGCATTAGAAGCAGACTTCATTTTGCAAAGAGAGCAATAATTTCTGATAGTTTTTACTTCTAGCACTTCATTTAGCGGCCACCAGCACATTTATTTGCAAAGCTAAAGCAAAAGCCAGCAACATTTAGCAGGTAATTGTTCTTCAAAGCCAGCAAAACAAAATAAAAATTCAAGAGGAGCACAATCAGTTACTAAAGCTGAGCAGACACATGGGGACGAAGGAAGGCGATGCCAGATGTCCAACTGCAATCCCTAAAAGTGTCTGTATAGGCCACTTGCAGACTGATAAATGACTGCTTTTCAGTTTACTTCACTAGCAAGACTCCTCCTACAACTCCTTTGGTTTGCAAGGCATTGGAAAACAATGTCATGGGAAGTGTTAGAGTTGCCATGCTTGGAAATGTTCAAAAAACCATGTGGATGTGGCCCTTGAGGACATGGTCTAGTGGTGAACATGGTGGTGGTGCTGGTTTTATGGTTGGACTTGGTGATTTTAAAGGGTTTTTTCCAACCTTTACAATTCTGTGGTTCCTCCATGCTTTGCAGCGGAATGTACATATGTGGGACAAAAATGGTTATGACTTCAGATCTATCTCTAGAATTTAATCTCTGAAATTTCTGACTTACCTAATAAATGAGGCTTCTCTACCCTGAATTGTTAACTGAACATATTGAGCTTTTTTCAAACTATTAACTCCCCAGATATTCAGGGCTTGGGTTGCTTTTGAATGATTTCTTCGGTAATAAGAAACTTGTAGTGAACTTTGGATTTTCATCCTTTAAAACCATTGACTTGCAGTTAGCCTATGAAAAGTGTAATTGATTTCCATTTAGCTGTAATGGAATTTCTGCCTGGGCTATATCGAGTGGGGTGAGGGATGTGGAGTTCAGTGAATCACTGTCCCGAGGCTCGCTCCGTCTTCTGTGACGCTCCGAGGGATGGGAGCTCCTTGGAAATAAAATTCCCACGTTTCTCTCCAGTCGATTCACTGCTGCAGTCAGTAAGGGATGTTTTTAAGCAGAAGCAAGGGCTGGATGATCGACCATAAAGCTTCTCTAATGAATTAAATTACACCAGTGATACTTTCTTATTGTTCCAGGCAGGAGTGCCTGATATCCAGCAGCCCGTGGGCAATAATACTGAGGAAGTAACAGAATCTCAGCTGATGTGGGTTATTGCTTTCCTATTTCCCCTATCAGCAAAGGATTTTAGGGCCATAGATTGGGACTACTAGTCTGAAATACATTTGAAGAGGTCAGAAGGTGTTATTGGATGTCCTCTGGGAAAGATTTTCTACTCCTCTTAAAAACAATACACATCAACCAATGCCTTATTTCAAAGTATTTCACTTCAAAAAGGTGCTCTCAACGGGTCTGAAAGAAATTTCTAGTAATATCTGCCATGTTAGTGTCACAGTTTCTGTTGCTGGGATGTTTCATAGGATGTTTCATAGGATGTTTCATATGGGATGTGGAGATAAGTTTTTAATTAGCTAGTTTTCCTGCTGTGTTTGTCTCTGCAGTCTTCTGAGGACAGGTACAATTCTTTAATCCTTCTGGGCAGCTTCCTGGTGCTTTCCAGGAAGGAATCTAGTGTTATATTCAACAGTTTCCTCAAGGAGGGGCAGACACTGATCTCTCCTTTCTGGTGACTGGGGCCAGGACCCAGGGAATGGCTGGAGCTGGACCAGGATAGGGTCAGGCTAAGGTTCTTCTCCTAAGGTTCTAGGATGAGGAAAATGTTCTTCCCCCAGAGGGTGCTGGGCACTGCCCAGGCTCCCCAGGGAATGGGCACGGCCCCAAGGCTGCCAGAGCTCCAGGAGCGTTTTGGCAACGCTCCCAGGGATGCCCAGGGTGGGATTGTTGGGGTGTCTCTGCAGGGCCTGGAGTTGGACTGGATGATGCTGGTGGGTCCCTTCCCACTCAGGACATTCTGTGATTCCTTGATTCCTCCCTACAAGTATCTCGGACAGTCTGCATTAAAAGTCTTCAGTTATTCTGGCTTCCTAACCACCTGAGTTATTCTGGCTTCCTAATCACTTTTGTTTACCAATCAGTTTTATTTGTTAGAAACCTTTGGGGTTTTTCTCTTTTATGTTTTAAACTAAACAGGGTGAGCTCCACCCCGTCTCTCCCAGCATCAGCCATGAGGGAGAGTCAGGGCTCAGGAGGCTTTGCACTGACTACACTGAGAGACACCCTCGCCTTGGGTAACAGATGATGTGTTCAGTCTGTGCAGAGATTTTGCATTTCAAAGGAAAGCACTTAATGGTAATCAACCCTTGTGTTTGCTGCTGCTCACTTCAAGAGGGGAGTGTTAGGAATACTTGACACGTGGAATAAATATTACAGAAGGGAAAATATTTTTCTCCACTTCGCAACACTTACTTTTTTATTTGACCTTATAATGAGATTTTATAAAACCTTGATGGGGTCTGACTCATGCTGATGTCAGCAGAGCTTCCTGGGGTGACTTTGGTCCTCCATATGGAGCTCATTCCCAGCTAGAGGTCTGCGGTGGGGAAGCATCTCCATCACTGTCAGCAGTAGGAGTGCTTATTCCAATCATCACCTCACAGCAATTACACAGAGGATGGGGTTAATTTTTGATCCCTCTCTCATTTACTCCAAGACACATCATTTTAATGTACACACTGACACATGGAGACGGACCATTTATGAGGGGTGATGGACTCCACTGCCATTAAGTTTTAATGCATCATTAATTTTCTAGGCAGATGTAAAACAAGACTCTGATATTCTGTTCTTCATTCCCAAGGTTGACTTAAAAGTCAGTGACCTCTCTTGATTGAGTGGTCATTAAACTAGTCTGAACTATAGTCATTTTAATCTTCAGAGCATATAAAAATTAGCAGTTAAAAAAAAACATGCAGATTTTTGCCTAAGACTCCGGCTTACTAATTTCTACATTAAAATTATGCATAGACTTCTCTTCAAATGTACCTGAGAGAACCTTTCAGATTCCTCAGTTTCCTTTGTCCAAGGTGAAATTCTATTCCAAATGATTTCATAATGCTAAAAACATTTCAGGAGCTTGACCTGCTAAGATTTAAACATTTTTGATTTTTAGGGATTTAAGTTATGCTCCTCAGCTAAAATTTGTGTGAAGGTGAGAAGAAAACAGGGGTGGAACGACAATGCATCCCTGTCCCTGGAGGGACAGGGGCTGGAATCAGGTGGTCTTTGAGGTCCCTTCTGACCCAAACTATCCCATGATTCCATGTGGATGTCCCCAGAGGTTTCAGATCCAAGGAGGTGGGGTACCTTCTGCTGGTGTAGATTTTGTTTCCTGGCCCAGTCCTCGACTGAGGGCACAGCTTCTGTCCTGGAACTGGTTGCATAGCTGCCCATGGACAGGGTGGGCACTAGGAAAACCCACACAACTCATTTTTGGGGGTCACTGGTAAGGTTAACCTTCCCATAAGGAATCTGGCATCTTAAAAAGGTTTCCACCTTCACACCCTGCTCCATCACAACTGAGATTTTAGTGTGAAATAAAAATTCCTCAAGTTTTGCTGCACCATGTGTGGCCAAATTGGCTTTTTCTGTTCTCTCTATTTTCTCTAAACCATCAGGTAGGTTTGGTGTGAACACATGAACTTAATTTAACTTCTGTGAATGGATTATTAATTTTTTTTTAATTAAAATGGAGGCAGGTTTTGTTTGTTGGTTGTTTTTTGGGAGTTTATGTGATTTTTTTTTCCTTGGTTTGGTCTGTTGTTGCCAGCTTGTTTGTGGTGTTTTTTGGCAGTGCTGGAATAAAATGCTGATTTTTGGCAATGTCCAAGGCCAGGTTGGATGGGGCTTGGAGCAACCTGGGCTAGTGGAAGGTATCCCTTCCCATGGCAGGGAGTGGCACTGGATGGGCTTTAAGGTCCCTTCCAGCCCAAACCATTCCATGTCATTATGATCCTATATCATTGTGCCTCCTTGTGAATGACTTGGTCCTCCAGTGAGTGAAAATTAAAGTAATTTTCGGTGCTAAGCATGATTATTATTTTATCTCTCGGCATACAAAAGCTATGAAGTGCCTTATTGGAGCTGGACAGGGATATAAGTGGGTAAATTGGAAGTGGGGTTGGTAGTTTAGTGCATATTATTTACCCAAATATCTGCATAAAGAGCAAAAATTAGTTCAGCTTTCCCAACTGGAGGAACATCCAAGCTCTTGCAGTGAGAAGAAAGAGATGCAAAGTGCTTTTTTTAATCTCCCCCGATATTTCAGGATTGTTATTTTACACAGACTAATGTAACAGAAGAATAAGCAGCAAAACAGTGCCTCTCACAACAGCGTTTTCAGAAACTTAATAAGAAGTCTCGCTTTCTTATCCTAATCACGAACACCAATTTAGTGTCTGTTCTTGTCCTGTTCCTGAAGAGCATCAGAATCATTTTCTTCCCGCAAGTCCTATTGATTGCTGTCCCGTAGAAGTTGAACGCCGTCTGTGCTATTTGTTTGGGTTTTGTTGTCAGTAATCCATTTTTGTTTGTATTTTTTTTCAGTTCTGCTATAAAATTCAAGTCAGTCTTGTTCTGAAATACAGGGAACTTGGGAACAGGTTGCCCTGAGGACTGCATTGTATTTTAATAAGAAGTGTTACATCACTCTTAGAAGCATCAGTTAATTGCCCTTGAACTTGTGTTAGGGACTGTTTCCTGTCCAATTTCTAGGTGTACTTATTGGGAATTCTTCCTAAAATTACTGAAGTGTGAGGAGGCAGGAGCAGCAGAGAGGGGCTTTTATGGATTGACCATGACCCCCCCTTGTCCGTCTCCCCTTGGGAGAGTTCAAGGAAGTGTGTGTGGTGGAAGGTGTTGTTTTAATCTGATTTTTCTTTCTTTATCCAAACATATTTTAGTTGGTGAGCAATACAATTAATTTTCCCCAAGCTGAGTCTGTTTTGCCTGTGACTATAATTGGTAAGTGACCTCCTTGTTTGTTTGTTTGTTTGTTTGTTTTTTTAATCACAATCCATGAGGTTTTTCATTTCATTTTCTCCCCTGCCCTGTTGAGGAGGGAGATCAGGAGAGCATCTGGGTGGTCTCTGGCAGCCAGCCCAGGTCAACATCTTTATATGAATGTATTTACATATTATTCCAATATTGGTATGAGAAAAAGTGCTGCTTTGGGATCACCTTCCACAGAGCACCAACTTTTACGACATTGTCAGGACAGATGAAGGTGGGAGTAACTTGAGGGAGCAATTAGGGGAGTATGAGAGTAATGCAAACAGAATTTTTGTTTATTGCCATTCTTTGCAATACTTTTGCATTTTAGGAGCACAAAATTATCCCGAATTGCAACAGTTTTAAGACTGCATGAAGATTATCATTCAGGACAGGGAGATTTCACTGCAGCCTCCTATAATTCTGCCCAAAACTTCACTGGTTTAGGAAGTGCTGTGTGGTTTCATGGAGCGTGATTAGGGCCGGACAGGGACTCCCCAGAGGAGCAACATCATTTCCCAAGGATTGTTGTCAGATCTTCACCCCAGGACATTATTTGGTGAACGCAGAGTGGACAGAAGTAGCTACCTACTCATAAATATTTATTTACATGTTAGGTTACTAATTTGAAAGCTTAAATTGAATTAATTTGGGTTTTTTAGCTTGTCCTAGGGTACAATGTAAGATGTGCCCAAAAGTATATATTCTATCACCATCTGCATAAGCTGTTAAAAACCAGTGGGGGAGTGTTCCCCACCTCCTGCATGACTCATCCCTGATAAACTCTGGGGATATCTCCTGTTAATGGGCCAGCTGTTGAAACCAGGTAGGGCAGTGTCCTTATCTCTCCCCTGACCCATCCGCCCTCCAGGGGGATCTCTTCTGTTCATGGGCCCATCAATGCCTTGCCTCATGACTCACCATCCCATTGTGAGATGCTCCGCCCAGGAGGAGGAACTAAGTGTACCCATCTGTAGATACTTGGAGGTTTGGAACACCAGAGTCTGCCCCTACCTCCTGGATTCCCAGAGGACAAGAGCTACACAGCCACCACTGGACCCTCCTAGGAAGACCAGACCCCTTGACAAGATCACTGCCTCAACAGAACCATCACTCCAGCAGACTGCAGGCACCGTTTAATGGCACTGCTACCAACACCCTGACCGACAGGGTGTCAGGTTGTATTCTGACTCTGTCAGTGGTTTTCTTTTTGTACTATTGCATTTATTTTATTTTTCTTATTAAATTGTATTTCTGACTTGGAGTCTCTCTGGTTTGCTTTCAAGCCAGTTCATAGCTATGAATAGAATAGAATGGTTTTGGCATAAGGACTTCAGTTGTGGTCAGACCTTTTTCTGCGTTTAAGTAAGCGCACAGCTCCACATGATTAATTGCTCTGGTTATAATGCTCTTGTTTCAATAATTATTATATTAGATAAATAAAACCTTATCTTCATGTATACCATTCATTCTAAATTTAAAAAAAAAACCAAAACACAAAACAAAGCAGACATTAAATTTTGTAGTAGCTGTTAATTGTAGAATTTCAATGGTTATTAAGGAATTCATTTACTAAGCTGAGGCATGGGCACAATTTGCCTGGAGAAGACCTGGTCTAGTGGAAGGTTCCCTGCCCATGGAAGGGGTTGGAATGAGATGAGTATAATTTTAACACATAAAAAAAATAAAAGAAAAATACTTATATAGGTCAGATGGTCACCCAAAGTGAGCTCACAAACACTTGGTGTTTATTTCTGAAGCTCAGCAATGAATATTTCCTGATGGTTTGCCAGTAAAATAAACTAAAATTTGCTCTCTTAAACATAAAAAACAAACAAACAAAAAAAAATTGAAAATGTAATACTTTTCCATGAAGATCTGTTTCAGTCAATAAGTTCCTTGTGTAATGACAAGCCCTACTGCAAACAAGAAAGCTGCTTAAACAAGGCGTTTATAACATGCAGCATATTACAGCACATTTTATGATTCATGTAGCCTAAATATGAATATAAATTGATGATTTTCTTCTTTCTTGTGCTTAACTGAAAATGTAAGGTTTTTTGGGGTTTTTCTTTGCTTTAACAACATACCAATGAGTTTTCAGAGCAAAGAGTCTTTCTACGTCATTAGACTTTGCCTACTTGTAAATATGTAAATGCTACTATAAATATTAGCATTTGTCTTGGTTGAAGGATGTAAATATGGCTGTGGGGAATATGTAGGTGGGAGATTAGGAAAGGGAGGAAACAGTAACGAGGAAAGTCTGGTGCAAGGTTTTCAAGTTTAAAAATTAAACTCGATTTTTAGAATTAAAATTCGTGGACGTTCCACTGTACTTTCAGCTTGTGCCCATTTTTAGGCTTATACTTAGCCTGGATTTGGAATTTCCAAACCACTGAGCTTAGGTTTGTTTGTTTCATGTGTAAAATTCTATAAGTTCTATAAATATGTAAATCCTCTGATAAGGTGTGTGTGCTTAAGGAAATTCTAAGTAGAATAAAAGCACAAAAACACCAGGGGAAAGTGGGAAGAGACTTGGCTAAACTTCACCTGAGTGCAGACAGGGACTCCGTGCTCCCAAACCCCTCTTTCTCCGTGAAATGTGACATTTCTGTCTCAGCAGATGAGACTCCAGGAATACTGACTCAGTTTTTAAACAAGGTCACTTCAATTTCCTGAATATCTACGAATATTGATGTGTTCTTTTGTAGATCACAGAATCCCAGGATGATTTGGGTTGGAAGGGACCTGAAACGCCATCCAGTCCCATCCACTGCCATGGGCAGGGACACCTTCCACTGTCCCAGTGTGCTCCAAGCCCAGTCCAACCTGGCCTGGGACACTTCCAGTGATCCAGGGGCAAGGTATGTGCCTGTTACAGGGAGAAGCAGAAAGTGGAAAAATTAGTCTCTTTCCAATAAAGAATGCAACAGTGCTCCACAGATGGATTAATTTACCTAAAAATATGTAGTTTTCTGTAGATATTTAAGTGTTACACAAATGAGTTATTTTAACATTGCAGTATCTTATTTACTTTAATGGATATAGTGAGGTTGACATTATTTATACCTCTAACAAGCTGCAAATAAGCTTAACTTAAACATTGTGGGCAAGAATGTCCCTGCCACAGCAAGATCATCTTTAAGGTCCCTTCTAACCCAAACTGTTCTGGTATTCTAGGAACACCCTGCTTTGACATTGCCTGTTGTGCAAAGCATCCTTCTCCAGGTCAGTCTGGAGACAGATTCCAGGTAATTTATTTTAGTATGAAATACTTTGTTAGGAAGACTTTCAAAAGCATTTGGGAAAATATAACAAATAACTTGTGCACAGCTGATACAGACTTGCAATGGGAAATTGGACTAAAGGACCACTAACAGCCTCTAGAAGTTTTGTTTCCTGTGATTGTAATTCTTTGTGATGGTCTTGGAAAACAAAACAGAGCAGTCTGACCTGGCTTGGGAGACCTTGGCTTGGCCCAGTGTCAGGTGGCACAGAAGTTACCGCTACACAGAGTCATTTGTGGGCTTGTGTATCAAACAGAAAATATGGTTTAACCTCTGCAGTAATCACAGAGTGAAAAGCCTGAAAAGGCTTCAAACAGCAGCAAAAATTGCCAGGGGGCTGTTGAATTTCCTGACTTGGAGATGCTCCAAACTGGAGCGGGCAAAGCCCTGAGCAAGCTGACATCCGCTGGCCCTGTGCAGAGCAGGGAGTGGAATGGAGACTTCCAGAGGCTCTTTCCAACCTTTATCGCCCCACGATGCCATGATTTAAAAGGGCATAGGAAATTAGTCCCCACTTAGTTCTGGACCTTGATGTCTGAGGATGCAGGATCCCATGTGCTGCAAGGGACAGGGATGATATTCCAACAGTTATGGATTTCCTTCCTAAATCCGGAGCAAGAGTTCATGGGAACCTTGCCTCAAGGAACATCATGTCTTAGGGAAGCATCCTGACCTCAAAATATTTCAGACAGACTTTCCTGCTGTTATTAGGTATTAACTTAGCAAAATATGATTTTCTTTAAAACCCTGTTTGCTGAGCAATGAATTCTTGCTTGGTTGGTTTAGATATGCTTAAAAAATTACTTTTTAATGAGACCAGGACCAAATAGAATAACTCCTAATGAATGAGATTTTTTAAATCATTTTTATACAGCATAAAGTTAAAAAACCAAACATTCTCAGTGGTCATATACATGGATATACGGGATCTCTCTTATTGATACACTGAAAATATACTTCCATGGCCAGGAGCAAAAGTGCAGGATCACTTACAAAATCATGGAATCATAGAAGCCTAACTAAAGGGTGTAGATGGCCTTGTATGAATAGCAATGTGAGCCTCCTTGTCTGATTTTTGAATGGCTTGACAGGAAAAATAGTTTGACCCATCTGTCCCTACAGGAGAGTGCGTGAGAAAAGAGTATTTAATTTTCAACGGAAATGTAGGATTGGCTCACTTGATGTTGAAATGTTGTCTACAAAGACAATCTTTGCAATGTAAAGAAAAGAGTGTTGGAAAAAATGACCCTTTGAGAAACCACAGAAAACACTGGAAAAATTACTTTAACATAAGAGATTTAAAGAATATGACCCATTCAGCTTTTCTGAAAGAAGACTGAAATACAACTTAATCAGGAAGTCAACCTCTTTCCAATAACATGTATTTTAGAGAAATTAATTTAGCAGAGAAAGTCACAGTGAAAACCAGGGCTGGAAGCTCAGGGAAAATGGATTCAAACTGGAACTGTGCTGGGGATTTGGAAAGGTACAGAGATTCATAAGAGCAAAAGTGATTTATAAAGGAAACACTCTGTCAGGAAAAAGAAAAGAATAATAGGTATTTTTCATTTCAGCATCTTCAGGATAAGTGTTTCAAGAACATATGGTTCAGTTGAACACAGAATTTGGGACTCAAAGAAATATTAAGTGAAAGTTAATGGTCTGCACTACTGGTAGAAAATTATTTCTCCTGCCCTACGAATGCACAGACGGAACAATAAGCATTGCATCCATCTCATGCAGGGAGTTGAAAGTCTTTCATCTATTCTGAAATGGAAGCAATTCCTGTTCCAGGAACTCTAAAGAGATTGAAATAGGGAATAAATGTCAGGAGAAAGCAATGCCATTTTCTACTAAAACACACAGGAAGAAATAATTTTGCTGGAAAACACGTGGAAATATTTTACCCTTGCGTTTTTCCCTCTCTCTAAAACAATTTAACTGTCTAAAAGATAGATTCTTTCTGTTGTGCTGATCAGGAAGAAATGTTTTGGGTGGGATTTGGTTTGGAGTTTCTTTGTTGTTGGTTGTTGGGGTTTTTGTTGTTGTTACTGTGGATTCTGGAAACTGAAACAGACCTGAAGCAACTTCCTGAGGTCATTGCCTTCATCAGTCAGCAGCTTTGAGATGTATCGTTCATTGTGCTCGCCACGTTCTCCTTGCGGGCAACATCTGGATGATAATTTAGAAAGCAACTGCATTTTCTACCAAAATAATTTTTACTTGAGACAAAAAAACCTCAAAAAACCAAACCACCGTTCTAATCCTTAAAATATGGTTACTTGCAACTACATTTCTTCTTTCCTTTGGCATCCTCTTTGAAAGACAAGGATGAAGCAGCACTTCTAACAGAGCAGTTCTTTTAACATGATCCTGCTTTAAGGATTAATGAAATAACTCCCCTATAAAGGATGGATTTCCTTCCCAAGCTGCACTTCCAGGAAATACCTCCAAAAAAAAGGCCTCTGAGTTAAGGGGCCTTTGCACAAATCCTCACATGAGAGGTTTGACATTCAGATTCTGCTCTTTGCTTCTCCTCATCACATTGTTTTATGTGCTGGGATAAGTGCAAGATCGCAATAACGTGTCCTCATAATAAACAGAAGTATTTCCACACGCAGGAGTCTCTGTGTCTGACATGGGATCCTTGGGGGCTGGCTGATGTGAGGATCCAGAATCAGAGAATCCCAGACTGGTTTGGGTTGGAGACACCTCAAAGCCCATCCAGTGCCACGCTCTGCCATGGGCAGGGACACCTTCCACCAGCCCAGGGTGCTCCAAGCCCGTTCCAACCTGGCCTTGGACACTTCCAGGGATGCCGGGGCAGCCACAGCTTCTCTGGGCACCCTGTGCCAGGGCCTCCCCACCCTCACAGGGAACAATTCCTTCCCAATATCCCATCTAACCCTGCCCTCTGGCAGTGGGAAGCCATTCCCTTGTCCTGTCACTCCAGTTCCTGATGAATTGTCCCTCTCCAGTTTCCTGTAGCCCCTTTAGGTGCTGGAAGTTGCTGTGAGGTCTCCACACAACCTTCTCTTCTCCAGGCCAAACGTTCCCAACTCTCACAGCCTGGCTCCATATGGAAGGTGCTCCAGTTCCCTCGACAACTCCATGGCCTCCTCTGGACTTGCTCCAACAGTTCCATGTCCTTCTTATGTTGGGGACACCAGAACTGGGGACTGCACTGCAGGTGAGGTCTCACCAGAGCAGAGCAGAGAGGGAGACTCCCCTCCCTCAAAACAAGGGAGATGTGGTTTTTTCTTAAGGGAAAAAAGGGATTTTTTATCTTTGGGGACGTGATTTTCTTTTCCTAAGAAGGGACAGACAGTATTACAGGGAAATTACAAAGTGAATTTGCTTTGGCAAAGGAGTGAAATGTCCTGCCTGGAAATCTGGACTAGTAAATGAACCAGCAGCTTTCTTCCTGTTATGCCACAAGAGTGGGAAATGTGTTTTCACCTGTCCATGTCGTTCATTACATTTTCTGGTAAAAATGGGATGGAATCAGCCATCTTTTTAGAGCAGCTGTTGCAGTGAAGCTCCAGATGGTGACTGTACTCATTGCATTGCAATATAATAGACTGAACCTAGTATTTTAATAATAAAGAGCATAATAGAAACATCTCCTCTTATTGGCATGATGAATAAAGGGAATGATTCTCTCAACAGTCTTAGACAATAATCTGTCAACACTGTCATATCTATCATCTCACAAGAGATTTTTTGCCTTTACTAATAAAAAACCTGAGGGTTTGTACAGACCACAGGTTCTCAGGACTTTTCTGGTTTTGTCTTAGACTGAGAGGGTTTTAGATTTGTCAGGTTTGATAACAGCTGTTTGGCAACCAGCATTTTGGTGTAGTTTTACTTTATTTTATAGAGATAAAAAGTAATTTTTCTATGTGAATTGAATTGTCTTTGCCATCCAGAATAAACAGTTGTGGGGAAGGTTTTGTAGACATGCTGATTCCAGGAGGCTCACTCCAATCACAACAGTCAATCTGTGGCTGTTACAGGGATAAAACCTCACATCCTTCAGATAAAACCACTTTCAAAGAGAACAGAAGAGAACAGCTGGATAATAGGGATCAAAGGAAGAGAAGGAGCATGTTGGCAGACTCTGCAGGGAAAATGTGTGTAAAAATCCAAGAGGATCCCAAGAATATCAATATCCTCCTCCTCCTCCTGGCAAATAGGAGGAAGATGCCACAAATATCCCACTCCCTCATCAAGGCCTCAGGATGCTGGAAGATGCCCACAGCTGAGCAAAATCCCATCCCTGAGGACCTCTGGGTGATTCCAAAAATATGGTCCTAGGAGGTTGATGCCCCTTAAGTATATAACGTAGCACCTCAAATGGAATCTACCAAGACAAGGCTCATGACTCTCTGATCTATCAGTGAGGTGATTCATGTGCTAATATCAGTGTTTTTCATCAAATCCAGCTTCTCTGGCTTATATTTCTTGACAGGATTTTATGCTACATCCATTGACTACAGTTCCTTTGTGTTTGGCTAGGTTTTTTAAATCTCTTTGCTCGAGGAAGCTCCAGGACTGTTTGTAAATGGGCGCCACCAGTGAGCTGCTGCTTGGTGGATAAACCTGAATGACTCAGCCCCAGGACTTCAACAATAATCCATTTGTAATTCTTCAATTGCCCTGCAAGAAGCTAAGTATTTGATTGCTTTCTCCCTGTAACCCCATTGCCAATGGAAATCCACATTCACGGGAGAACAGGAATATTGACCTTTTCTTTTCAGGTAATACCAACTAATTATGGCACATTCAGACCACTTAATCGATGTATTGTAAGATAATTGCTCTCTGCAAGGACCAAGATGTGTTTTGCTGGAGGCAAAAATATTCAATAACTATTTAATTACTCAAATTCTGGCATTTTCAGTTCTTAATGTGTCTGAGCTGAAATGCAGCCCCTAGACCATGGACAAGGGGTAGAGTTGGACTCAAGAGAGGCTGGATATGTCAATTACAAACCATTGGAGCACACAGGGCCATGACATGTATTTAAACCCTCTGACAGAAAATGTGCCAAGCGAGGCAAGTGGAAACTTTAATTAGCTGATCTTTAAAGTTGTATCTTATTTCCTGCAGAATAAGTTCTAATCCTTGTACTGTTTTGACAGTCTTTCTGACCTGAACTGAATTTCTTTTGCTGACATGCTAATCCGGATTTCATTTAAAATTATCATTTATATTTGCTCATTGTTCCTTTTGCTGAATTTAATTAGAGTTTTGCCAGGATTGGCTGAAGGCTGTTTTGGGGAGGGAATTTGTACAACAAGCTGCAGCATGCTGGAGAAATTATAACCCTGGGCTTTTTTAAATTAAATGAAAGTGAAGGGTAAAAAATTAAAAGTATGCTGCAAAAGTATTAATCTTACTTCACACACGGAAACATATAAATTCAAACTTTATGCAAGTCTTGTTGAAAGCTAGAGCGAAACAGCATAGCCTTATTACTGCTCCTGCATTGTTCTGTCCTTCAGCTATTTCAGATTTAACTGAGCTTTATGTGTCTGCAGAGAGGCTTGAATTAGAAAGCTACCAAACAAATAAAATGTGTGATGGCAAAACGTCTTTTTGTAGAAAAACCAGTGCTAAGAATCCTCTGGAATTCACACTTGACTGAGCTGTTGACCTCTACGTTAGAGGACAGCACAACACATTGCAAGTGAAACACTGTTTTTTACAAGCACTTTTAACTGTGGAACAGATTTTTATTTGGGGTTTTATTTTTTTCTCTGTTGCTGCAACATAGAATCCAGATGTAGCATAGGAACACAAAATCATGAATTAGTAAGCTTGCCATTCTCCTGAGGTGCCTGACTAACGGATCAGGTGAATTTGGAGATTTAAAGTAGACTGTCCTCAATTCACCAGCTCAAATTTTAGTCTCACCAGCACACATAAAAGGAAAATTCCCCCATTTTTCTCAACACCATTGAAAGCCGAGGTCCTTTTGCACAATTGGAATGTTGTGCTGTGGACAGCACAGTGCCTGGGGAGAAAAAAGCCTGTCTTGGCTCTGCAGAAGAGTTTGACCTGCAGAAGATCCATCTTCCTATTGCTAATAGGATATGAAAATTTGAACAGGCCTAGGATCTCACAGAAATGAGGTTATGGTGATGAGTCCTGTCACAGCATAGGGCAGGAGGAGAGGGAAACGCCTCCAATTGTGCCAGGGAAGATTTCAGTCGGATATCAGGAAAACGCAATCACAGAAAGGGCGGTCCAGCATTGGGATGGTGGTTGGAATCACCATCCCTGGAAGTGTTCAAAACACAAGTGGATGTGGCACTTGAGAACATGTTGATCTTTTAGGAAAGGCAGCAGCTTAAACAAAGATTTCTGGCACTTTTGTGTCTCCTCAGTGTGGCTGAGACCACTGCAGGAGTAGCAGATTTGAAAGGGGACCAAACCCACACTCTTGTCCTTTCAAAGTGACAGCTGAAGACAAGCCATTAACTTGCCCACAGTATCTACATCACCCCAAATTATTGAATTACCTGTGTTATTGAACCCCACCATTTGCTTCTGTGGAAATGCAATTGCAAAAATAGGGAAAAAAAGCAAGTGACAGGTATTATTAGTATCAGTAAGAAATGAATGAATGGGAAATACTTTAAAGGTTTCTGGAAAGACTAATTTGGGTGAGCTTTCTGTCACTTCTAAATGCAATGAATATGGAATTGGTATAAAAGAATGTATATAATGGCACTAAAAATTAACTTCTAGATTTTTTTTTTTCCAGTTGCTGTGAGCACAAAAATCCTTTCTTTATTAATTTGACATCTTTCAATTTTCAGTGGGAAAACTGCAAGTGCTTGGTCTAACGTGTCACTCACATCTCCAATAATTCACCAAAGCACAAGGCATCTGAACTCAGAGCTGACTGCATTTTTTTCTATTGTAATAACATTTAAATAGAACAATGTCAAGTTCCTGGCACCAAGATATCTTCCAGAAACATGTTTTGGTAAGTGGTTTTTGATATGATGCAGAGTTATGTCTTCTTTTCCTAAAATATTTTCTGTGAGCCTGCTGCAAGGGAACAGCTCTGCCATAAACCTTCCTCCTGGACACCAAAGATTGGGCATCTGTTCTCAACTTTACAGCAGCCTTTGGAGGCAGATGCCTGGGAAATTGTCTTTCCAAAAAAAAAAAAAGGCAGTTTTTTGTTTTAGGAAGGTTGCTGGATGACTGCCTGGGAATCCTCATATTGAGGGTGTTTTCTGAGTGGATTTAATTATGACGCTGTTCAGTAGTTGTACTGAAATTGGACAAGTCCATTCTCCTGTGACCCTTCCTGATCAGGGATTCTGACCCATTGGAGAATAACCATGAAATTACTCATCCTTCAGCTGTTATAGGTGTTGGTTCTGTGTTCCTTGCTCAAACTTGGCCAGGGACTGGGATATAAAAACATGGAATTATAAAGAAATTCGAATACAAGTTTATTGAGTCATTTTAGTTCGAAAAAAGCCCTTGAGCATTTCAGCCACTTTGAAAAAATGAAAGCATGGGTGCAGATTAATGACAAGAAAATCCCGATTGCTTCCTATTTGTGAAGCTCTGAAGAAAATCAGCATTGGTCAACCTACGGGAATCACACAGGATGTCATGAACTTATTCTGGCATTGATAACAACAGAGCTGGTTTTGTGTAAAGGAAAACCTCCAGAAATAACTTCCACCCTCAGTCTATTGAACAAAACCTACACATATTTCAGTATTACTCACATAACCTAAAATATATTTCTGTTATGATGGCTCAAATGATTTGCCAATCCAGTATTTCTAATGAATACTTATTCCAGCCTTTTTTTATCCCTGAACCCAGTGTAATTGCTGCAGCTCAAAGTTTTAGGCTGCCATGACCTCTTGCAAAAGCAGATCACAAAAACATCTGTCCTAGGGCAGAATTTGTCCTTTCGACCTGGTGTAGCACAAACTAAATGAAGTAAGGAAAATCGAGTCCAGATCCAAGTTTCCAAGCACATCTTGAAAGAATGGTAGATAAAAATAAACCAGAGAAGATGAAGAGGAAGAAAAACTGGTAATGAGTGGAGTAATTCAGTGTTGTATTCTCGGGCTATTACCGTATTTTATGATGAAGGGGAATTAATTTGTAGTTCTATTTATCTTTTAAAAATTGCAACAGAAAACATAGAGAATATCAACAGTCATCACATACTATAAACAACTACTGGTTAACCAAACCATGTGTCTACTGATAATAATATTAATGCATTATAAAGGGTGAGAAACTCTTCTACTCAAATTTAAATTTAGCAGAACACTGTGGAAGCTGAGAAGGAAGCACTCTGTTCTCAGTTTAGCTTTAATCTATATTTGCTGTAGAAAGATTTTTAGATGATTAGTTTTGTCCTCCATCCTTCAGTAAACCCTATACAGCATTATTTTATTAACATACATTCTTTTCACTGTTGAATTTAACTTTATGTATTTTCCACTAACAAGCATAAAAATGAGTCATCTTTGGTGTCATGTGTGCTTCTGCAGGTTAATACCAAGCATAAAAGGTCGTCACTGTGTTTTGGTGCTGTAAATTCATAAGCATTGCTTGCATTCCTGGGACTTGCTTGTGTTACCCCAGATTTTCAAACCTCTGTACAACGGCATCTTCATCCAAAGATCACTGAAGTCTTGGATGAATTTGTGACTGCCCCATCCTTGGAAGTGTTCAAGGTCAGGTTGGAGCAACCTGGTCTAGAGGAAGGTGTCCCTGCCCTTGGCAGGTGGTGGAATGAGATTAGGGTCCCTTCCCATCCAAATCATTCTAGGACTCTATGGAAAAGCGAATAAATTTCCAGGGTCTCTCAATACAACATTTCTTTCTAAATCTAGAGCTGAGGCTCAGCAGAGAGAAAGAAGGAAATCTCTTTAACCCTCTGTAAAAGAGCAAAACCCATTCCTGTAAAGCCCTTAATCCCAGAAGCCATTTCGAATTTTAAATTTTCCTAAATATCCCAGGGCATTAATCATAATTTCACAACACTTACCCAGAAAGAGAATTTCCAGCTCTGCATTACTCTGAATCAGTTTTACTTCCTAACAATGACCCGACTGGTGGTCACATGAATTTATAAATTTGTATAAGTTTCACAGATATTAAAATTTTTTATAAACCATATTCAAATGGCATGAACACTGGATTAGCAATCAGATGTTCCTGAGCTCTCTGTGATGATCCATGGAAGGGTAAAAATGGTCTGAGAGAAGGATCTTGGGATGAACTCTGTCTCTGTCAAGACCGTTACTGATTCCATCCTTAGCATGTAATAGAATTAAACTGTAATGCGCAGTCAGCCCATCTGAATGGCTTTAAACTGAAAGAGGATTGGTTTTTGTTACACATTGGGAAGGAATTGTTCCCTGTGAGGGTGGGGAGGCCCTGGCAAAGAGTGCCCAGAGAAGCTGTGGCTGCCCCTGGATCCCTGCAAGTGTCCAAGGCCAGGTTGGACAGGGCTTGGAGCAGCCTGGGCTAGTGGAAGGTGTCCCTGCCCATGGCAGGGGGTGGGAATGAGATGATCTTCCAGGTCCCTTCCCACTCCAATCATTCTGGGATTCTATGATTCCATGATCTTCAGCGTGGCTAAATTCTGCTATAGATTTTATTACACTGTAACGTGCTGCAGCACAAGAAATGAGGAAAACATAAAAATAGATGCGTGCTCTGAGGTCTTTTTGTTCCAATAATGTGCCTGAGTTGAAAAACCAAAATCCATACTGCATTATTTTCTCCAGTGCCACATTTATTTTTTTTACCTACCTCCTCCTTACTGGCTTTATCCAGTTGTCCATATTATTTATTTTGTTTCCTCATTCTCATATTGCTGTGGAGTTACCTTTGCCTCACAGCCACCCCAGGAAGCTGTATTTCAGCACTCACATTGTCTCTGCTGATCTGAGACACGTTAGGTCAGAGAGGCACAAGACTTATGAAAAAGCCTGCTCAGTTTTTGATGCTTTCTAAAACAGATGTCTAGATTATTTTTGTGTGCGTGTTTTCTTTGCAACTTTTCCATCAAATTAATTGATTAATTTTCCTGATTGCTGGTAATTTCCAAGTCTGAATAGTGAGACAGAGTTTGCAGCACAAAACACTTTTATTCCCGCATTCCAGCATGACCATTTGCCAAAGATTTTTCCTCTCTTAGAAGATAATAGTTAAAATAAAGTAAATTTTAGATTGCCTTAAATGACATTTTAATGTAACAAATTCTTGACATTCCACCTGTTGTCCTTATTGCTTGCTTCTTCCACCCAAAAAGGGAAAAAAAGATCCAGTTTGATGTAGTTACAGAAGCAATGCCTGTCAAAGACAAGGCTCTGTAATGAAGCACAGGGAAGATTTGTGACACATTAAAGAGTTCTTGGAAATGTCAAACTTGCCAGCGCTAAATCCAGGATTTGAACACGAGTTCCTGAGTAAGCTCCTGCACTGAAAGAAAGAACATCGACTTCAGAATCACACTTTTGAGAAGCGTTTTCTCCAAATTGTCTGTCTTTAAATATCTGTCACAAATATGAATCCTTTCCAATTAAACTCAGGAGGTTTTCCTTTCATCCTGTTTTCTTTTCCAGCATTAATCTAACAAGAATGATTCTACTGTTGGTTTCTATAAGAAACTCCTAACATACCTCTGGGCATTTTTATCTGCTGAATGTATTCATTTCAGGCAGACTCTCAAACTTGAAATATTTGACTAATTTAAACTTGAGATCCGAGTTCCACGTGTACTGTGCCCTTCACCTGTGGAGGTTTGTGCCCATCATTGATGCGTGACAGAAATACCATCGTTACATGTGAGCAAGTCTTTTCTGTGCTCTCTCTGACACAAAATCAATGGGCAGAATAAAACCAGCATAAAGAAAATGTTGAGATTGTTCATTTTGTTACCAGTTCTCCTCGAAACCACCTCAGGAAACTGATTGATTGATGACAAGTTCTCCTGAATCAGATCTTCAAATTATCTCACTTCTCCTCTGATTTGTGTCAGCTGAGCTGCATTAAATTGACAAAACTGCATGAGATCAGACAAAAACGTCTACTAAAGACATTAAACAATTCTGGGAATTCGTGGTCACATTTAGGTATTGCTACCGCGATACACCGTGACATTTATTCTGGAATTAAAATATCTTCGGATGTTGCAGGTATATTGGAAGCTAAAAATGGCAAGGAAAAAAAAGCTTCTTCAAAGTCCCAGTAACACTGGTTTTTATATGAATTTTTAATGTGTTAATAGCTCTGATCTCAGGACACTACATATGCATAGAAGTAAGGTCACAGGTAACACCAGGCTGGGTGGGATGTGGATCTGCTGGAGGGCAGGAAGGCTCTGTAGAGGGATCACAGGTTGGACTCAATGGTCTTGGAGGTCTTTTCCAACTTAAATTATTCTGTGATTCTACGTTAAGTTACCCATTTTCTTCAATATTGTTACATTAGAACTCGTGAATCTATCACAACACTCTTTTTCTTCGTAATTGGGATAATCCTGAAAATGCAATCTGAAGATTTTGCTATTCAATATCAACTTTCCATTTGCCTGTTAGACATAGAAACTTTTCAAAAACCCCTTTCTTTGCAGTGTTTAATTCCCCAACGACACGTATATATACGTTTATTTATTGCAGCACAGAGTAGGCACATTTTAAAGTCCCAATCTAGGGAGGGATTTGTACACAACAAAGCAGAATTCTGATGAATTAATGCCAGATTTCTGGCATTTTCTTCATTCTCTCTGTTCCTTTCAAGATGCCTTGTCAGAGCCTGGCTGGAAAACAGAGTTCTGAAATCTATTGTCATGTTCAGACTTGAAACGCTTGAAGACTTCTGATGTCCTGTAAATCAAAAATTATTTTGAAGTATTCAGGTGGTTGAGCATTCAGGGAGGGTGAGCAATTTTTGTCTGTCTAGAAGCTGGGGAACAAACAACAAAGAACTTGGATGAGACTTGCACAAAAGTCTGTTCTGTTCACTTAAATTTGTGTATTTTAACTAAATCATTTCGTTTATCTGTGCTAGAAAAGTGAGAAAACAGAAGGTTGTGCATGAGAAGCTTTAAAAAGGAATATATCTTAATCCAATACAAATGCACAGTCTCAAGTTCAATGGAAAATCCTGTTATCTCAAGATGGTCAGACAAAGGAAATTGAAAGAACCCCATTACTTCCTCAGCACTGTGGGTGCTTCCTTTCTAAGTATTGTGAACTTGTCTATTAAATGACAAGTACAAAGGAGCAACTTGAGCTTTGTCTTCCAGTACATTTGAGATACAGATCCCCTTAGTTTGTCAACCATAGTCCTGGTGTTATTTTAATTTAATTTAATTTGGGGGTTTTTTTTGGTTGGTTGGTTGGTTAGTTTTTGTTTATTTTATTTTTGCTGTCTTTGGAATATCCTGGGCAGGGTTCCTTAGCCCTGGTTGTCATACATGCCTTATCACTGTGACAATCTCTTTGTACCCTACTTCTTATCTCTCCTCTCCCACTGAGAACGGCTTTCTCAGAATCCCAGACTGATTTGGGTTGGAAGGGACCTCAAAGCCCATCCCATTCTCCCCCCTGCCATAGGCAGGGACACCTTCCACTAGCCCAGGGTGCTCCAAGCCCCATCCAACCTGGCCTTGGATACTTCCAGGGGTTTTGTTAGGGACACGTAACAAAATAATCTTCTGATTAAGAACAGGAAGTTAAATAAAAAGCACATTTCTACGGATAACATCTCTATGGAATTGTCTTTTTACCTGATGATGGTTGGATGCATTTTGGTCTGGTAGTTATATGGTATTTTAACCCTTATTGTTGACAAAAAAATATCACAGCTGCATGAAATGAGGCAGGCTCAGACACTACTTTAAGGCAGAGATCCTTATAATTAATAGTAGGAAAATAATTCTGATGAGATAACCTCGGTCTCAAAACTCTTCCAAAGCTGAAAGAGCATTCAGGTGTCTGAATTTTTGATTGTTTTTGTCCTCAGTTTTTCCACTGTTTAATTTCAGGCTTCTGTGAACTTAATAAAACCAAGTAGTTTGTCATGAAAGTGCTTTGTTTTAGAAAAATAATCATTGTATTCCCCATCTCATTATTCTGTGTGAAGTAGACATTTTATTATTATTAGAATAAAATGTCTCTCAATGAAATTCTTCAGTTCAAAAATTTGTGATGATGATCACTGAATTTCCAGCTGCCAGACTGTGACTGGCCGGGTGTCAGCTCACCAGGAGGGAAGCTGCCGTGCCTGAGACAGTGGCATGTGGCAGCCTGAGGCTCCTTGCAGCAAGGCCAATCACAGCAAATTAGGCTTGAAATGGGGTTTCTGGAGGCCTGGCCCTTCCCGGGGGGGATGCAAAGGTGCCACAGTGCTGAGTGAAGTGCTGGGACAGTGTCAGCTCTTCACCAATACAAGTTTGGTGTCACAGCAATGAAAATGACAGTGGTAAAACATCAAATTGGTCCATAAAAATGTAATATTGGAGCTGACCAGTCCAGCCCAAAGGCCATGTCTCTATGTCTTTTCCTAACTTGTCCTGAGTGTGAAAATGAGGCTTTTTCCTCCTCTGACTGTTGCTGTACATATGTCTAAACTCAGTTTAATCTTGACAAGATGTTCAGAATCACCAAGAGCTTCCTGCAGTTTCTCACCACTGGCCATTGTGTCTCCTGCACTCAATACTGCAGTACCTTACGGAGACTTTGGTACTTTCCTCACTCTTCTCTCTTGCGGAAAACAGCAAGGCGCAACAGGATTTTGCTGTGATATTTATGCCAGATTTAACATTGTGATGGTCTCAGTTGCTCACAAATATTTTTGGCAAATGCTGTAGGGGAGCTGCATTTCTCTCTGGGTTGGCTACATCAGAAATAAAATCTGACTCGGAATCGGAAGTGCCACACTGAAACATCACAGGTTTTCTACCTATCAGGAATGGAATTCAGCAGTCTCTCTCTGTTCCCCAGAATGTTTTTTGCAGACGGTAGGGATGACTGATCTGGGCTTTGTCCCAGCTTTCTGTGTGACATCATTTGGCAAAGCAACAGCACTGAAAGGAGACATCACAGAGGATTTAGACTTGATGTTCCCCTGGAGATCTGCTGTGGCTTTGCTCTGTAGTGACTGACTGGACCTTCAAAGGCCCACTTAGTTCCTAATCCTTGGAAAAGACTGATTTGTGTTTTATACAGACACAGAAACTTTGATAGCAGCAGCTTTGTTAATTCCTTCCAAGCTTGTGGGAAAACAAAACCTTACACTGCAAACCTCGGTACAGGCAGAAGGAACACAGCAGACACGCACCTCAAAATGAAAAATTTATGGTTATTCTGATTAATGTTTTAACAGTCTAATAATGCTTTAATAGTCTAAATGTTTTAATAGTCCAAATGATCCTATCAGTACAGAAAATCTCATTACTAACATAATGAAAATCGTTATATAAAAAGCCTTCCTATATAAAAAAAAAAAAAAAAAAAATTGTTGTTGTTGTGTCTCTGTCCTAATGTTTACCCTTCAGTCATCCTCCAGGAAAATGGGATGGGTTGGGTTGTCAGGCTTTACCTCTCCATGTCACATTCACACCTCAATGTCTTTCCTGGGAGGAATGAAATGTTCCTTGTAGAGAGGTTTCCTTCTCAAGTACATTGGAAATAATTTTCAGAAATCCTCTGATTGTTCCCCCACAGACAACTTCGCTCTCCACCTTTGGCTGACATCCAGGGCTCGTGTTTTGCAGTGATTTGTTGCTCCCAGAATTTAAGGAAAGAGAGTTTAGACAAGTGGTCCTTGGCCACTGGGAAGGTCTCACAGCAGCCCAGACCAAGGTCAGCTCCCACAAACCTCGAGGCTCTGTGCTCTCGTTGCATGGGCACAAAGACTTTCTCACCCCGGGAGGTTTTGTTTCCTGAGTGCTGCCTCAGCTGAAGCCACAGCTGGATCCAAGCTGGAAAAAGCAGCAGCATTGCCCAAAATTGGTGAAGGAGCCTCTCATCGGAAAAGACCGTATATTTTAGGGCATTGTCCTGGGATAATCCCATCACTTCTCCCTGGGCTTCAATCCACAACTCTGTACTGGTGACCCAGTGGCCTGTGACATAAGGGGCTACTCGGAGCCATCCCAGAGAAACGCTGAAAACCTGGCCCTTAGCGAGGAGGATCTTATCTTTTTAAAGTTTATATTCTTACGTTGAAGCTGAATTTGTGTTTTATTGGGATTGGCTTCTGTGGATCTGACTCCAAAGTCAGCTGTCTGCAGTCCTTCCTGAAGGGATGAAAAATGAAGGAGAAGTTGGAGGTCAGGCCATTGCAGATTGTATTTTCAAACAACTTTCAAGGCAAATAAAGCAGCAAATGTGCATTTTTTTAATATGATCTATTTTCACACTTTTGCAGGTGGAGTAATTTTGTCTGTAAGAACAATCTCATTGCTGGCAGATAACCATGGGGTTTCTTATTTTAGTTTTTTTATGTTTAATTTTGAAATTTTATTTTACTTGTTCTTATGCAATGCTTAAGTTTTGTGAAAGATATTCTTTAACATCCGTAGTCAGCATGTGTTTTGCTTAATGAATTTGCTCCTCAGACAGTAGAATAGATATATTATATATATCTCATATATAATATATATAACAGATATATTATATATATTAAATATATATTAAATATATTATTATTTCTAGATTAAATATATATATTAAATATATTATAGATAGCATATATATATTATATTATATTATATTATATTATATTATATTATATTATATTATATTATATTATATTATACCAAGGAAAACAGTTGAACTGAAGGCATAGTTTCCTTATCCCCTTCTACACCCAAATACAAATATAAAAAATATAGGATATAAGTCTCTTTTTTTTGCAGATATTGGCATTTTCTACACCAGTATTTTAAAATGGATGTTTGCTGAGCTTTTCCTAATTTCATAGTAGTGAAATTAGCATTTGAATAGTTCATAGATATGTGTTCAATCAATAGATAATGACAAAACTATTCATCTTCTACACTTGAAATCATTAAATGTTTTCCCTTTGCTTCCCCAAAATTCCTCCAGCAGAGGGGAGCACACAAAAGAGACTCATTCAATGAAGATGTGATGGGATTATTGACAAAAAGAGCTTGTGTTGTTTAATCTAAACGAGATATTTGGGGAGGAATGTGACACTCAACCCCCCATTATTGTCCTGTTTATCGCTGATAACTGATGCAGCACTCACAGATAATCATCTTTATCTCATTGCATATGCTGATAAGCCACAGACTGGCATATCTCATTAATACTTTAGTAATTAGAATATTTACATGCATTTATAGTGCCAGAGACAAGGTTTTAAAATCCAGCAGGTTGTCATAAATCCCTGATCCCGTGGGACGTGGTTGCGGGGTGTGGTTGATAACAACGGGTGGGTGATAGGTCCAGACAGGAAAGTTTCCAGAGATCCCTGTGCTGATCATTCCCTGCAATCTGGTACAAAGGTCAGGGCACTCACTTTTCAGGAGTACAGCAACTAATTCCTCGGGTAGATACTGAAGTATTTAATATCCTGTGGTTCGAGGACAACAGAAAATGCAAGAAATGTAAGAAACCAACTGAGACACCCTCAGGCAAAATTAAGATCCAGAACTGTGGGATTTAGATTGAAGAACTGACTTTGCAGGCTATTTGTAGGTCTCATTCTTGTCTCTTTACACCCACCTGTAGTTTCTACTACAAGGTGAAACCTCATTTTTGTCAGCTTTGGGAAAATTAGCTCTTTCCTGCAAACATTTTTTGTTTTTTTTTTAGTGAATTAAAACTGGCGAGTTTGTACTTTATTTATCTTGTCAGTGCATGCCTTCTTTTGGGAGCAACAGTTCCAGAAGCTGCTATCAAATAATGGATGTTATCTACATGCTTGAATGGATTACTACACAGGGATTCATCCTGCTTGACTGGTTGGAAAAGGATTTATTTTGGTAGATCGGACAGATTTAAACACAGAGTAGTGGCAGCTCTTGCATTTGTAGAGAAATGAGCTTGTTTCATTAAGACTCTAAATATAGATTTAATATGAGATCATTTATTAACTGTCCATTGTCTTGGTTGCTACAGAGTGTAAAATCTGATTATTTTAACTGATAAAACCTTATGTAACTTCTTTTGTTTTCTCTATTTTCCATGGAAAAAGATCAAGCAGTGCATTTATATGAATTGCCTCCTGCTCTCACTCTCTTTGCATCTCTTCACTTCCCGGAACATCCTTCATTTTGTAAAAAATAATATTCTGTGTAAAAAATGAGAGCCTATAATCAGTATCTTTAAAAGTGGCATGGGAAAATGACATGGCCATAAGCTGACAATATTTAGGTAGGTTTTTCAGTGAATAATGATCTTTAAAGACCTTGAGGATCCTAGAAAAGTCGGTGGTGCTTCACTGTATTTTTTTTCCCTAGGGCTCATAAGTGCAGCCCATGAGGTGTCCAAATGTTTTGCAGAGTTCCTCTTTGTCAGGTGACAGAAAAGTTGTTGGAGAAACACATGATAACAGGACGAAGATTCACTCGGTTGTTCCTGCTCCATAAAGAAAATGAATGTTTTAGGACAGATCACCTCATTTTCAGAGTCCATCGAATTCATGCAGCGAAGCAAAAGAGCAAAGACCCGGAGCAGCAGTGGCCGAAGTGTCACCTGAAGAGCCTTCCTGAAGAGATCACCCCTGCAGAAACCTGACTTCATGTTTTCCTGTGTTTTTACTGCTCTCAGAGCATAGATTGATTTGGGAATAATGAAGGACTTCGATGCCACTAGCTAAGAAAACAGACATCAGGAAGAGAGGAACTGGTCTCTAGAAATATAATAAACTATAAAGCTCCTAAGTAACAACATAGTTGGTGCTTAAACTCTCCTGTTTCTCTTGCAAATGTGTAAATACCTCCCTCTGTGCTTAAATTTTAACAGAAATGCTTTGATTGGCTTATTCAAACATTTACAAAATTAGCATTTATAAAGAGGATCAAGACCTAAGCAATCCTCATCTCCCTAACCATCATTTTTACTCATTTAGCTGAGGTAAAATTCACAAAGGAGCCCATTCTTGCTTGCTTTTGGAGCCATGTGTTGAAGCGTGACACTAATACGGATTTAACCATAAAAAGTATGGAATAGATACTGGTTTCAAAGCCTTTAGTTTGAACTTTAGTTGCTGGTGTCACATGCATTATGGCAGAGCTTTTTATTCCCTCTCTCTGCATTAGTCTGTGGAGAAGGGGGTAAGTTCAAAGTTGCCTTTTTCTGGCTGCAGTAAGTTAAACATAGCTATACACAATGTATTTTTTTGTAAATAATTGTGATTTATATGAGGCAAAATAAAGAAGCACAATACTTAAACCACGAATCCCATCTGAGACTGTATAAAATGATTAATAAGGAGAGGTTAATCTTGAATCCCACGACATCAAATCTCAACTCCTGTCAGAAACAGATTGAGCAACTCAAGATGAATTTCAGCACTTCTAGGCCAAAAATGGTCTCTTTTCTGTGACTACTATTGGAGAGACAAGATTTTGGTTTTTGCTGTTCTTATAGGGAGAAACAGGATTGATTTCTTTTAAAGATGAAGCTCTGATTGGTCACTTCTAGAAACGGGAGGCAGAAATTTCTGCGCACACGTATAAACACATGTATAACCAAGGCACCTGAGAAAGAAATGCCGTGTGCTTGAGCCTGCTGTGCCCCAGTGAGTTACTGATTGGGCTGTGCGGCTGACACAGTTAAAAATAAAGCTCCTTCCGCACTTACAAGATGTGATACAAAAGGTGAACACAAGCCTTGCCACCTGCTGTGTCACGCAGAAGGCAGAAAATAGCAGATTGTGCTGGAAGAGCTCCAAGAAGTCAATTTAACCCTTGTCCCATTCACAAACCTGACCTTACGGAGCTCAACATTGCAAACCATGTCCTTGGTTCTGTTTTAGAAAGCTGGAAGAGTTTCAGCCACACTATAAAACTTGACTAGAAAATATCCTCTGGGTGATGCTCGGGGCAGACAGAACAAGGCACAGCAGCGCCTGTGGAATGGCACCTGGAAATAAACCCCCATGGACACAGAGCTTACAGTGCAAGGCAATATTTGCATCAGCACAGCCACCGATTCCTGACTGCTCAGCACCCACAGGATGCTGAGGGAGCAGAGGAAAAGCCCAAAATCATCCCACTGGAAGTCAAGTTTTCCAACAGTATTGACAATAAATCGGATGAAAGGGAAATGACTTTATTTTATCGATCGTTCTACAGCACCAATTTTGAAGGTTGGAAAAAGTGTGCCTTTTGCATCAACAGATTCATTTCTGGTAGAGACATTTTCTACTCATCTGACCCACCAGCATGGTCAGAGAATCCCAGAATGGTTTGGGTTGGTAGGGACCTCAAAGCTCATCTCACTCTGTGGGCAGGGACACCTTGCACTAGAAGGAAGGTTCTTGAGAGAGTCTTAAGAGCTGTCCAGTGACAAAAGGCTCTTTGAAGACTTGTTTTCACCAAGGTTTGAAATGCCATGGCCAATCCGGCCTCTTCAGTTTATTCTAGCAAAATTGCTCCTATTTAAAAATGTAAACACAGTGTCCTTGTGCAAATACATAAATGAGCCTTGGACAAGGAATACCAAATTTTTCAAAGCACTAGCACTGGAATCTGCCCATTCTCACAGGCTCTGGGGTGTCTGGTGCAGGTTAGATGGGCTATCGGGAAGGAATTGTTCCCTGGGAGGGTGGGGAGGCCCTGGCACAGGGTGCCCAGAGAAGCTGTGGCTGCCCCTGGATCCCTGGAAGTGTCCAAGGCCAGGTTGGGTGGGGCTTGAAGCACCCTGGGCTAGTGGAAGGTGTCCCTGCCCATGGGATGACAAGGGAATGAGATGATTTTGAGGGCTTTTCCAGCCCTATCCATTCTATGATTCTGTGTTAATCCTGGCACAGCTGTTAGAACAGGATTTTTTTTATTACAGCCCTAAATCATGGAAAACCCATTCTTCTGTGACAACTGTGAGCTATTGCCAGGTTCAGTTATCAGCAGTGCTCACAGAATTATTTTTGGCTGGTTATCAGTCTTATCCACCTTAATTCTCTAATGAATGCAATAAAGCACTTGCATTTCTTCTTGTGGCAGTAACAAATTCGATTTGATGCATAAAAGATTAAAAACTCCACAAACAAAATCTTAGTTGTCTTTCTATTTTTTTTTTAATATGAAAGTCTTAATATTTTAAAATAATTTAATTGCAGCTATGTCAGTTGCAAGATCGACTCATCATAATCACCACAGGAAAGGATAATTCCTTACATAAACATTTTTACTTTCTTGGATGGGGCTTGGAGCAACCTGGGACAGTGGAAGGTGTCCCTGCCCATGGCAGGGGGGGCACTGGATGGGCTTTAAGGTCCCTTCCAACCCAAACCATTCCATGATTTTGTGATTCTATGCTATGTTTTCTGTATGACTGCACACACCTGACATGACATTCTGTATTAAAATAGAACTGAGTCAGTTCTTTGTTTTTCACAGGTGGAGGGGAGGAAATTCTCCTAAGACACAGAATAACTTAGAATGTATTTATTCTGCTTTCCATCACAATCACTGAATACCAGAGGAGCAGAGCACTATAAATCTTCAAGCAAAATCAGCTTGCAAATGTTTTTGAACAAAGCCTAATGGGTTATATTTATGAAATGCTTTATAAAATCAAAGTAAATAAAATAAATAAGCAGATCCCTTTCTAGTTACAGTGTTCAGTATGTCATACAATTTCTCATGATAATTCCATGCACATCTTCACATCGAGATTTTATTTCAATCCTAAAAAATCAATTAAAAAATCGAATGAAATGAAATTTAAAGTACTTCTAGGCATGAGAAAAACTTGAAAGCATACTATCGGTTAACCACTCCATCAAATCATGTCACCAATACCTAAATTTTGGAATACATTTCCAAATATCTCAACCTGAAATATGATTTTGCTGGTATTTGCTTACTGATGTGTGGAGATTGGCAGTACAACAGAATTCCTCATGATCCCAAGGCTATGGAGTTGAACTGCGGATAACTGGGAAGTGCTAATGCCTCCCCAAACCAGATCTCCCCTCAGTCCTGTGCCTGTTACAGCTATTTGCTCCATACAACATCATTTTCCTCATTTAAAGTTTAATTAACATCTTTTCCCTTAGATACCAGGAATTTGGCAAAGCATTTACATGAAGACATCAATTCCCCTTCCTGCACCTCTTGCTTGTGCAGTAACAACCCTTAACAGCTTTACTAACCCAACTTTTTTATGGAGATCATGCAGCAAATAACTGGCTAAAGTAGGCTTTGTGCTGGATTTGAAGCCCCTTAACCCCTGCTTCTCTGGGCTCTGTCTGGATTACATCCTCACACTTCTGCACATCCTTACATTAACATTTTCTGCTGCAAGTTATTTGCACTTATTCAGCACATCCTGAAGAACCAGGTGTCAACTTATTTCTGTCCCAGGACATAAGGACAACAGGATACACAGGAATGTTGTTGAGAATGGCTTTGTAGGAGGATGTAGAGTCAAGAAAGATCGTCTGTGTCTTAGCCTGGTTAATCATTGCAGGAATTAGGTTCTGTGCTCTGTTACCAGACCAGCCTTGTTGCTGGGTAACTGAGATCTGGATCTGGAAGAGGTGGCACGTCAGACCCAGAGCCAGTGTTTGAAAATAACCACTAAATTTGATCAATTTTAGCAAATTTAAGGGCTTGACCCTCATAGCCTCTTTATCCTAGGATAAAATCCTATAATCTGGACCAAAGATACTCTTTTAAAACTGTTGTCGTAATTTATTCTTTTTTCTGCCCCAGAGGATTTGATATTTCTGATCTCCAGCAGTTTCTTAAAAACTAGACAAAGTCCCTCTGTGTTTTATAAGAGGCAGGAAAAAAAAAAGGAGCTGAGTCCAGAAGAGATGGTGTCAGGAAGATTCCTCAGAAGAGCTCGGAAAAGTATCACTCCTGAAATCCTCCAAAGAAGAGGATTTGACACAGATTTAAAGATTTCAGATGTTCGTTGCTGCTCAGCCATTTCATCTGCATCATCTCCGGGGTTTACAAACATCATCAAGAGAGGGGATTTTGTGGCAAAAGTACCAAAGGACATTGTCTTCCTCAGCAAGTGCAGACCAGAGAAGAATCATTTCCCTCACCCTCTTATAGGCTGCACACTGAAATACTCCTTGGTTTTGATAAGAGCGGGAAATAATTTTCCATCTCCAAAGTATTTGACAAAGTAATCATGTTGTTTGCTGCACTATAAATAAATATTTAACTCCAGAATTATGCATTCAATACTCAAATGAATTTTTAGAGTTAAGTGTTCAGTTCACTTTCTGTTTTTTACCTGAGATTTTGCTTTTATTAAGTGCTTCAGGCTTGCTTACCATGGCATTTTTAGGCATTTTAGGCATTTGAAGACCTATTTTAGCAAAACAACAGACTGAAAAACTCTGTAGATTTTCTTCACAAGACATAGCTGCTATCTATTAACTGGTAACCAAGGTAAAATTCAAATATTATCAAGCAAACAGGACTTTTTACAAAGTCTGGCAAGCAAAGCACAATTCAACCCAACACTTCCTAATTTTACAAAGACAACTAAAATTGTTATGTGGCTTTAATGGCCACTTTCTCTCTGCTTCTGGATTGGCTGAATGTCCAGTAGCAAATTATTAATTTATTATTGTTATATATTTTATATATATATTTATATTATATTTATATCAATATATTTTTATTTTATTATTTATTATTTACTTAATAATAAATTTTCAGTGTTTATCAGAGAAACTGGAAGAACAGAGGTGGGTAAGACCTGCTTAAAGGACACAACGTTATTTGGGTAACCAACACTCTCATCAGTATCAACGGCACCCGAGAGAAACAGGAAATTCACACGTTTAACCTTCTCTGGAGATTATGATCTGAGGGTTGTACTTCTGGGAACTCCTCCCACAAATTTAGGGGAATATCCAATAAAATTACCTTTTCTGGGAGGCTGCCAGAGTGATACCATTCATACCAACTTTTTGACATGGGAGGACTTCTAAAGTCACAAACTTCAGACTTGCAGCCTAAAACCACAACCAGCAGTCCCAACAATATTTTAGTTCACAGACAGGTTCACAGACTTTCTCCTACCTGTTTGGAAACTCCAAATTGCAGCAGATGGTAAAACAAGAGCCTTCAAAATGCTGGTGTTTAAGTGAAATATACATTCACTTCTGTCTGGGTGTATTCCATTTTTGCAGACAGGTGCAGACACAATTTTCTCACTTTCAGATGTGCTTGATGCAGCATATTTATATACAATATTTAATAATAAAAACATCTAAGCAGACATTTTCTTACTTTAATTGGAGTAAGATTATTTTAGAGTCATAAAATCCCAGTCTCCCAGGATGGTTTGGGTTGGAAAGGACCTTAAAGCCCATCTCATTCCCATCCCTGCCATGGGCAGGGACACCTTTCACTCATCAGGCTTGTCAGACCCCAAACCCATCACTTTTCTTCCTAAAATCACGGGTGGTTTAAATTTATTTTTTAATAGAGGACTGGCAAATAAGATCTTACCTTGGCAAGGAATTCATGGCATTTTTTCTCCTCTGTCTTTAATTGGAATATTTTGAGATACACATAATTATTCAGGAATGGTTTAACTGGTGGAAAATTTAGGACTTGCTGATACTTGATGTTCGAAAGAGGAGGTAAAAACCTAAAGCTGCACTCCCTCAGAGAGAATCAAAATTGTCATCAAAGCGTGTGATGCAGAGTAATTTAAAATTATACTCAATATGAGTGTTTTTAGAGGTAATTACAAGTTAACTAAAATTTTAGGGCTTTCATGAGAGAGTGGTTTATCTTTCATTATTTATTATTTTTTTCTCTGTCTTAAAAATACTTCATTGCTGACGAGGCTGCACACATTTCAAGTAATAAATAGAAATGTGTTGCAATTATATTAATTTTTATATTTAATTCAGTCATCAAAGCCTTCATGAAACTGAAACCCGACTGTATATTACCTCATTTCATAGATGGTTATTAGAATAATATTTTCTCATTAAAGCACAATTTTGTATTATCACAGAAAAGGCTGCATTTTGCTCATTTCCTTTTTCCTTCAGGCAAGAAAAGGTTCGTTAGTGGAGAGAAGGTTTAATAGATTTTGGAAATGCATCTGTCATGTAGAAAGTGATCCACAGTTATTAAGATAACATCTTTTACACAAGCCTGAATGGGCTGAATGGAAACTCAACCAGAGCCTACAAAATTTGCTCCAAACCTGTAACTCAGCACCTTTTCTCTTGTTCTTAATTTATGGATTTTATTTTCCCAGTGTCGTTATTTCAATTTGCTGTATAAGATTGATTCTGGTGGTGTTTTCCTGTTATCACAAAGCTCATTTAAGACACGAAAATGTCCATTATGTCCCTGTGGGACTTGGCAGTAACCAATGTTCCTTCTGGAAATTTAGAAATGAAAATTAGTTGTCCTTATCCAATGTCCTTTGTCATGTTAATGAAGGAATAATTCAGCAAAGCATGCAAGAGGTGATAAATACAAACCTGAAGTCAGATTCCTTTTATATTTTAGGATGTTAGTATGAAAGAGATGATGCCCAAGGTGTGTCATTTCTGGGCAGTCCTCACTGCTTTAGACACATTTAATTTATCCCCTCCCAGTCCAGTTGTGCACGTTCTCAGTGGCTGACGGAGGCAGGGGGAGAGTGGACTCCAGGAGCTCCTTCTGTTCCCTCAGGATGTCATTTACCTCACACTCAGGCGTCCCTACAATCTACCACTTTCCATGTGTTTCTTCTTCACCTCCCCAGGCTCTTTGTATCTCTGGATCACTGCCAGTGTTTATTTACCCATCAGAGAAAGTTCACTGCAAACGCAACAAGAAAAGATAAATTCAGACGGATCCTCTACTCAACTTTTACTGGTCCCGTATGAAAGGCAGGGGAGGATGAAAGGGAAACTGACGGCCTTTGGAGAGGAGAGCTCTGCTCATATGAAGGGAGGAGGGCACCAAAATTCTTAAAAAATTTAATTTACTTGAGAACGGCAAAATGATCCTGAGGACTGACCTGTTCTGAGGCAAGATGATGTTCTGAGTGTTTCTGCACATGTTAACAAAATCACGAGGATTTCCTCTGAGGCTTTGTGTTAAATGGTTTCTGATGGTGCTTTCTTAGATAAATTAATTATTGTAAGTGGATCTCGTTTTTAATAATGGATGATAAATGATGCGTGCCCTTGTGCTTTCACTTATTTTATAACAGCACCATGAGCTGTTTCCTGCGGTTTTCATCTGGTTGAGTTGGCACCATGCTGCATTTTAAAGCAAGGATGGAACCATGGAATCCCAGGATGGTTTGAGACGGAAGGAACCTCAAAGCCCATCCAGTGCCACCCCCTGCCGTGGGCAGGGACACCTTCCACTAGCCCAGGCTGCTCCAAGCCCCATCCAGCCTGGCCTTGGACACTTCCAGCGATCCAGGGGCAGCCACAGCTTCTCTGGGCACCCTGTGCCAGGGCCTCCCCATCCTTCCTAATTATTTTCCCTGTTCATTTTGTACCCCTGATTGTGAAGGCCACGTTCCTCCTGGATCTGCTGGAGATTGTGACAGAAGAGTTAAACCATTCAACTTCAGCATTCAAGCTCTTAATTCAGAGATCTTTCATTCAATTTGGTTTGATGTCTTTGACTGAGAAATCTTTGTAAAATCACAACTACTTCAGTCTCTTTTTGTCATCATTTTGCCCTTAAGAATTAAGGAATTTAAGAATTACTGCTGCAAATTTTCTCAAGAAATTGTCCCTTAAGGTACCCTGAGGATATGTTTCCTGTATGCAACTGTTTCTTTGGGACAGCCTTGAGTTACAAATTTATTTAATTTTCTTTATGAAGTCTGAAATTAGAGATTTAGTGTAATCCACACTCTTTAAGAAACAGGTGATTCACAGGATGTGGAAACCCTGACACTGAAGAATTCTGAAGACCTAAGGAACAATTATTGAGTCAGTAAATCATTTGGTGTCCAAGGATCAGCAGCTTGTCCACATTCTACCTGAATTATGCAAATTGAATTATTTACTTTGAATTAAAGTTTAAAAAAAATTAAAAAGACAAAGAGATATTTAAGAGATCTTTGTCAGGGATTACTACAAGCATCCTTATGCCAAATAACTTTGCTTCCATCATTTGGAATGGAATTTCAAGGAGAAACCTCCCCAGCACATCAGTGGCCTTGCCTTGGGCAGAGCCCTGGGTGGGGATGTGGCCAGAGGCTGGGTAGAAGGAAATATTGTCCTTCCAACCCCAGAAGGGTTTTGTTCCTAACTTACCAGGGAAAAAAGGGAAAAAGGCAGCATCCTGCTGCTGGCCAGATCTCCTTTCTCCTTCTTCAAGTGACTGTTACCGTTTGTTTCCTTTACATGTATTATGCCAAGAAAAACTTACAAAGTTCTCATCATCTAATATAAACCAAGATTTGTTTTTTTTGATTCAAGAAAAAATTCATAAACAAGGTGGAAAGTGGTATTTTAGAGAAAACTATTTTTTTTTGCTCACCATCATTAATTGTGTTCTGATAAGACTAAAACAAAACCAGAAACAAACAAAATCTGAGTTCAGACCTGCTTCATTTCATGGTTCTCCTGACTCCAAGTGCCAGAGACACCAAGGAAGCAAAAGCTCTGCTTCCCACTGTCTTTAGGGCAGCTAAAATGAAATTAAAAAGGCAGAGTTGTGGTTTCTACAGTCTCCATGTATTTTCCTAAACTCCTCCGTGCAAAATAACTTCTTAAGAAGAAGCCGGGAAGTGATTCTTTAGGACGTTCACAGAATTATTTTCTGCTGCTGTTGACACAGATGTCTCAGTCTTCATCATGGCAAAAATCTGAAAAAATTGCCCTTTTAATTCTATTAACCCATGTTTAGGGGCTTCTTAATTTCCCTCTACTAGTAGATATCTGAAAATGTTATTAATTTCCATCCTGTGACGGCTGAGGAAAAAGCCCCATCAGTGGCTACGTGGAGTAAAATATTTTTATATAATATTAGACGGAGAAAAATAATGCAGTATTTTTGATGTGAAAATAATCAGAAAATGTGTATAAATTTCAAAAGCTTGAGTCATGCTTTGTCCTCCAGAAAGAGCTGAGTTACCAGTGAGAGTGAGTGTGAGAGACTGGGAGTTACCTCCAGTGTTGGATGAAAAAACATTTAATAAACCTTCAATTCATCCCAAATTCTGTAAGTACCACATTTCTTGCACTGTGAATCTGTCACAAGGTTTATCAGATGTGAAGTTTTTGCTTTAAGCACTTTCAGTCAATGGAATTAATTAAGAGATGCTAACTCTGGGTTTTTCAACAACATAAAGTGTGTGGACTGTTCTGCTTCAAACTCCAAAAAAAACTTGCTTGGGATCTGAAACCTGAGGTTTGGGCTCTGTTTTTCCAAAGACCAGAAAAAGCTTGTTCTTGTTTAATGTGACTGAGGGAAATTCAGACAGTGAAGCCACCTCAGGTATTTGCTGTGGCTTCCCTGGAAATTCTCTTCCTGTCTTCCCTTGCCTGAGCAGATCAAGCTGCATTCCCAAGAGGAATGGCCAGAACACAGGCTGTGGATTTTTCTCACACAGTAGCACATTTGGTCAGTGTTGGCAGCTCACAGAACACACCTCAGCCTGCTGATAACACAGAAATCACTGTCAGAGTTACTGGATCAGAGTGGGAAAGAGGGGAGGAATACGGAAAAAAGGGAGGGGGAATACGGACCTCAGAAAAGAAGGAAGGTAGCAGCTTCCCATTTCAGGAACTCGATGGAGTTACGTGATTCAGTTGATGGTGAGGAAATGACTGGAGAAGAGTCATCCAAATTGTGAAGGAAGGCCAATGAACAGTGACAAAACTGTTCCACCAAAGTCTTTGTACACAAATTGAATTTGGTTTTTCGCCATTTAACCAGTGCTTTCCCTCCCACTTTTCCGTTAGCACCATGGAGCTGCTATGCTGCCAATAGAATGGAAAGACCTAAATCCTCTCAAGTTGCTGTCTAGGGGAGACATAATTATATTTTTTTCATGCCTTTATAGCCTCCTACTCCTTCAGCAATCCCTACATCCTGCCACATGGATTTTACCGCTGCTTCTCCTCTAATCCTGATTTGTTTGGCTCCTTGCATTTCCCTGGATTCAAGAGAACTGGTAAGCCTTTCATCCAATCCATTGCAAATCCAGCCCCTCCTGCACATATTTTTCTATGATTTCAAAGAGGGGCGAACATCAGTATAAGAATTTCCAGTCAGAGATGTTCTGACTTGGAGAAATTGCTGTGCTGACCACTTTTTTCCCTCTTTTTAATTTGCGGAGAGTATTTTATGAGAGGATAAAGCCCACTAGTCAAGGTCAGGATGGTTTCCACTGAACTTAAGCACAAGATGTTCTTGTAAGTGCTGTTCTCTTTAACTTGGCTCCTGTTTATCCAGGTAGAAGCTGATGATGATTTAATTCAGGGAAAAGCACATTCCATCTTCGATGCTTTAGGCTGACAGTTTTTAAGTTCTCATTCTGTACTTGAAGGGTCACTCTGCATTTTAAAGTCATATTTGTGAACAACAACACCAGAACTGCCTTTGGGAGCTCATACAGACATGTTTCAGGAAATATTCAAGTTTTAAACAAAGAGAAGGATGATAAATATAATAACTACTAAATATATCGAATAGTATTAAATATATATTAAGTACTACTCTTAAGAACCTAACTCAACTCTAAAATGATACGGAACAAAACTTGATTCTTCTAATGAGAACTTACGTTCGAAATGACCAAGAATACAAAAGCTTGTGCTTCAGAGAGGTTTAATGTATCCACAGTTCAGTAGAGATTCCATTCAGAAATGGACATTTTTTCCTCATGCCCTGCCAGAAGATTCCTCATCTTGGGATTTCTAATGGATTTGCTTATATGGAAATGAATTCTACGCAAAATTAAAATAATTCTTCTGCACAGGGTGGGATTGTTGTGGGTGTCCTGTGCAGGGCCAGGAGTTGCACTCCATGATCCCTGTGGGTTCCTTCCAGCTCAGGATATTCTGTGATTCCACGATTCCTTCATGCTCCCAGAAGCATAATCAAAAACTGGGAACCCCAGACCTGAAAAACTATTCACAGACTATGCATTTAAACTGCATTTTAAAATGAAAAGGTAAAACCATCAAGATTAAATACTCTAAATATACTTTACAGGTTTATATGTTACAAAAAAAAGAGAAATGTATCCAAAGGTTTTGGAGGAGAGTGCAAGCTTTTTTTTTTTTAATGTGATGTATTTTTTATAATTGATGTAATACAAAAAAATTCCCTGCTAGCCAGTGGATGGTACAAAGCTCAGCATGAGATAATTAAAAGCATTATTTTCTGACTATTTTAACGCTGAAATTATAAACAAGGATAGTTGTTTAAGCCAAAACCAACTTTTTAAAATAGAATCTTGGTACTTTATTTATCCTCTTTACGTTGATTCTAAACTGGGCAAAACCTGGCCCATGCATTTAAACTCCAGCAGAACTGTGCCACAAAACAGGACTGGAAAAATGCCTCGGGATATTTCATATTGCTGTCACTGAAAATACATACGGAACTTCAGCTTCCACTACAAAAATGAGATGAAAATAAAGTGATTTGCTCTAAAAGCCATTACAAGGGAAGACTGTGAGTGTAATAAATTTTTCCCTTTCAAGAATAAACAATGCATGACACGACTTTTATTTTCTTTCGGAGAAGGAATGTAATAGGCTGAGTTATGTGGCAGCAGTTGTTAATACTGGTTTTAATTATGAATCAACTTTGATTTAGTAATACGCTGCCAGACAAGGTTTCCAATCCACATCGTGGAGCAAATGATACAATCCACATTTGGAAGTGAAACAAGAAATTACCAAAGTGGCATTTTTTTCTAGAAAACAATCATTTGTTGAAAACTGTATTAATCAGAAACTTCATGATATATAACCAGCAAAACACAGGGTAAAGAACTCCACTGTTTATATTAATCTTATTGTAATCTTAACCAAATAATAATTTCAAAGGTACTTTTACCCAAAACCAATACTCTTAGTATATTTTTGATGTTTTTTGGTAAAACGCTGAAGCACATTTTGAAAATACTTTTTTTTTTAAAGATTTAATGATGAAATTTGATTGACTTTAATTTTCATAGATGCCATGGCTTTAACCCCTGCTTTTCATTTAAGACAGATGCATAAAAAGCTTGTGTGTCTCCATCTCCAAGCAGATGCAAGGTGGCTCTCATGTTATAAATAAAGGATTTGTTTGGGGGAAAGTGGACATAAAATATAAATTTGTATTTTGGAGAACCAGAAACTGCATCCCACTGATCGAAGCAACTATTCATCTTTAGCCCTTTTAAATTTTTTATATTTCCTGCATTGTTGTACCAGCTATGCCACTGTATCCTCATATTTTCCACACTTTTGGGCCCATTCTCTTCCCACTCAGGATGGGGCATGTTTATATTTTTCCATACCCATGCAACTACTATGGACATCTAAATAAGTTCATTTCTGAAAACCTTTTCTATTTTTCCTTCCTTGATATTTTATTACGATTTTTGAACAGTTCACACTTTGACACGGGTGGTTTCATTTCTTTTAAGAAAGATTCCCACCAGATGAACCCTTTGCAGTATTTTGTATCTCACCGTGCTGGATCAGGTTTGGGGGCTTTTTCTTCTTTTTTTTTTACTTGTGTGAGTGTTTTTATTTTTTCCTGTTTGTCTCTTTGGATAGGTTGGTTTGGGAGGTGTCAGTGTGTGATTGGTATGGCAAGAAATATCTTGGCTCTTTATCAATTGTGTTATTGGATGGATTTCATGACTGCAGCACTCAGCATCTTTGATCTTGCTCTTTAAAGAAGTGTCTGCCCAATTAATTTCTCATCGGAAAAAGGTCTAAAGAAGCCGGTTAAACATCTCTTTTGATTAATTTTTTCTGACTTTCATTGTTGGCTGCAGGCACAAATGAAGAGCTGAGGAGAAGAATAACCGCAGTGTTTCATAACCTGAAAATTAAACAGACAGAGGACAACAGTGACCCCAAGGGAGCTTCGTCCCAGCCCTGCTATTGGCCATGGCTGTGCCCCACGTGCTCCCAAAACTCCCTGGGACTGACACCTTCCAGAGCTCAGAAGTACTTCAAAGTCCTCCCAGAACATCTCTTCCCCTGTATATTTATGTTTAAAAGTTACAAATACTCACAAATACAAAATATTTTAACATATGCATATGGATGCAGATTTCTTTCTCTGTTTTACATGTAAGCAATAATTTATACAAGTGGATGAAGAAA
This sequence comes from Eulacestoma nigropectus, assembly GCA_013397775.1. NCBI lineage: Eukaryota > Metazoa > Chordata > Aves > Passeriformes > Eulacestoma > Eulacestoma nigropectus. The sequence goes on from VZTE01001191.1 coordinate 180,500, forward strand.
AATGACTTAATAATTGTTGATGAAATTAATGTTCAAGGTTTGAATGGGAAGAGGAAAAGGAAGAGGAAGGGAAGTTCCAGGAAGGGAAGTTTCAGGCAAGTTTCAGGGAAGTTTCAGGGAAGGGAAGTTTCAGGCAAGTTTCAGGGAAGTTTCAGGGAAGTTTCAGGGAAGGGAAGTTTCAGGGAAGGGAAGGGAAGGGAAGGGAAGGGAAGGGAAGGGAAG
>VZTE01001191.1:180911-193194 GCA_013397775.1 Eulacestoma nigropectus
AAAAAGAAAAAGAAAAAGAAAAGAAAAAGAAAAAGAAAAAGAAAAAGAAAAAGAAAAAGAAAAAAAAAGAAAAAGAAAAAGAAAAAGAAAAAGAAAAATTGTTTTCTTCCCCAAGCTAAATTGCAGTTTTATATTTTGAATTTTGTATTTAAAATTTCAACTCGGCATGAAGAACTTTGTTTTTCTCACACTCCAAGTTTCTGGGTTTTTTTGGCATGGTGGATTCCCATCTGAGTAAGGCCCTTTCAGCTCCCAGTGTTAAATATAACCTGGTTTGGCACTGCAGATATCACCACCCTCGGCAGCTGATGATATTTTTAACTGATACTGTCAATGTGCTTCCTAAATGGACTTGTTCACCTTCGTCCAAACAGTTATCTGGAGTGCTGCTTTATAAAGGTGATTAATAACCCGGAGGTGACAGCAATTCCCAGAAAAATCTGTTAGGACCTTTCACTTCTTTTCATGTAAAAATGCATGAGATATTATTTTAACAGCTAGGTAAGACATATCTCCTTCATGTCACAAGACTATTAAATATCTACTTAATTAACCTCTTCCTCTTAAATCCAGAGTTTGTCCAGACTTTCTGACAGTTCTTAAGAAATAAGAGAATAAAATACCAATTTGTAATGATCCGGTTTAACAGAAATCGCACTTCTCTGGTGACTCTGGTGACACTGCACCTTACTCTGCTGCAGAGAGAAAATGGGAGAATTGCCATGTATTAATATTTGCCTTTATTTTTCCTTGTACAGGTTTAGACTTGGATGAAGGAAAATATTCTTACTGCAAGTCTGTCAAGAAATATTGCTTTACGTCTAAAGCACTGAGCACGACAATGGTGGCATCACCGTGGGATCATGGAATCCCAGAACGGTCTGGGTTGGAAGGGACCTCAAAGCCCATCCAGTGCCACCCCCTGCCACAGGCAGGGACACTTTTCCACTATCCCAGGTTGCTTCCAGCCCCATCCAACCTGGCCTTGGACACTTCCAGGGATGGGGAGGAACAGGGATGGGGATTAGGAACAGAAGCTCCTTGAAGTTTACGTTCCCCAGCAAAAGGGAGCTCGGAAGAGGAATATTCAAATTACATTTTAGGACAGCTTAATACCCATCTCATGCCTAGACTTGTCTAACGACAATGCTTGAGGTGAGATCCCCAAATATTCACTCTCAGATGTGTGACGACATTTAGGTCTCCTCCTTGGTGGCCGAGCACAGCCCAGGGCCTGGGATAGCAATTCCTGAGCTGTGTTTGAGCCCTCCAGTGGCCACTGGGGCTGTGTCTACTTGAGAACTGCCTATTAGAGCCTCAGTGTTTATCAAACCAGACCCCGTGGCTTTGTGTGCAGTCACCAATATGTTTCTGTGAACCTGATCTGACAAAATATTTTGTTATTTTGCCTGAAAGAGCAAGGCAATCATCTGTCGCAGCGGCAAAGTCCATGCTCCCAATTCTCCCAGAGTATCACTGCCAGCACCACTGCTGCATATTTAATGTTCTTTCTCCCAACACCCACAGGATGGGGCTTTTCTGGATGCTGTGGCTGCAACAACCCTTCCCCAGCGCAGCAGTGACTCCCTGTGCCCTCCCTGCTGCACTGGGATGCACAACACAGCTCACCTGGACAGGTATTTACAGGGGACATTCGTGCAGCTTCCATTCGCTGCAGAGCTCTTTCTAAGCTCCTTTCTAAGCACAGAGGGCTCCAAAGGCTCTCTCAATCACATTTCCCCCTGTTTTTAGGAGAAGCAGGGCAGGTAAGTGCTGTTCTTGCAGTGCTGGGTTTGTTAATGCCTTTCCTGTTCATGGAAAAAGCACTTTTTTATATCCCTGAAATCCGAGTGCTTGGCACAGGAGTAATTGCCAAATTTGAGAAAAGTGACTGCGTGTGCATCCCCCTGGGGCCTGGGCAGCTCCAATTTCCTGCTGCTTTAGGGCTCCTCCATCACCGTGCTGAGCCCCCTCCGAGCTTTGGGGACACAGAAGCACTTTTTTCTACAAATGTGGAAACAGGACTGGAACAGCTCTGCCAAAGCTTCATTCTCTTTATAACTGGGGGCTCTCCAATCTATCTTATCCTGTTATTTTAAAACAGACTCTCTTTTCCTTGCTGGCTTTTTTTCCACCTCTTTTTTTTTTTCTTTTTTCCTTCTTCTGATTGCCTGTTATTCCACAATTCAGGAGGCAATAATGTGTTTCAGAAGTTACAATAAAATGGATATACATTTAGTAATCTTTCACCTCTTCATTTATTTCCCATGAATGCTTTTAAAATGAGTACCAAAAAGCCATGAAAGGAAGAAGAGACATTTTCTTTCCCTGTGAAGATGGGAAAAATTTTTATCTCATCCCTTTGTCTGCATTATAAGAAGGAAATGAAAGCTTTCTCTGACTGCAGATCTAGCCTGGAAATCTCCATTTTTAACTATATAAAAGTATAGAATCAGAGAACCCCAGAGTGGTTTGGGTTGGAAAGGACCTTAAAACTCCTCTCATTCCACCCCTGCCACGGACAGGGACACCTTCCACTAGACCAGGTTGCTCCAAGCCCCCTCCAAAGTGACCTTCTGCCAGTTCAATCTGAAGTTAATGAAGAAACCTTTGAAGGGGGGGAATATTTATATATTGTTCAAACGACATTGTTTTAGAATAATATTCACGGTCGTTTCTATTCAGCCTAGGAGAAAAACGGAGAGAAACTTTTTGCAAGGGCCTGGAGTGACAATACTTATCGTGATGAACTAATCTGTAAGAGATGCAATTCTCATGTTGGGATTCCAAGACCAACTGCCAGGATGAAGAATGTCACATGGGCACCCACCACACCTCCACGGCCACTTCCAGGAGCCTAAGGAACCAAAAAAAGATTTAGGGAGGTATGGAAGCCCTTTTATCTCCTTCCAGGTTGGTTTTTATACCGGTGAATGTTGGACATTCTTATTTTTAATTTTAAAAAAAAGGAACCTTCCATATAATCACCCAAGGCAGTATTTGGTGACTTGAGGATAAAACAACAGATTTGAAAACTGGTGATAAAATAATGAGACTTGGCAACACTTCAGTCAATAAAGGTAGCAGGACTGGAGCATTCTGTTACCCAAAACCTAATAATATTCAATATCTATAACATTATGCCATATTATCCAATTAGCTGTATCGAGGCAACTTGAGTTTCCCAATAAAATCATGGAATGATTGGTTTGGGTTGGAAAGGAACTAAAAGATCTTCTAGTTCCAAACCCCCACCATGGGCAGGGATCCCTCCACACCATGGGCAGGTATTATAATGAAATTATCTAAATTCTAGCTAAAATTATCACTGAATTATGGCTGTACTGTTTGCTACTGTGGTCCAGAGCCAAAGTTTCCAGATCTATAACCTGTAGTTCATGGTATTGGCCAAAACACAGGGATCTGAACACACCCTATTTGGTATTTGTCTCAGGATATTTTGGGAATAATCACCTCTATTTTTAGAATAAGGTGGAATTGTTCTGCACTGATGGGTTTCTACACAGTAATTTTCAAACATTGCATTGCACAGAGCCAGAGCAGCAGCCACGTATAAATTAGAAGTTCATCAATCAGGATATAATTAATAGTACTTTGCCTTGGAGCCAAATATTAGCATCCTAATTTATTACAGTGTAGCAGCACTTTGTAAATGTTATGGCAAAGCCAGACACAATGTGGGAATATTTCAAATACTTGTGTGAGTAGTGGAACAACCAGAGGAGCAAAGGTGTGTGTGGGTGCACCCAAGGGGCAGCTGGGAAACAAGCAGCTGTGAGATAAAGAACAAGATAAGCAAAGAAGCAGAACATCCCACCCAGGACCCAAGAGACTGAGCTGGCAAAAGCAGATACAAAATAAGCAGTGAAAGGAGTAGTCAATGCACCACTTTAGGAGGGACAAAAGCATGAGTGACATAACAAGATCAGGTAGTGAGGGAGAAGAAATCCAGCAGCCTGTTGCATTTCTGACTCCTCCATCCAAGAGCTCTCAGCCTCATCACCGTGACCTCCAGCACTGACTCCAACCAGGACTGTCGGGATCAGTGCTGCCCACCCCAGCTCAGTGGTGTTGGGGTTGTGAGGGTTAAAGAGCAACAGCTTTCTCTGCACAGTGATGTTGATTAATAGCTCTAAGTACTGGTAATTAATACACATAAGAACTAACCAGTCAAACTAAATGTGCTGTAAATCATTGAATTTTAAATTGTTTAAAGTTTAAAGCTGGCCTGAACTCTTGGTTCTCTCACCACACCATAGTGCTCCAACTCCCCACTGATCTTCCTTCCTCCTCAGACCAAACCTTTTAATCCTATAAAGCAATCAGGTTGATCAGGCCTGATTTATCTTTAGCAAACTTGCTAAGTCCATGTTGGCTGCTCCCAGGCACCTTCTTCTCTGCCTCATGTCCAGAAACACTTCCATGAGGATTTGCTCCTTGATTTCCCAGGGATCAAGGTGAGACCGACCCTCACAGCACCCTGAACGTCCTTTTGGCCTGTTTTAAACTCTAATTCTTCCTTCTCTGCACTGGTGGAACACCTCCCCTGATCTTCCTGGCCTATCAAGGGTGACAATGAATGGTATTGAAAGGACAACTTCCAGGTCTCCCACTGACCCCAGACGCAGCCCAGTGGGTCCCACTGACCTCCACGGGTCAAGATACCTCAAGTAAACCCCGAGTCTGTCCCCATCCATTGCTGCTAAATCCGCCCCCTGAACTCCTTCACCAAACTCAGGGATCTGAGAGACCTTTCTGGTCCTGGCTGAAGGCAAAGGAGGTGCCGAGCACCACGTCTGTGTCCCCTGTCACTAAACCCTCTCACACCACATTTAATTCTCCTTGGATATGGTAACACTGCACTCTGGAATTCCTGATGCATCTCAAGAACAGAATTAAAGCAGAAAAATAACAGTACGATCCAAACTTTCAAGGAATATCAAAAAATCTGTGCAAATATCAAAATATTGGATTTTTTTGTCACTTGAGTCTCCCAGAAAGTTTGCAGAAGTAGTGTCCTACTTAGGAATTCAGGAACTGCAGATTCATGAGTTCGTGAATAATCAGAGTCTGGGGTCTCCTGCTCTGACTTACATAAAATAGACATTCCAGTGAAAATTCACTTGTGCTAATCCAGCACATTCCCCCTCCAGAATGGACAGTCCTTTCACCTTCGTCTCTTGGCTGCCACTTCCCTCTCTGACCTCTTGCTTGGAGCTGATCCAGTTTGATAACCCCATGATTTAATTTTGCCAGGTCAGGTTTTATTTTTTACCAGTCCAGCAAGTTGTACTGATTGTGCAGATTGTTGCTGACATAGAGGGGAAAGTAAGAGGAAAGAAACTCCCACTTGTGAAGCAATAAATTGTGGGATGGACAAAGCTGGTCTGTAGCACCCCAAATTTCATCTCGAAATCCAACAGAGACACTCCAGCACCTAACAAAAAATTGTAAGGAATTTGCATTATCCATCACTGTTGGCAAAACCCATTATTCCAGCCATGTTAACTGATCTCCAATTAATTGTCAGCCAGCTGCTTAGAAAGGTCACAAGCAGATGAGATGCAAAAGCCACGTGAGGCTTCCCAGTGACGTGTCACGGCACCTTGATAAATATTGCAGCTGCCAGCTCAAAATGCTCATTGCATTGTAAACACTGCTGAATCATTTATTAAAAATGAATAAATGAAGCCAACAGACTTTTCTGCTGCATTAGGCATCCCTTGTCTGTGCCACTGAGGATTCTGCAGCAATCACACAGGGCTTCTTCACTCATTGCTTTTTCTTCCCTTCTCTCTCTGTACTCGTCAAAGTTATTATTCCTTGGTGTCACCACTATCCCTCCTGGCTCAGTGCACATTCTCTGCTTCTGCTTTTAATTGGATTCTTACCATAGAAGGGTCTTTTGAATGCAAATATATGATACAGTCTACACAATTTGTAACTTCACTTTTTTTCCATGGCCAAATGGGAAGGAGTAAGATACACGTCCGCTCACCCAACTGAATGTCTGCTCTGGCACTAGAAAAATTTGGGGTTTAAGTTTCTGCCCCTCTGGAGTTGTGTTGTGAGACTTTGGCACATCCCTTAGGGCACAGAAGACTTTACAACCGGGAGTAGCAGTACTTACCCAGTGAATAGCCTCAAAATGACAACAAGCAGGGATAGATGGGCTATTGGGAAGGAATTTTTCCCTGTGAGAGTGGTGAGGCTCTGGCACAGGGTGCCAAGAGAAGCTGTGGCTGCCCCTGGATCCCTGGAAGTGTCCAAGGCCAGGCTGGATGGGGCTTGGACCTACCTGGGCTAGTGGAAGGTGTCCCTGCCCATGGCAGGGGGTGGGACTGGATGGGCTTAAAATCAAACCCAACCCTTTCCAATCCAAACCTTTCTGGGATTTTGCGAAACTCAGTTGTTACCACTACATGTAGAGCTGAGGAAAGCTCTGCTTACTTCCTACCCATGTGGACAGATGGATCTGTTTTCATGTTCACATTACCACAAAAATGTGAATCCATTAGAAACAAACATACTTTTCTTAGAGATTTTGGGGTTTTGGTAAGTTCCATTACTGGTCACCTCAGAATTCTTGAGCACTGTCAGCTACTGGGTCAAACACCACCAAATGTTATTGGGCATTGGAGAGAGATTCTTATAAAGACCTAAAATTTGGCTTCTGAACCCCTCTGAGTCATTTGAAAATGTGAACCAGTTACTAGTGTAGCTCCATGTGCTTGCTTGAAAGTCATTTATATCAAATATTTTGAAGGAATATCTGGGAAAACCCACAAAGCGCTAAAAACTTGGGGGTGGATTGAGCAGCAAAGATTTGTGGTTTGCTGCACTGCTCTCTAACTGAGAACCAGGTTTGCTTCCAGAGGTGATTAAATAACAAATGACACTGAACTAATTAGAAGATTCTGCCATCTAGTGACTCAAGCAGCTACGTGGAGCTCTTGCACGACCCTTCGGATGAGGTTTGAGGACATCCTTGTGGGCTCAGAGCGGCACCTGACTCTGATGATCAAAACTTAAGTTTTCCTCTCAGTACACAGCATTAATTTTCCTATCTTGCACTCATTTGGTGTCTCTCCAGCATTTATCTGCTGCAATTGCTGGCACTACCTTCATTTATTTATTTTTCTCTCCATAATAAGTCTCTGGAAAACAACCAACATCTCTTTGCTGCACCACTATCTTTAACCTGTCTGGGTTTTTGTTTTAAAGTGTCACTTTTCTAGGACAGCTGCTGACAGACAGGTACCAATGTGATACTAATAACATAACTACATGGCTGGAACATGTTATTTTTCCCTCAGATTGAGTTCAAATAAGACATTAGATGACAGGTGCTTTTGGATGATCATTCGCTCTCCATTTACAGCATTTTTTGGCTGTGAAGGTTCTCATGGCTGTGTTTTCTGAAAACTGAAAATTTCTCTGAAACGATTTTCCAACTCTGATCTTAATATTTCCTCCTTTCAAAGTCCTCCTCACCATACCCCCAGTTTTGGGCTTAAAAATCAGTCATGCAAGCACCAAATTTGTTTCTTCAATGAGAAGTTGGAGCAATTTCCTCCTTGGAGATATTTCTTATTTTGCTCTTGTAAGTCTTGAGAAAAGGGAGTTTGATCAATGTTTTCTGTTAAATGGAAACATCTGAGAGACCAAACCCGCATTTTATAAATTGTTGAATAAAACTGCTAGCAATAGGTGCGTCTATTTCTGCAGTATTTTAAAATATCACCCGAATTTATCAGTAGTATAATAAAAAAGCATTTTGAAAAATCTTGACTACTTCATTTCTTAAGTGCATTGGTTGCTAAAATGAAGTCATGATATGTCCCACATCACTCACAGAATCATGCTAATTGGATTATCTTACTGATATTTTACGACAAACAGAGGTCAGCTTTTGGAACATATGGGGAAATAAGATGTTGTTTAAACTGACCTCAGTGTTGGGTTTGCAGGAGTGACTGGCATTATGGAGCCAGAGGATCCCAGAGAGGTTTGGGTTGGAAGGGATCTTAAAGTCCACCCCATTCCACTCCCTGCCTTGGGCAGGGACACCTTCCACTATCCCAGGCTGCTCCAAGCCCTGTCCAATCAGGCCTTGAAGCGTCTTGTTCAGGCTTCATATTGAACAGGGACACTGCAATCTTGTGAGTTTGCAACTTTTCTGCCAAAAGAAGCCCAAATCAGGAGCTCAGGTCAGCCTCAGAGTCAATTTTCACAGCAAAAGAGGAACAGACTTGGGCATTGCTGTAGGGGAAAAACCACCCTAAAGACGGTTCTTGTATCATTTCAATATTGTTACCCAAAGCACTTTTGTGAGATGGTTTTCCAGAAAGAAGCCTGTAGCCCATTGTGTGTATTGTATCCTTTCATGCTGGACACCAGGAGGAATTTCTTCCTGGAAAGGGTGGGCAGGCCTTGGAAGGGGCTGCCCACGGAGGTGTTGGAGTCCCCATCCCTGGAGGTGTCCAAGGAATGACTGGAGGTGGCACTCAGTGCTCTGGGCTGGTGACAAGGTGGGGATCGGGCACAGCCTGGGCTCGATGGTCCCGGAGGGCTTTTCCAACCTCAGTGATTCTGGGATTATGGGATTTTGCTACGCTTTTGTCACAGCAACACCGGGCAGTTGGTTTTAATCTATCATGCTTGAGCTGAAGCGGCTGGCTGTGATGAATACGTGTGCTAGTACTGCTGGAGATCTATCAAAATAATAAAGCATCCTCAAAAAGAGTCTGAATCTGATTTGTATTTAGCCTGATACCCTGAAAAAAAAAAAAAAAAAAAGATGAAAAAAGAGTACTGAAACAAATCAAGCATTTTAACCTGGGTCTTTTGCTGAAAGGCAAGTCAAAGAACACCCTCAGAATTAGAAATAGATGCTAATTTCTGGAGGGCTGTGCATATATTGTTATTGCTCGTTTTTCCAGGAGCTGACCCTGCTGCAGGAAAGCTTTCACTGTGACGACTTTAAAAGTGCACCAGTGTGCAAGCAGCAGTGGTGCTGCAGCAGATTCTCTCATGGTATTATTCAGATGGTTATTCCAGAAAATGAATACTGAGGAGCAATAAGAAATATCTCTTGTCTGGGTCCCAGAAGTGATGAAGTGGCAACTTGCATGGGGAAAATAACAGGAGGCAATGACAGCATCCTGCAGCTGCTGAGCCTGGGAATGAGACTTTCTGGCCCACTCAGGAGCTGTTTATCAATGGTAGTGCTGAGGTTTTCAGAGAGTAAAGTGCAGCAACTGGGAAAAAAAACCCATTATTGAATGCTCAGGTGCTGTGCTGGGTTTGGCTGGACTCAGGACTCCTGTCCTGAGTGAGCACCAGAACAGATGGAGCTTGGAGTCATGGACTAAATTAATTCAACAGATGTTGTGTGGCCAGTTCATGGACATTTTGCAGGAGCGGGCTGTAAACGAGGGGAATGATATCTGTGCATTAATGGTAAAGAAGGGAAGAGTAGGGGGGTAAAGCAGTTGTATTGAGTGGTGTGGGACCTGAGTGTGACAGAAATGGTGAGGAATAAGGGGTGGAATGAGCTGGGTTTGGGCTGGGCTGGGCTTAATTTTCTTCCCAAGGGCCGCTTTAGGGCTGTGTTTGGGTTTGTGCTGAACACAGGGCTGATAACACAGAGATGTTTTTGTTATTGCTGAGCTCACCCAGAGCCAAGGCCTTTCCTGCCCCTCTGATGGTGACCCCAGGGATATCCCAGACCATGTCACTTCATGCTCAGGATATACAGTGGGGGGAAGGAGGAGGAAGGGGGGACATTTGGAGGGATGTTTTTTGTCTCCCCAAGTCACCGTTCTGTGGGATGGGGCCCTGCTCTCCTGGAGATGCTGAACACCTGCCCAGCCCAGGCGAGGGCTGAAGGAATTCCTTGGTTTGCTTTGCTTGTGTGCTGGTTTCTGCTTTCCCTGTTAAACTGCCTTTATCTTAACCCACTCCAGTTTTTACCCTCCCAATTCTCTTCCCAATCCCACTGGTGTGGGAGTGACCGAGGGGCTGTGAGGGGCTGCCTGGGGTCAAACCAAGACAAATGCGTGGCTCATATAGCTCTAAAAGAGCACAAATGGTGAGATTTTTGTCAAACTCCCCAAAGCTGAACAGTAAATTTTTCTACACATGGTTTGCAAGCGAACTCTGAGACTTCTCACATTGTATTTGTTTTAAAAAGTTGCCTTTCTACATACTTGTAAAAGTAGATAAGTACAATAATACACAAAAAATACATACATAATGTATATGTATAACAATATAATAATGTACCATTATATAATAATGTATAATATATATAATTTATACTAATATTCTATTTTAGAATGAAATTATAATAATATACAAGTATAATAATAAAATGCTGGACTTTCTGATTAATAAATAAATAATAAAAACAGTATAATAAATAATAAATGAATACTTTGATATTTTTAGGTTTCTCCTCCGATATTGGAATTTCTTTTGCTGACATGTAGTAGCTGCCTCCTGAGTGTTCAAAATGCACGGGGATGTGTGTGATGACTTATACATCCTTGCTCAAAAACCAATTCCTCCCCCCACCTCAAGTATTAGATGGCAAACATGCTGTGAATTACTCACTCAAAAGTGTTTCAGCTCGTTGATGTACAGAGCTATTTGCTCAGTCTGTCCAGCTTGTCTTGCTAATGGTCTTTCCTAATTTTTCTTAGCACTTACAAGCACCAGTTGTGGAAAATAAAGTGTTGGAAATAGCTCTGCACAATCATGCTTAAATGATAGTGGTTATTTTTCAAATCAACGGGGAAACGTTTCATAAGTGCAGGTCACCTGTTCAGTGAGATGGAATTTTTTTGGGAACTATTCTAATTAGTAAGCTGTCATCTGTTATCAAGTGCAGATCAACCAATATTCCTTAGTTAGACGGTGAGAAAAAGTGTTCTCTTAACAGTGGAAATGAATGGAGACCTAAATGCTTAATAGTGCGATCATCCAACCTTCTAAAAACAGGTCATTACACCCATGAAACCAGAGGTGTTGCAAATATCAGCTCATTCTTGCAGCACTAATAAGAAAAGTTTGTATTAAAAGAGAGAAATACCTTCCAGCGAAATAGAAGCCTGAAAATAGTAAAAAATTATGCATTACATACATGCATCCAACTACTTTTTTTTTTATTCCCTTTTTTTTTTTTTAATATCTGTTGCCAGGAACTGCCCTTTTCCTGTAGGTTTCACTGTGTAGTCACCCAAAGGGATCTGTCATTCCCATTGAGGAACTGTAACATCAACTCTTTCTGCATCTGCTCCTACATTTGGTGTATTCCCACTTGTCCAAGGATTATGTCTCCTTAACTCCCTCATCCCTGCTTGTTTCCTGGCCATATTTGTACCCTGTAGAAAAGTCATCTCTACTGTCACTGGCAGTAAATTTTTAAAGACTCTGTAGCTCTACCTTTCATGTTTTGCTTATGTTTCTTTGGCTAAACCACGATTTTTAATTGAAGTGAAAAACAATTAGTAATTAGCTGAACAGAGTATTTACGGCTAAGACAATGCTGGAAGGGTGAGGAATAGAATCACAGTGAGACTGAAGGAGAGTTGGAAGAGGGAACACAGGATGGTGTGGAGAAGAGCACAGGCTTGGGGTGATTAAAAATGGGGCTTAGATTGGCTCTGGAGACCTCAGATCTACAAAAGGTCAGAAGAAGAAATGCTGACCCAGGAGCTGAGCGAAAACAGTTTTAGAGGTAAAAAAGTAGGCAAAGATCCTGTACTCAGCACACTTAGGGCACTCTGCACATCCCAAATTCAGCTGCAATGCAGAATTGCAGCTGAATGAAGGAAGGTCAACAAATTGTGCATTTTTAGCTTAAAAACGACCCCTAAAGATGTTTAGAGTGAGGAATAACATCATATTGCTCCTCATGAAGGACCTGGGGGTGCTGACAACTTGCAACACTTGTCCTTCTCCCAGTGTGAAGTCACCACCTTGGGAGCCAGAGGTGCAGTGGAGGAGCGAATGTAGGAAGGCAGGCAGGCAGGAAGGGCACAGCCATGCAAAAGAAGTGCAAACAATCACTTTACAGTTGAAATTGCTTCCTAGGAATTCCTCTTTTTTACCCTGTTCATGTTCCTTGCCCTACAGCATCGTTTGTCAGAAATATTCTGTTCGACATTGACGGATCACTTCTCATTTCAATGGACCTCGAATATACATCCACTCCTTCCTTCCTTCCTTCCTTCCTTCCTTCCTTCCTTCCTTCCTT
>VZTE01001191.1:194149-278300 GCA_013397775.1 Eulacestoma nigropectus
TCCTTCCTTCCTTCCTGCCTTCCTGCCTTCCTTCCTTCCTGCCTTCCTTCCTGCCTTCCTGCCTGCCTTCCTGCCTGCCTTCCTGCCTTCCTGCCTTCCTGCCTGCCTTCCTTCCTTCCTTCCTTCCTTCTTCCCTCCCTCTCTCCCTCCCTCCCTTCCTCTTTTTCTCTATTAGAACTGGCCCAGTCCAAATTCCTGACAAGGTTTCAGGCACACCAATAATAAATTCCCAACCTGTAGGAGGTTTATTTGCTTTCTGTTAATAACAGAGTTTAAATTAAAAAAAAACCCCAACATTGCAGGACTTCTACTTTTTGAGGAGTATCGTGAGAAAGCTACAGCAAGCAGTACCAGAGAGGCAGATCCCTCCTCAGCTTGGCTATATTGTCTTTATGATATAAAGTTATCCAGTCTTTATTACATTTCAGAGACTTTTTTATATTCTTTCCCAGCAGCTAACTCTAACTCTTCAACTTAGAATTTGTATAAAGGGAAAATGAAGCAGTGAAGCAGTAGTTTGTGCTGCAAGAACTGAAATTTTCAACAGTTGTTGCTAACACAACTGAAATGTTCTTTCCACAGGTATATAATAAAGACAATTTCCATGTTCCAGACATCCTATAGATTAAATGGCACTGGTGAGGGTGGAATGAGAGAGGGGAAAGCTGAGAAAAGTTGTTAATATGCAAAGCAGAGGGAAATACAGTTATGCATAAAACATTCCTATTCAACTATGGCTATGAATATATACAAGATGCATATAGAAGTGCAAATTTATATATAAAAATATATATATAAATAAATGAATAATTTAGATGCATGAATTAATATTACAGAAGAAAATTATGAGAATCATTCAGTCTCAGCCAGCTGGCATCCCAAGGTGTTTAATTAACCCTGCTTGGTTTCAGAGAACACTTAGAAATAAACAAACCTGGTCAGGTATTGTGCAATATGTGTTTTTCTATGCAGATGTAGACTAAAAGGAAGGCACATTTTTCTGTATATTCAAGCTACATTGAAGAATGTCAAATAACTGTGACAAAAAAAAAAAAAATTGGTTTAAAAGTTATTAAACTGAAGGGTTGCTGATTAGTCAGTAGAAAACAGTGATTGCAGTCAGAAATCAGTGAGAGATGCCACTGATACCAAGACTCAGGGACCACAAAACTCTCAGAGAATGAAACTTCTTTCAGTCACGAGAGTGGGATTGGAGTCAGAAAAATCACCAAGAAAGGAAACAATTTAGGATGGCTTTGCTAAATGAGAGTTTCACATTACAACTTTGACAGGTTTTCCATTAAAATAGCACGGCTAATTATATCACCCCTATTTTTATTCCATAGCATCCACTCTGTGAGCTACTCTGTTAAAAGTCCTGGGGAATATTCCTCATCCATTTGGTGATGGGAGGGATCAAAGAAATTTTAAATACGCTGCAAAGCATACTAAAATGAGATGAGCTGGATACTGCACATGATAAATTAAATTTGGGGATAATGAGCTGAAGCAACACCTCATATGTCCCTCAAGATATTTTGCTGATACTTTCGGGCAAAATTATTTGATATTCAGTTTATAGGTTGAAGGATAATGGCTTAGGAACTACCTATCTATCCATCTATGCATCCATCTGTCTATCTATCTATCTATGATCTTTTCAGCTTCTGCTTTCTTTTTCATGCTGATTCTTTGGGTTGAGAGGTGTTTCCTCATCTCAAACACAATTTAAGCTCAAAAATAACAGCAGAGGATAATTTATTTCACAGAATCAGAGTGGTTTGGGTTAGAAGGGACCTTTAGGTCATCTAGTTCCAATCCCCTGCCATAAGCAGGGACAGATATTTAGGAGATGTGACAGCAGCAATATTTATGACCCCTAGGACTACAAATGTTTTAGGCCAGGTTGCTTTACTAGGAAAATTTAGAACGTTTTTGCCTAGACTACATTAATGCTAAGCAGTCATCAGCAGTGTAATTATGCAAACAGAAAATCTGCCTTCTTCACCTGCAACAATCAAGTATTATTTTTATTAATTATGGTTCATTCAAGCTACATATTTTGCCAAGGAAGGCCTGGGACCATTGATAGGTGGATCATCACAGGTTGTTTTACGAAACCAAAGAAAAATGATCTTTTTGTAATGAAGAGCCCACCTTTATCGTAAATGTGGCTCACTGGTGATCCAAAATGCTGAGAAATAGCCGGAGAGTTTCAAATATCTAATATCTGTGTGTTTCTAGTGCAAAGTGCTCCAAAATCAATGGAAAATTTGCTCTGAGGATATCACTTAGAAGAAGACATGCAATTTATATCAACCCAATCCTTAGGTGAGGTTTACAGTTGCCTCTGTAACACAGCAATCCCATGACAAGGAGGAAGAAAATATGGGTTACATCCTGCTTCTTTCCTTTCCTTTCTCAATCACTGACTTGGGTACGAATTTAGTATTCAGTAAATATTCAGGGAGAAAATTGACTGAGATGAGGAGATAACATTATGCTCATGAGCGCTTAGAGGGTTTGGAATTGGCAATCACAGGAGGAGATCTCAGATGCTTTTTAGCACGGCCACCTCCATTATATCTTTACATTGCAGGCTGTTAAAGGACCAGGCTGCTCCAAACAGGATAATTCAAGCATCTGATGGCAGCAATGTGTGCAAAATGCACGATTATTGGTGTTCAGGAGAATGGGGATGGGGATCTCTCTGTTAAGCAGGGGCTCCAGGGACCTTCTTGGCTGCCAGATGTAGCAGAACATTGCACATCTGAGAGCAGAAAGTGAGGGGAGGGAGCACAGGGAGAAAGGGAGACTGCCTTGTAATGCAGAGGCAATGATGTGTAAATGTAAAATGTGATAGATAACTGGCTGAGCTTGAGTTTCAAGCACAAGACTTCAGTCAGTTTGGTCCTGGGAGCCCACATAAGATAAGGGGAAGAGCAGGACTGTGTTGGGGAAGATGAAACAGGAAAGCCTTATAAATATGATTGCCTGGCAAAAGATGCTGAGAATATGGAAACTATAAGTGACATTAAAATGAAAGCACACTTTGAGATACCAGGCCTTAGTCACTGAACAACTGGAAAACAATGGTATGGCCGACTGAAGGTAATCCCCTTTGACTGAACAATACCTTCTGCCAGCACAAGGGTCCAAGGGTTAAAGCAGACCCTGCCAGCTTGGCAGAAGGGGTCCAAAGAGTAGTTTTTGGGGTTTAAAATATAACACAGTATGGTAATGCAATGATTCTTATAGGCTGTATGTAAATGCTATAGGATTTGTATCTTGTACTAGATTGGTTGATGAAAATTAGAATATTCAACACAGAAGAAGATTTATTGTATTGTAAGCGAGAAGCTCGCTCTCTTAGCTCTTAGCTCTCTTAGCTCTCTTAGCTCTTAGCTCTCTTGTACCTCTCTCTTGCACCACTCTCTTTACACATGCTCTCTTGCATACGCTCTCTTACCTCTCTCTTAGCTCTTAGCTCTCTACCCTCTCTCCTTTGCTTCCCACTTTTCTGGCCTGCTTCCAGCAGCAGCTGGCTGCTTTAAGCAGGCCCCCTATACCCAAGCCCTGAGCAATAAACCTCATGCTCTAAGACCCGACTTCAGAGATCTCTCGTCTCCATCCGTCCCAACCGTCGAAACCGAGGAGAAACATCCCACAGATTGGCACCCAACAACAGACCTGGTTCCCAGCTACAGACTGGGCCACCTCTTACAGGACTGAAATGATAATTTTGGGTGCACAAACTGTGTCCTTAGCTCTGGTGTTTACAGTTCAGGAACAGATTGGAAAAATCACCCGAAAACAGCATTTCTGGAAAACATGCCACGGTAAAAACACCTGGAAAAGTCTGACTAATTCAAGAGAAAACAAAGAGGTTTCATGTACAGATCCCTCTGAGAGAAACTGATGAGAAGGAGAAAAATGTCTTGGCAGCACAACCATGGGCAAAGTCTAGGGGGTGCAGACAGGGAAAATGAGCTGGGCAGAGCTGTGGGGCACAGTGAGGTCTCCCAGTGATTCCTTCCTTAGCAGTGAGGATTGGGTGCAAAGGAGCAGAGAAATGAAAATGTGCTTTGGAAAGAGTTTGCAGCTCAAAGGAGACGTTACACAGCAGAATCTCAGCGATGATTCAAGAATCAAATTCCAAGGTTATTTTGGTGCCTGGAGATGACATTTATTGATGTGAACCTATTTAGCCAAAACCCCACTTGATATCTTGAAAATAAAGATGAGTTAACCACTTGTGGTTCCTGGTTTAATACTGATGACCTTCCCAGCTTCTAGACAGCGCTGCAAACCCACCAGCAGCACACAACAGACACAGAGAACATTCACATCTTTATTCCATCACTGTGCAGATTAGATTCAACAAATTACTCCATTTATTTTTTTCCAAAATTTCAAATATATTTTAATTCTACAAATCCAGATCATAGTGGATGTTTTGTTAATGCTTTGGATAGCTTAAATAAAACTTCTAAAGATAGTACGTGCCAAAGTCAAATTAAAGAGTTGAGACACCCTGAATAAACCAGCTCTAATATTTTAGAGTTTCCTGCCTTGAGGCACATTTGATTAGCAGTCACTTCATGCTCTTCTTGAAAGATCAGCCAATTCACCACAGTTTCTGTAACCCAGAATACAGATTTATGGGTTTTTTCTCCTAAGGATTTTAAGTATTCTGAGGATGTTTATTAAGAAGTAGCCATGTATGCTCAGAAAGTTTGGAAGAATAAATTCAAAATTCCTATGCTTTTTACCAAACATTCTAGATGAAGATGGACCAATTTTCAATAAAAATTGCCCCAAATGTGAGGAATCTGTTGTTATTCTGTAATAAAACACTGTATTATGAATTTTTTCCAGAGACCAGGTGTTGCTTGGGTAATTCTCATAAAATTAAGAAATTAAAGTTCTAACCATGTGCCCTGTTTAATTTAATGGAGAGAGGAATTAGAAATAAACTCAGAGTGTAGCACTTAATAAAATATGACATTCACATAACCTGAAACCCTTTCCTGCAGTAAAACTGGTATATAAATAGAAATTTCATAAATAAGAATGTTCCGATATGATTTTCAAATAACTTCATGATGATCAGCCTGGGACATAGCTGCTCTGGTCTCCTGTCTCTCTTTTCCTTTAATTATGTCAAAATAAAGCAGCAGATGTAAAGAAAGAAAACACAATCAGAGTGATCCTTTTATGTGAAGGACCAACTCAGCACAGGATGGGATTGTTGGGGTGTCCTGGGCAGGGCCGGGGGTTGGACTGGAAGATCCCTGTGGGTCCCTTCCAGCTCAGGATATTCCATGATCCTGTGAATCTCACTATTCCCAAGCTACTCTTTCGATTCTGCTGAGTTTTATAGTTCTGAGATTTAAAAAAGAGATGATTTTAGAAATGCAAATGATTTTTGTAGTTTAAACTCCAGCGTTTTTAAGGAAACAGTTGCTTCTAAATTTCCTCTCTTGTTTTTCCTTTAAGTTCATATGGTAAAAGTGTTTTTAAAAATTTTTCAGCCTCTCTGATTTTCCCGTGAATGAAGGTGATGTTAATGTTAGTGTTTTCTATTTAAACAGCAGATGCTGTGCCTCCTAAAAAAACTCTGAATCCATTTCTTCATCCCTGGAGTGGAACACAACTGCCCTTAAACATTTCTCAGTTAAACCAGAAACAGAGTTTACGGCAGGAACTTATTAATCATGTGCTGCATCAAATCTGCAGAGAGAACTTCAGAGAGCAAATTTTTAATTGCTGAAATTGGGATTTAGCCAGGACACAAGGTTAATAAGCTAATTCCTCCAAGGGGTATTTAACTACTGTGCCCCATCAATACTCGGGCTCTGCATTCCATCTGAAAGATGACCCCCAGCAACAACAGAAGTTCCTAAGTGCTGCCTGACACCTCCTTCAGAACCGACCTGCAGGAGAGTTTCTCAATGACATTGACAGAGGGCATTGTCCAGGCGCCCAGCACAGTGACCTTGCTCAGCTGGTGAGAGGTGCAGGTAGGACTGCCCTGCACACACCACTTCACCTATCAGTGCTTATCAGGAAAATGTTCATTCCTTGAAATAACTTCTCGAATAAGAGGACAAGTCTTTGCAACCTGCTTCCTTTGTTCCATTTTTTTCCAATCAAGCTGCAGCAATCACAACTGTGGATGTTTTGCTCCTTTCCTTTTACTTCTGATGATCTTCTGCAGCAGAAAATTCTATATAATAATAATAATAGAGTTTTCTTAAAACCTTCTCCTGATTTCTTCTTCTTCATCATTTCTTCCATTACTTTCATTTCATCATTTTACTAATTTCAAAGCACACCTTGTGAAGGTAGGCTGAGAATTAAATCGTGCTGCAAAGCAGTAAGGCAGAATGACAAAGAGAGAGGGCACTACTTCCCTTTCCCCAGGGTGGAGTCACCATCCCTGGAAGTGTTCAAAAAAACACCTGGATGCTCACAGGTTAGTGGTCTGTACATCTGCTGATGGGAAGCAGGGAATGAATTCCTTATTTTGCTCGGCTGGCATGTGCAGTTTTTGATTTACCTATGAAACTTTCTCTATCTCAACCCAGGAGCTTCTCCCCGTCCTGCTGGGGAAAGTGATCCAGGCGTTGTGGGGCTGAGCTTAACCCAAAGCACGGGCAGAGCCTGAACTGTAAAAAGCTGAGAGAATCTCTCGTGGCAGCTCAGTCATCAAAGGCAAGGCTACAGACTGCAGATCTGCTACCTGAGCTCCTCTGCTTCCTCAAGGACAGCAGTGCGGGACAAAGTTATGGATCCATCTGTGCTGGATATTTCAGCAGTGTAAATAGGTTTATCCAAGGCTGGGTGTAATTCCAGCATGTAAAATGATGCAATGCTTCCTTTCTGGGATTTATGCAAAAATGCAAATCATTAATTCAGGGGTAAAGCTCACTGAAATGAGGAAGCAGCAGCAACTCCCATCCTCATGGAAGAACGGGAGGTGATCACTGAGCTGCTCCTTCGGCTTTAGGTGGGTAATTTCAGAAGGATATTAACAATTCAGTAACTGGCTTACTTCCTCAGAATATCCAATGCTGCCAGTAGGAATGGCAAAGAAAAATCTGCTTTCTTCCTCATCTCCTTCACTGGACTGTGTTCCGTCTGCTGCCCGAAAGGTCCTGGATATCCTGTGCTGTGGAGTCTGACCACAAACACCATTCCAACCTGCTTGTGGAGAGCCAGTCTAGCCAAAGTACCTTCTTTCCTCAAATTTTCTGCCCTAGCAGTTAGAAAAGTTTCAGATCTGGTTTGGAGACTAATCTAGCACAAGCTGTGAGGACAAATGTTATCATTAGGAAAACGTAATTAAGAAGTTTATGTTATTTTTATTCCAAGTTCAGACTATGGAAACATCTGGAGAGTGGATTAACTGAAGGAATTGAGCACAGTCATAGAACATTTTTTTTTAAAGTCAACAATTTATGTCCACCTAGATCATAATTACTTGGTTCTTTCTTTCTCTACTGGTGCAAGTAAAAATATGCAGATTTTCCAGAATCCTATTTTTGCATTTCTTCTCCCAATTTGTCAGTGACTACTGGAAGACATAGAAAACTGTGAAATGAAATACGGGCCTTGATAAAAAATGCATGTAGACAGTATGTTAAATAGTGATGGAAAAAATATTTATTAATTCTGCTTCAGTTAATAGTAATAAAAAGAAACTCTTCCTACGCATGTGTTTACAAGTATTTTTCATTACAGTGTTAGCAGTTTCTCTAAAAATCCTGAAATATAAAAACACATAAAACACATTCTGAACATCTTCTCTTTAGCAGTCAAAGTTTAAACGCACCCACGTCTCTCTGGATAGAAGAGGATCCTATCTATAGGGAGAAATAGTAAAAGAACTGTGCCTATAATCTAAAGTTCAATAACAAAGAAACAAATTCTTCCAACTCTCTTTCGTGTGACACTTTCACCTGTTTTTTCTCAGATTAAAAAGCCCCAACATTTAAACTGACAGAGAGTAGTTTTGGATGGGATATTGGGAAGGAATTGTTCCCTGTGAGGGTGGGGAGGCCCTGGCACAGGGTGCCCAGAGAAGCTGTGGCTGCCCCTGGATCCCTGGAAGTGTCCAAGGCCAGGCTGGATGGGGCTTGGAGCAACCTGGGCTAGTGGAAGGTGTCCCTGCCTGTGGCAGGGGGTGGCACTGGATGGGCTTTGGGGTCCCTTCCAACCTAAACCCTTCTGGAAATGTGTGATCTTATGGCTGTGCCTCAAAATACGGCACTGAATTGTCTCCCTCCCCTTCCACCTGTGTGAGACTCGCGTGTGCTGTGGGCAGTTCATGTTAAAGACTTCCCGCAGAGATAAAATTGTTAAGGGACAGTGAAAATCAGTTTATAATTCCCAATAACCATTGCTAGCATAGGAAACTGGCTGGCAGCAGCTACCAACACTTCATTCACATAATGATCTGACTAATATTTGTCAGCTCTGACAGGATGAGGAATTTCCTGTTTGCTGTGTTCATTAGTGTAAAGCTGATGGTAAAACCTAATTACGGTTCATTAAGCAATGTAGGTATGTACCTCAGTAAAAACAAGTTGCAGGACTGTCCTCTTGCTTTAGGGGTAGTCCCTGTTGCTTTTTCTCTTCTAGATACCCATATTTCTTTGGGATTCATGGACTTAGAAGATCAGCGATTATGGCATTTGTTGCTGGAGGCCACACAGAATTTTGAGGCTTTCTGTGTATCTGGGCCTTCAACGTGTACACAAACCTTAAGGTTCTGTATTGTCATTTCTGCTCTCTGGTGGATTATAATAATCAGTTGAAAGTGGAACAAAGGAGTTAATTCAGTATTCTGTGCCCTGAGGAGCAGGTGGGAGCACTGGCAGTAATCACAAGACTTGCACGGTGCCTCCAGTCCTTGCTCTGTCCTGGCCTCTGCACACAGAGCTCCAAGTGCAGCCTTGGGCTCCTGCAGGGGGTAAAACCACAGTGGGTTCCCCACAAGAAACAGCGTTTTCACCATTTATTTCTTTCTCTAGTTGCAATAAGCCACCAATATCCGCCTTGGCCAAGTCACCCCCTCCATATTTAATGCCAATCTGTTTACTGCCACTTTTTAAGTCTTGCAATGTGCCCATAGGCAGAGCCAAACTTTCATGAGTGCAGTAGCTCTGAGAGAAAATGAAGCTGAAAATAATGAGGACAAGATCTACTGTATCCTGCTGCTTTGATTAGCATGAGCATGAAACCTGAATTAGGGCTCAGATGGAGAAATTCCAAAAATAAGAGAAAAGTGTCATAATTTAAGATGGGAACTGCTATTCCTAATAGACCAAATCTCTTTCTTCCTACGAGAATGTGGAAAATGTTTGAGTTATAAGAATTAGTTGCAGTAGTTGAGGGTTTTTTTCTGGAGAGTTGAGGGGTTTTCTTGATAATTTTTTTAAGAAAGACATCTGATAATCATCTGTTCAAACCCCCTGCTCCAAACCAGACCAGCTCCAACAGTAGATCAGGTTCCTCAGGGTGGTATCCAGCTGAGTTTTTAATAAACTCAATTGAATTTTGAATAGTAACTAATAATTCTTTTTCTAATTTGCTAGAGGGAATTCGTAGGACTAAAATTAAGAGATTCCAAGACCTAGTCCTAATCACATTGAAGTCAGTTGGATGCTTCCTGATTAACAGAGGTTTGATTTATTCTCACCCAGGTTTCCTGCACAGGGTTTCTCTGACTTCTATAAGAAGTAGAAGACAGTAAAAATAGGGATAAGATGAAAGGAAGTCCACCAGCAAATCTTTCAGCGTCACTCATATCACATCTTCTCTTGGCTCAGGGGCTTGCCTGGCTTTTAAGCAGCATCAGAACTGGGATATGGCACCTATCAATTAAATAATTTGCTGTGCAAATTTAGCTCCTGTGCCTCACTTATATTTCTGTTTCCAGTTTCATCACTGAAGCTGCAACAAGTGATCTGGTGATCAACGAAGGTGATCTGGTCAGATTTTACGATTCTTTTGTGTTTCTGGTCTTCTGCAGAGACTGTTCTGCTTTGTGCAGAGCAGTTTTGGAAATGGGTCACCTGAGGAAAAGAACACCCCAGTTTGAACCTCACTGGGGAAGGATATAGATATCTGGAAAACAAAAACAACTCCAGGTGACCTTTGTTATTACCTTTTCCTACTGGTTTTGGACAACAAAACACTGCCAGTTCTTGGGAGTGAGAAGGGTTTCGCATGGGGTTGATAACAGCACTTGGAATGAAATGAAACATTTGTCTACATCCATGTGAAACTTATGGAGAAAGAAAAGTGGGTTGGATTTTGAGTTACCTGGGTTTAGTAAAGGGGGTTTTTTAAATTATTTTGTTGTGGTTTGCTTAAATTTTGAGACCATAAATATCCACTTTCATAATTTGGACAGAGGATTTTAGCAAAAAATGCAGTTTGTATGGATTGTTGTACCATTTTTGATCACAATTGATACCAGCAGCCTGGTTTAATTACCTTTTTTTTTTTTTAATAATAAACAGGGATATCTGTCTTGAAGTACTGTCAGTGCAAACAGCTGACAGAGTGGAAGGGAGAAATGTGAAATGATCTCAGCTTCTCAGGAAATGAAGAAGAAAGGAACCAAAAACTATTTACAGTCACAGAGAAAATTCATGGTTATGCTGAGACCTCCTGATCTCAAGACATGTAAACAACAGAATATAAAACTTGCTATTAGAAAAAAGGCCAGGAGGCTCTGCTGAGGGAAGGCATGGAAATATCCTCTGTTCCTAAACCCATCTTTTAGAGGCTCTTTTATTCTGTGGCCACTCCTTCTGTTGGAAGTGTCAACTGCTCATTCCCGCTTGGGCAGATTCCGCCATCCAGCCCCATCCAGCGCCTCGGTGTGCATCCATCAGCTCTCAGGTGTGCCTTCTGTGCATCCAAGCATCACTCCCACCTGACTGGCAGCGGGAAGGGGTGTTGGGAATCTCCAAACAGGAAGGGAAGGGCAGAGAGGGGAAACAGTGCAGGGAAAAGGTGCTCAGGCACAAAGCAAGAGGAGGAACGAGAGACCAGAAGAAATGGGAGACAACAGAAAAGTGATGCATCAGAAGTATCAGGAGGGAAAAAACCTAATGAAATAATTCCACTGAGCAGAACCTGAGGCTTACCAAAGCAGCACGTGAAGGTTAGCACTGAAATGTTTCTGTTGAGTGTAATAATACAAATGCAGTCAACAACAAATACATAAAAACGACAAACAGTGAAAGATGTGCAGCTTGGGAGAACGGGAGTGCTGCTGAATTTGGGGTATTTGTACCTTTGTGTAGAAGCCACCTGAAATGTAAGTGGTGTTTGGAAGATGAAAAGCAGATTATAGCTTAGAATACAAAGGGAATGTGCACCGAGAACATGGTGAGAAACAACAGGAAAAGGAGATTACTGTTTGCAAGTTTTTAAGGTAAGTTGAGTGGTATTGATAGTAGAAGTTCAAGCAAAAAATTCTGAAACTGAATTCTTCTATAGCAGAGGTTGTGAATTCATAGGCATCACTTTAAATCATTTTCTAATACAACGTTTACAGTCCTCACCCTTTGGTTTTGCCTTACAGACCTTGCAGCAAGTAATGCAAAAATCTGCACAGGTGACAAAAACTAGATAAGGTTTCTTTTAAAGCCGCTGTTCTGTAGAGTTTTATGCATTTTTAACCTTCTGAAAGATGATTAATGGCATCTCAGCGTTCTCAAATAATATTTTATGGATAAGAGAACAATAAAGCTTTATTCTTGCCTTATATAACTCCCCATATTTTAAGACATTCTAGTCTTTTTCTTGATTTTTTACCAGTTTTAAGAATAATTTTTTTTTATAACATACTGAGTAAAATACAGCTAAATTTATAATAATCCTAGAAAATTCCATTACCTAGTGGATGGAAACAAAGCAAGAAGTGATCTTCAGGTAGAGAAAAGGGATTATTTGTTGTGAATCACCAAATCAAACACAACATTTCCAGTGCCACAACTGGATGTATCAATGTAATTGAAATAATTACTGATTATTAACTAATAGTTACTTCATCAAGAAGGTACTCAGCTCTCCTGGCAAATTTTATTAGAAGGGGAACAGGGAGTGGTGGTAACTCAGAGCGGAGCTAATGGACTTAGTTTGGATTTATGGTCATGAAATGGGCAGAAATAATCCATCAGCTTTTTGGGCTTAAGTTTGGGTTCTTCGCACTTCGCTTCTGTGGTGGTGCCATGAAAATCTCTCTGTGCAGAGCAACGTGGTGCAGGAGGATGCCAGAACTCTTGTTTTCCTGCCACAGCCAAACCCCAGCTCGGCAATCCACCACTACTATTATTTCTTTTTTATACAGAAAGCTGTAAGAACATGTAGTAAGAGAACAGGGATGATTTCTTCAGGCTTCATCTGATCTCTTCCCCTTGAATAAGTTGTTAACTCTGTGAAGCAAAATTATTCAAATGTTCATAATACACAGAAGTTTTCTGATCAACGTATTTTTTATTAATAACCTACCACAGTCAATGTAAATTGTATTAACTCCCTGGAATGATAAGAAACTCTGAACTTCAAAGATATTACTTCTTTTTTCTCCAGCCATTCATTTCCATTTCTTTTGTACTCGGTCTAATATTCTTCATGCCAGTGTGACAGTTCCACGTTCAGCAGGAACAAATTAGACTTTAAGAGTTTGCCCTGTCATATTTTCATTTGGGAGGATCTCTATCGGATCCATTCATTGCTACTAACATTTTTTTTATTAAAAACACTTCTGTAGTTGTATAATAACAATGGTGGACAAACGCTTTTTTCTCCCTTCCCTCTGGCTCTTGCTCTGGGGAAAGTACTTGGTGATGTCTCCAAAAAGAGGCAGATTCCAGGTGAATTCAGTGAGGCTGCCCCATCCCTGGAAGTGTCCAAGGGCAGGTTGGAGATGGATATAGATATAGATATATAGATACATATTCTCTCTGAAACAAGAAGTTCATAAGACACGGACAAAGACATCAGAAAAAAGACAGTAAACTTGAAGTACATTCCCTGAAGGAAGACTCTTTGTGAAAATGCAATTTCCTTTATTGTTTTTAAGGTGCTGAAATTTAAGACGTAATAAAACATGAATACCAATTTGGAAGCATTAGTTGCTCCTGGCAACCTTGAGAATGCATTATGCTTCATTTTTCCTCTCCATCATCTCTGCAGAGGCTGAGCAAGGGAATGAGTAACAGCACGTGCTTGCTGAACCAATATACACATCTGACCTCCTTTTCCCCTTCTCAGGAACAATAAATTATCATTAAAATGATGGCTGTAGGTCTGATACTCTCAAGCAGTGCATCTCAGCTCAGGAAGAAATTCACCCTCGTGCCACCGTTTGACATTATAAAGCAGTGCATTTCAGCCCCAAGGCAGCCGAGCGGATTTCCCAGAGGACAGCTCTGTTTGCATTTTGAAAGGCTGGCATAAAGATTACCAAATTAACAAAATATTTTTAACATAAATCAGCATCAGTTTAAAGAAAGCCCAGATTCCCTTGTGCAGAAGGGAGTGAGCAAAGTGCATATGATGGAAAGAGAAGGTGAGAAATTATTATTGAGCTGGGAGGGCATCAAAATTACTTTTTAAACTATACTTGATAAGTTTACTTCATTTTTTTTTGATACAGCTAATTTTTCTCCTCGTCTTCCTCTAACACCACTCAGAGCTGCTGCAGCTGAGGAGTCAAGATATGTGGATGTCTGTAAACTTCAAGAAACACTTGTCAAGCCCCACTGCAACATCCAGTCATCAATTTAATTTACATTGCATTATTCATTAGATATTTCAGAGAGAGCAACAGAGTGGAAAGAACTGGAAATCTGTATTAGATCTAAATATACCCATCTAAAAATTCACACTCGAGAGATTTCTCGACTGAGGAAAAAAAAAAAAACGAGGGGAGTTGTATTGTCATTGATTGCTACAGGGTTCCTATATCATCCCAGACATTTAGGGAGATTTGGGGAAGTTTCTCCTCACTCAGTGTACCAGAACATCTTGCCCACGCTGTGTTTAGCAGCCTCCTCCTGCTCTGTGAGTTCTGTCCGGGTTGTCACACCTGTGGTTACCTGTCCACGTGGGGGGTTCGGGCACAGAGTGTAGCAGGAAGAGGTTTGGGTTTCAGGGATATCTCTTTATTGGCTTTCAGCATGAAAGGCAAAAGCAAAAGAGTGGGAAAGCAGAAGATTAAACACAGAGATGCATAAACCCTGACAGGGAGCACTTCAGGGAGACTCCTTCCAGTGCATGAGGGAGCCAAAAGGAAACACAGAGAGGGACTTCTTACAAGGGATGGAGTGACAGGACACAGGGAATGGCTTCCCACTGCCAGAGGGCAGGGATAGAGGGGATATTGGGAAGGAATTGTTCCCTGGGAGGGTGGGGAGGCCCTGGCACAGGGTGCCCAGAGAAGCTGTGGCTGCCCCTGGATCCCTGGAAGTGTCTAAGGCCAGGTCGGATGAGTCTTGAGGCACCCTGGGATAGTGGAAGGTGTCCCTGGTGGAACTGGAGGATCTTTAAATCCCTCCCAAATCAAACCAGTCTGGGATTCTGTGATCCTATGACAATGAAGACTCAAGACAGGACACTGGTGGAGAGGCCAGGGAAGGAGCTGCTCGGGCAGAATCGTGGAGGGCTTCACTCAGAATTTGCTCCTTGACTAAAAGAAAGGAAACAGGATCATCATAAGTTCCATAGAAAAAAGCAAACTTGAAGGATGTTTCAAGGGGATTGTGGGAATTGGTAAAATTCTTTATGGGAAAGGGCCAAACATGGAGGGAAGGAGTCACTAGGATGTAAAGAACTTAGAAAAAATGAGAGGAGGGATGGTGAGGGTTTGCTCTTGCAAGTAAAGAATTTGTGCATGTAAAAATGGCCAAACTTGTGTGAGAAAACACCTGGGTCCTGTTTGGCCACGTTTGGTCCAGGGGTAGGATCCTGCTGGGAACACGGAACACACATCTGGGGAGATCGTGGGTGCACAGCAGTTACCTGAGCCCCCTCGTGTGGGACCTGCTGGGGTGCTTTAGGCCTGATGAGCTGACCAGTAAGGCCAGGCTCAGGCCACTGGGACTGTCCAGGTGAGTGACACTTCCACACACGTGGAGCCCGGAGAGCTGCATCTCATCCCTGTGTTCACAAACCAGGACTCGTGTCCTTCCCGCCAGGGGAGCAATAAACACACACAGTGCTCTCACCAGCAAGCACTGGGGGAAACAAAATAACTTTCGAATAATTTATTAAACCTTAAATAACTTCAGTGAGAAACTTTTACATATATTTGATCAAGACAGACAGAAATAGACACATCAATGCACTTCATAGATTTTCCTCTGCTCACTAGCTGAAGAGACAGAGCTGCTTAGCAGGAATCCCAGGGGAGACACCATCCTTACAACACTTCCAGTTCAATTTCTCAGGCTTGAAGGGCCTGCAGTCTTAAAACTGTAACTTATGGGCTGCTGTTGCAGATTAATTTCTGAATCTGTTAAAGGCTTGTGAAATACCAATCTACATAAAGGGAAAGAAAAAAGGATAAAAAACACTGCAATAGTGATGCTATTCCTTGTTATTCCTCTCAACTGTGGCACTCGTTTGTCCATCCGCCTCTTTTCACTGCTGATGCTTGGGAAAGAAAAAAACAAACAAGCACCACCACCAAAAGAAAAGAAAAGGTGTTAAATTCCATGCTTATTTAGTTTGCAGCAGCTTAAACAAAACCTGAGTGCTTGGAAGACAATAGGAAATGATCCTAATACAGTTATTATCTGGATTTTATGTCTTTGGGGTTTTTTTTGAGAATCACTGAAGGATTCCTTGCACCACTGACCAGTGGACCCACTTTTTTCCTAATCTTCCTTTTGCTGCTCACATCCCTTCAGAAGCCTTTTTTGTTGCCCTTCACGTCCCTTTCCAAATCCAACTCCAGGTAGACTTTAGCTTTTCTAAACCCGTCCCTGCATCCTCAAACTGGAGCCACTTTTGGGGTATTAGGAATGTAACCACTAAAATTAATTGCTGAAGCCTGAAAACCTCGGAAGTTTTCTGTTTTAGTTCTCCTGTAAGAAAATAAGACAACCTTCTTAAATAAAGGGTATATCTTGT
Organism: Eulacestoma nigropectus; assembly: GCA_013397775.1. NCBI lineage: Eukaryota > Metazoa > Chordata > Aves > Passeriformes > Eulacestoma > Eulacestoma nigropectus. The sequence continues at coordinate 210,311 of VZTE01001191.1, forward strand.
ATGGCTGGACCTCTCTGTAAGGGCTCTCCCAATATGTTCCTATATTTATAATCCCACCTTTTAATTTCAATTTAAGCCAGTAAAAAAAATTATTAATAGATTACCTTGAAGAACACCAGATAGTTTTCAGCTTCCTAAGAATCAACTTCTTACCTTTTCTTTCACCAGAATTATCAAAATAGATGATTTAAAATTTCAGTGATTGATCAAAGCCTGTCCTCATTCTTCCACCCAACACACAGTTTTTTCTCTAAATCAATTATTTGCCCAGATCTGCTCACAGCATAATACTTTTTTCTGGTTTTAGCTAATTAGATTTTGCCAGGTCTTGTGCATTTTCAGTTGTTCAATCTCTATCAATCACTCTAATTGGAGCAAAGAAGCAGCGGTTTGCATGATCTTCCTATTCAGTGTAGTCAGCTAGGCTGTCAAATAAGTTAGATGGTGCTTGTTTTCCATTTTATTTATTTATTTCAAGCAATATTTGTGAAATTGCAAGGCTTGATATGATTTAGAGGTACTGTTTTGATGGAGGAGTTAGAGGCAAATTAATGATTATTGCGAGGTAATATGGAGCATGATTTTGCGAGAGTCAGCTACTTTTTAAATCTCCAGAAATTGGTTATTTCCCCCTTTATCTCTCCTGGCAGTATCCAAAATAACTGAAATTAGGCATACTTGTGCATGACATCTGTTTCTACCCGTTTTCATGAAGTTTGACTGCAATCTGACTCTGCTGAAGTGCAACCCTGTTCTGAAAAGCAATATTCAGTCACTTGAACTGCAAAATCCTGTGGTATGGCCCCATAGCACAAATTCTGCCTCTTTATCAGGGAGAAGAAACTGCCAAGAATTATTACTGCTCCTCTCCATTCCCCAGGTCCTGGGAGTTAAAAGAGAATAATTGCTGCTATGCAGCTAAATTAAAAGTGTTGTGTAAACTTGGTATTGGCACCTTGCAGCTCAGCTATTTGCGGGGGTGGTTGTTTAAGAGGCTGGTTAAATTAATTCTCTAACAATTCCTCTTCATGGATTTCCCTCTCAGAGGCAAATTTAAACTCATTAAGTACTTTTCCATTGCCCATGTCCATTGAAAATGGACAATTTAACAAATCTCAGGTTGACAGGGAGTTTATATGGGAAGCAGTCAGAACAATGAGCTCTTTAGCATCATCTGTAAACAATATATTCCAGTAAAAAAAGCCTCCCCAAGGAAGAGATATCCCACTATCCTCTTAGAAAGCGCCACACTGCTGCTGTATTGCACATTTCATGCAAGAATTAAACAACACACAGCTCTTGCTGCCCAGATTAGTTCTGCATCTAAAGATAAACAAGCTAAAATATGCTAAAATTTGGTTGACTCCTGGAATACTTGGGGAAATTTAGGAGAAACATATGGTGAAACAATCTGGCTGTATTAATTTCAAGGAGAAGTCTTTCTCACAGATTAAATGATGTAATTCCCAATATAAAATCCCCTTCAAAATTAAAATGCTTGCCTAATGCATGAAGTTCAAATGGTCTTCAAACTTCCAGAGCCAAGCCCGGGAATTATATGAGTTAGAGTTTCTTTATATCACTCACTGCCTCTGAATTTTACACTAAAAAAACCAACTCTGCTACCAGATCTGTTCTCCAAGATTCAAATTACTCTAGAAATTATTAATCTAAATTTAGCCTGTTTCTGAGCACAGTACCAAGTCCACCTACAGGAAAGTGTATTTATGTCTTGCTTCTAAAAGTTGGAATAAAACTGTGTGTGAGGTTGATAATTATTTGTTTATTAATTAATTTGTGGGAGCCACACGGACAACTGAACATTTTTATCCAATGTATTTCTTTGTTTGGTGGTGAGGAGGAGTTATTTATCAACAAAGTGAGATCTGAACATGTTTATTATTTTTTTTGTTATTAAAGAATCAGCCCAAGTACAGACATGAAAGCCCACTGGCACAGGCCTACCGAGCTAATCAGATTGATAAGCCAGCCCCAAACATCAAGGATCCCATAAGACTTGATTCCTTCCACCGGTTGGATTTCTGGAGCCAGGCTTGCCATTTTACTGACATCTGTTTCTTTGTTCCTATCCTTTTCACAGTGAGGATCTCTTCAATTTTAGGTCATATTTGGAAGCCTGCCAAACCACTCCCTCCTCAGCTGTGGGACCGTATTCGTGTGGTTGCCACATCTCCTGTCACTGGTTCAGCCACTGTGAAAAGTTCAGCTGTGAATATCTGCTCTCACCAAGGATGGAGAGGGACTGGACAAGGGCCTGGAGTGCCAGGACAAGGGGGAATGACATTAAGCTGAAGGAGGGCAGGGTTGGATGGACTATTGGGAAGGAATTGTTCCCTGGGAGGGTGAGGAGGCCCTGGCACAGGGTGCCCAGAGAAGCTGTGGCTGCCCCTGGATCCCTGAAGTGTCCAAGGCCAGGCTGGATGGGGCTTGGAGCACCCTGGGCTAGTGGGAGGTGTCCCTGCCCATGGCAGGGGGTGGCACTTCATGATCCTAAATTCCGTTCCAACCCAAACACTTCTGTGATTCTTGGATTTTCAAGTCTTTCTTTGGTTCCAGAGATCTTCACACGTTACACAGCCCCTCCCCCCCACCCAGCTTTCTGAGTAGACGCCCAGCTTTTTTAATTCTAAACCTCTAAATCTCTCTCTGAAGTCCTGAGCTGTGATTGTAGCTTTTCATGGAGTCTGGTAACAAACATTTGCAGAGCCAGGAGCTGGACTCCATGGTCCTTGTGGGTCTCTTCCAGCTGGGAATATTCTGCCATTTCATCATTCTATGAAATGCATTTCTGACACTGATTTCTAAATAGTGTTTGTAGACAAATCTTCATTATTTATTTTCAGAGAGATGGAAAATACATAAAACAAACCTAAACTCACTCATTTCTAAGTAGTCTTGTGCTTGGACAAAAATGAATGCCGGTTACTTTGTACTAATTGCATTGGTGTCAGTAACTGTGAAGAGGATTTTGCTCCTGCTCACTCTCTACAGATAATTCCCAGAGTTTGCAATACTCATATACAACCTGAGCAAATCCTATCAGACTGGTATAAGCATTAATCCACAGAAATTATGGTGTGCAACCAACTATATTTCAATCCATTTCAAATCTACCTATGTCCCTAATCAGTGAATAATCTTTTGAAGTTATTTCTATAACCATCCAAACAAAGCAGTCTGATAATACACAGCATTTTCTTGCTGGTCAATGGTACTTTCCCCTTCCTGGGAAGTTACAAGGGCAGTTCAATGACTTCAGCCCAAATGAATAAACCTGCTAAATGACAAAACATCCGTAGATTCATACAGTCAAGGAACCATGGAATCATTAGGGTTAGAAAACATCAGCAAGTCCAACCTGTGCCCAAATTCCCCATTCTCACTAAACCATGCCACATTTGCTGGCTGCCAGCATCCATCGCTTTATTTGACCATCTGTAGTATTGGACAACTTGCTTAATTGATCTATTCTACAAAAGTGCCTTCTCTAAAAGAGGAGACAGGACTTGGAATGTTTCTGTGAAAGATCAGGCGGATGACAGAGTTGGGGAATGGCTTCCAGGATCGTCCTGCGCTGCAGAAAGGAGAGTGAGCTGGGCAATGACACAGCAGGAGGGAAAGGAATCATTCCGTGTTTCTCTCAGAGTGATCCCTGGGGATGGTGAAACAGGCAGCTCAAGGCTAACAAACCCCAGCTTTGGCAGTGGATTTATGGGAGCTGTGGGACCTGTTATCACAGAACAGTGTGGGGAGGAAAATGCCAGGGAAAACTGAGCAGGAGCATTGGAGAGCAAAGCACTGGAGGGTCAGGAGAGGTGTTTAATGACATGTTTTGTCTCCTGAACATCTTTGGTCAGAGGCTGGGACAACAAATATATCCAGGGGAGTGTGTACCATTGCCTTTTTCTTGTGTTTTCCCCTCTGAACCTGTTTTTGCCCACTGCTGAAAAAACAGATTCTGTTGAAATGACCACTGCGCTGCTGCACCACATCTACCCTGGTGTTTGTTAGGGAGCTCCAGTGTGAAACGCTTCAATTTATTCCGTAGAGCAGCATTTATTGCAGTAAGGCTCCATCACCATTCAGCTTAGAGTAATTATTCCTGTCTTTACCCAAGAAAGCTCAGCAATCCATCTTGGCCAAGAGAAATCCACATATTTTGTACAAAAGTGGCCCTGTCAGAGCTCAAAGCCCTTACCTACAGCAAAATCCATGTTAATGTTGCAGAGCAATCTATATGTGCTTGTGTGAATGCATTACCTATTGATCAGAGAATTTGAAATAGTCATGATGGAGATGTTTAGAAAACTGATAATTGAACTAGTTTTAAAATTAAAAAAAAAACAAAAAACAAAAAACAAAAAACAAACAAAACACTTTATTTAATTCCTTCATGGACAACAAATTTCCTAACCAGTTGTTTGTTCTTACACATTATTTGCCATCAGCTCTACAAATACAGAGCTGCTGGTCTTCAAAAATTGCTTTAAAGTTATCTGTAGGCACTGCTACCATGGAGCTGGTGCCGTGGAAGTGGTGGAGATGGACACAGTCCTCCAAGGTTCTTGGTCACTTATGCCTCGAGAGATCTGTGAGGAGAGAAGTTGAAACCAACGTGAACCTTTTTATTTCCTTCGATGTATTTTTCCTTTGTTACATTTGTGATATTTTTATGTTTCTGCCCAAACCCCAGCTCTTCTTCATATTCATTTGGTTTTCTGGCTTTACCCAACATCCTTGTTGTCTCTTGGCGGGGAAGTTCTGCCCTTTTGCAGCCTCTTATGCTCATCTTTTCCTTAGGCTGGCATTTTTTATCACTTGCCTGTCTCCTATTTGTTGCTGTCTCGGTGGTCACATTGCTCATTCTTCTGTGCCAGTGTGTCTGGATCTGCCAACCCTGTTTGCAGTCCCTGCTTACACTATGTTACTACACTTATTAGTTAGTTCTGAGCCCAAATATGTGAATTTTATTCTGTCTAGTAACAGTTTATTGGTGTCACATGCGTCTGCTTTGGCTGCACGGAGACTGACTTTTCCAGCTGCTGTTGTTTGTCATAGAGACCGTCCTGAAATGTCCCCACAGCCACCAGAGCAGTTTTAGTTCACGTCATAAAATGAAATATTTGAAAACCACATTTGTGCCTAAACCCCCCCAAGGCAGATTTCCAGATCCAGACACTCAAGGCTTTACCTCTGGAAGTTCTGGGCATAACCTGAGCCGGTTTTGGCCTCTCTACCAACCACATGGAACACTTTTGCACGTGGATACTGGGTAAATTCCAAATGATTTGAGGGAAGTTCCGTTGATCTTGTCAATGCAGACACAACCCAACAGATACAAAGCTTGCAATTGGTCTTCTATTAAAAGAGCACTCACTACCAATCTAATGAAATACTTCTTTATCATCCAGAAATAAAAACTGTAATTTTAATTCACCTTTTTCAGTGTTTATCAGTCCCAGAAGTTATTTTCATTATTTATTCTTTCTAAAACAATCACTTTGTTACCCAGACAAAAGCAGGTGGAGAAACCTGCCCAGAATTATTTAAACTGATCTGCAAAAACCATTTTTTTTTCTTTGCCATGCTTCCAGGTATGCCTGCTCTGCCAGGTACAAATAATCTGAATTTATTCCTCTAGCTGCTCTCTCAGGCCTCAGAACTTCATTAGGGCTATAACCTCCAACTCTTACTATCTAAATTGCTAATTGTTTGGCTAATTCCTTTCTTAAGAAGTGGATGAAGATAAAGAAGCTCCTATCAGAGACTGCAATGGGATAGAGAGCTCCAGTCAGTGATGTCAGTGGACAAGATTTTTGGAGGAGAGGGGGGAAGTGTACAGGGCTGCTCTGCTGTGAAAGTATATTTAAGAAGAGGGCAAACACTTGCACAGGCAGTGAGGAGTGAAGGGGAAAAAGTGAGGAAAAAAAATACGGACATGAAGATCAGGAAAGAAGGAGGGGAGAAGATTTTCCAGGTGCTGGAGCAGAGTTTACCCTTCATTTCATGGAAGACACCCCAGTGGAGCAGGTATTTCCCTAGGGCCTGTGAAGATGACCCTGGCAAGGACTGAGTCCCACCCTGAAGCAGAGTTATCCTGCAGGATTGCAGCTCATGAGCACAGGCAGGGCAAAAGTGGGAGGAGGAAGGAGGGACAGAGGTGAAATATCACGGACCAACCAGAGCTCCCATTCTCCATCCCCTCTGTGCTGTTTGGGAAGGATGCAGAGGAGCTGGCAATGAAGGTGGGCTTTTAATTTATTTTTCACTGCCCAACTCTATTTTAACTGGCAATTAGTTGTGTTAATTTCCCCTAGGTAAGTCAGTTTTGCCCATGAAGGTAATTGGTAAGTGATCTCTCCGCCTTTATCTTGACCCAGGGGTTTTTCATCTTCTTTTCTTCCCAAAGCTGAGTGGAAGAGCAGCTGGGTGGGTGTCTGGAGCACAGCTAAAATTGGACAGGCATCCCGACCGAAATAAAAGGCCCAGATTGAGAAGCTGGAGAAAGTAAAACTTGGTGCCTGCAAAAGTTTTTTGCTGTATATTTCTGGGAGAAAAGGAAGGGAGGAAGGAAGGGAGGAAGGAAGGAAGGAAGGGAGGAAGGGAGGAAGGGAGGAAGGGAGGAAGGAAGGAAGGAAGGAAGGAAGGAAGGGAGGGAGGAAGGGAGGAAGGGAGGAAGGAAGGAAGGGAGAAAGGAAGGGAGGAAGGGAGAAAGGAAGGGAGGAAGGGACATAGTCCCCAGGGAGATAAACTATTTGCCTGATACTGCGTATGAAGAAATAGTTGCCTGAAATATTAAGCCTTCCCTTTACTGCTGATACTTTGTTTTTATCAGCTTTATAAACCCACAGTATCCTCTTGCCTTCCACGGTTTCTCCAGGAATTGCTGTCCGTGTTACCCCTCAGCCTGACCCTGGCTCCCAGAGCTGGGTCTCTGCCAAATCACGTGGCATTCTGAATTTAACTTTGACTAATTCCTGTCACTGAGAGATTTCATAGTGCTGTGGCCTGTAGGTGACACTTTGTTCAATTCTGTCACTGTCCCTTTCTTTCCAACACTTTCCCTTATCAAAGTGAAGAGCATGAGCACAAATTGGAAGTGAAAATTTCATATAACTACTCAGTGTTTTACACCCTGGATTTTCTTGTTAGACTGGTACAAGGGCAGAGAACTACTCGTATTTCCTTACAGGAAACTACAGAGGCTGCAATATTTAAAGCTGCTTATGAACCTGGGCAAACTTTATGTCTTCATTTCTTGTTTCTTTTTACTTACTTAATTTTTTTTTTTTTATGGGAAACACATCAGTGTAGCCAGTTAATGCAAAGTGTTCATTTAAACAGTGCCAGAAATGATTTCTCAAACAATAAGTCAGAACCACACAGATCTTAAAATCTGAGCACGTAGGCTTTGTTCTTCTCTACCTTCCCAGGCTTAGGAGTAAATGTAAACTGCACTTTTAGATGTTAAAACATGATTGGTACATAATGCAGTCTTTTCATTCAATTCAATAGCTGCAAGACAAGAAATGGGCTCCTCAAAAGAATGTAAAGGGGAAAAAAATCACAGGGCTTTTCAGGTTTACTTTAATAGACTTAAGATAATACGAGCACTTGAAACAACCCCGGGGGGAGCTTGGTAAGAGCAAAATGAGCTGAATAAATAAATAAATAAAACATAGGAATGAAACCTACACATTTTGTGCTAGATTTCTTCTTTTTTTTAAGGATTTTTTTTTCCCAAGTATGCCCCTCTAATTTTCTATTCAGTTTTTAAATATAACTATTAAAAGAATATATTGAGCTATTTTTGCTGGTTGTATTTGCTGTTCCTTCTAATCTATTAGTAGCCAAAAGGCAAAAGTACCAGTGCTTAATTATCTTGCTGGTAGTATGGATGGAGCCAGCTGAACTTAAAAGACAGGAATTTTTGATTTAAGCATTGCTGTGTTATTTTAATACAGCCATTTAAGCTGTTTTAAGAATAGTGTAATAGGTGTTTAAATGTTAATGCTTCTTTCCTCCTTTACAATTAATTTGGCATAGTGTCCCTGATGAATGAATTATTAGGTAAAACTAATAGATTCAAGCAATAATAAAAGGCACTTTCTCAATTAAAAGGGACATCTACTTGTTTTCTCCAGAAAAAGTGAGAAAAATCCTATTGGTAAGGATGAACCTAGTTCCTTCAATTTAACTTTTAATAAATCAAGTTACATCAGCTAAGAATTTTCTCCAATGGACATTTTTTTAAAATACCAAAGTTATTGTGGTTTAAAGCAACAGTGCAGTTATATTTTCATTCTTCTGAATGGAAATTAGGAGCAAATGTGAGGGACAAGAACAACAGATCCAGAAGTGTGTGTTTGTGGTTGACTCTGTGGGATCTTCTCCTGCTGAGGATCCAAGAGCCAGGTACTTCATAAGATCAATAATTTCTACTGGGTTAAGGCCTACAGAAGGAAGGGAGAGAAATAGGGAATGGGATGGTAGTGGGCTCAAAGCTGTGAAGATAAGTCACAAAAGTCAGAGAGATTTCTCAAAAAAAAAAAAAAGGTTTTCATGCCAAACTTCTCAGACTGCAGAGCAGGTCACAGGATCTTGAAAGGCACCAAAGATTCCCAAACTCTCCACAACCTGTTCAAATATTTAAACGTGATAGGTTGGGGTTTTTTTTGCTTTATTCCCAGATGGACCTCAAAGCCCATCCAGTCCCACCCCTGCCATGGCCAGGGACACCTTCCACTAGCCCAGGCTGCTCCAAGCACCGTCCAACCTGGCCTTGGACATTGCCAGGGATGGGGCATCCACAGCTTCTCTGGGCACCCTGTGCCAGAGCCTCCCCACCCTCACAGGGAGGAATTCCTTCCCAATATCCCATCTAACCCTGCCCTCTGGCAGTGGGAAGCCATTCCCTGTGTCCTGTCCCTCCATCCCATGTAAGAAGTCCCTCTCCATGTTTCCTGTCGACTTCTTCAGGCACTGGAATGTCACGATGAGGTCACCCCAAAGCTTCTCATCTCCAGGCTGAACATCCCCAATTCTCCCAGCCTTTCCTCTGCTCCATCCCTCTGCTCATCAAATCCAGCCCCCCTAGAGTAGTAACCCATTATTCTTCCATGTAGCTCTTGACTGGTCAATCAGAAACTTTCAGTTTTGATAGAAAAGTGAGGAAAAACTGTTTTCTTTCCTGGCAGTTGCAGGATCAGGGTCCAAATATTTGCATTTGCCTTGTAAAGTTTGCCATGTCACATAAATAAATGAGTACATGACTGAAAATTAAATGTTATGTTGCAGCTAATTCATTTGCAATCATTTAGCACTCGCTAGATTTTATACTAATTGCTCTATGAGATTAATGAATTTACAGAGCTCTTTGAGTCTCACATTTCTTTGCAAAGCACATTGCAAGGAGCCAATAAAAGTGGCTCACAAGCTACAGCTGACATGAGACATCTTCCAAACCTCTGCCTAGAGACAGTGAATGCCATGCACTGGAGTTTTCCATGACCAGTCCGCCTCCAATGTAAAAAAGTCAACTCAGAATTGTTTACTTTTTTTAATTTTCTTAGGTTTCTTATTATTATTTTGTTGGATGACTCAAGGAGAGTCAGCATATAGATCTTTAGGTATGTGCTGTCTTTTTCCCATTATCAGGGTAGAGTGCTGGCTTTTTTGGAGAATATATTTTAACAGATCTGTTCATGAACAGAAACCTTGAACTTTAAAAATTAGAGGTTAAAGTCCATCTGGTAGAAAAATGAATGATTATATATTCAAAAGGAAAGACTTGTTAGTCTAAGTTGGAATTCTCTGACTCTTGTTTTCACACAGAGATCATTGATATTTATAGAAGTAACACATACAACCACACATATCCCTGAAATTTATGGCTCAGCTGAGATCACTGCTTTTATTTCCATTGGAGCTTTTCTGTTGAAGTCACTGGGGATTCATGTTAAGAAAAAGAGCTATGGGGAGGCATAAGTTGTATTTAATGTGTGTGTTTGTGCATGGTGCACCAGGAGTTTTGTAATCAGAACAGCAGCATGTGGGCAAAAGCTTTGTCTGCTGGGTAGTCAGAATTTCCAAAAGGAAAAGAATATTTGTTTAGGGAAGCCTTGTAATAATGGGGTTTGTGGAGTTGTTTCTTCCTTGTCTATTTGGATGTAATCTTTCATGACAAATATGACTTTCCAAGTTAAATTTCCCTAATTTCTATTTCAGTACTTAGGCATGCTGGCTCCAAAGTCATAGAAGCATTTTTTTCTCCCAGATTAAATGAAATTAATGTCTTCCATATAGTTTTACGGTTTTAACACAATTAACATGTTCTGAACCAATTATCAACAGGCAGATGGTGCCTTCATCTTGGGGGCTTGGAGCAACCAAGGAAGGTGTCCCTGCACACAGCAGGGGGTGGAACAAGATGATCTAGAAGATTCCTTCCAACCCAAACCAGTCTGGGATTCTGTGATTCCCTGATCAAGCACACTATATTTTTATGTAAATCCTCCACAGTTTCCATTGTAATTGCCCTTTCACTTTTTCTTGTAGGTTGTTGGCTTTTTTGGGAATAGAGGCTGTAAGTGTGGCTTTGCATCCAGGAGATGAGAGTGTGTGTAGGGGATTTATAGCAACGTGTCACCTCTAATCACCAGGTCCTTTAGGTAAAGATGAGTTAAGCGATGTCTAATTGAAAGCTGGGAATGAAGGCCTTAAGATGCAAAGAGGAGACTACAGCTTATCGTTCTGCATGCAGTTTAAACGACTGGTTCTGCACTGAAATGCTCCCAAAAGCTCTTTTACACTGAGTTTCCATAAAAATCAGTAGTTTTCTCTCTGTATTACTCTGCTTCCTAGCAGAAGCAGCTGACAGATGAATGGCTTTATTCTTCCTGCCCCTCGCCCTGTTCACATCCCTGGCTGCTGCTTTGAAAGGTATTTTCATTTATTATTGACTTCCAATTTGATATTAATTTGCAACAGAAAGAGCTGATCAAAATTGTATCAAGGGAAGACTACTCCCATCTCAGTGCAGTGTCCTGTTGCTATGGGAACCGAGAAGAGCTGAGGTTTACACAATTACCAAAGTCTAGAATAATTCTGGATGTCGTCTGATGTTAGATATGTCTACGTGCATGAACACACAGCCACAGACACACACGTACAGACAGAAAATACCCACACCTGGGTTGCTGGCCCTGATGTGAAAGGAAGACACACCTGGTTGTCACATCTTGCCGGGGTGTCAATCTCTTGCTGCACAAACAATGGGAATTTCTCCTGTCTGATCAAGTATTTCTCATTGCAGAGCCCTAAAATCTGGAGGAAGTCTGCAGTGATTCCATGTGCACCAGGCAGGACCAGGATTTCATCTTGAGAGTCCTGCGGCTCATGCTTTGTCCCACTTCCAGCTGTTCCGCACTAGACAGCTTTGAGGGATGTAGAAAGTGGCCTAAAATAACAGAATCCCCCCGAACTCCTGGGATCATCATAAAAAGAAGAACCTTTGTGTTCTGGAACATGCCAGATCACGGCAAGTTTTTTGAAATTCATCCAGGTCTCTGCTGTGCTTCCGCATTCTGTGTTTCACCTGCTAGGGAATCATGGAATCACAGGATCATTAAGGGTGGAAAACACCCCTGAGATCATCCAGTCCAACCATCCATCAAGCAGCACCACCACCATGGTCACCCCTAACCCATTTCCTCAAAGTGCCACATTCACACATTTGTTGAACACTTCTGGGGGTGCTATGAGTTAGATCAAAGTGTTTTCTGATCTTTACCTGCTCAAAGAATTAATGCAAAAGACCTTGGGGCTGGAAGGCATTGGAGTCACCAACCTCAGGGTCAGAAGTGAAGATTCATCTCGCACCTGAGGATCAAGATTCTATAGACATGCAACTATACCCATCTCTTGTATGGTTTGTATGGAATTCTTTCACCCCACTCCATCTTTCCACTCTTCATCCTCTTTGTGTGCAGGGGCTGTAAGCTGAGTGTGAGGACAGTAACAGTGTCTGTATTTTGAGGCAGATGATGCATTAAGGTTTGGTTATAATGCAGTTCTGATAATCACAGTAACTGTGAAACCCAAAGAAGCCCAGAATGGGTTGGGTTGGAAGGAGCCTTAAGGATCATCCTTTTCCACCCTCTCACCATGGGCAGAGACACCTTCCACTAGCCCAGGCTGCTCAGAAATCATTTAAGTACGACGTACCCCAATGAGTAACTTACTCAGTTTAGGTCATATTTTGCCTTTTTTTCCATCACCATTTCTCATGGCTGCTGGTGTCATCGCTATTTTTTTGTTAGGTTTCAAAATTTTACTGATTGTCATAGCTTCCTCTTAATTATGAACATTAGTTAGTGTCATTAGTGCAGCAGCACTTACAGTGACATGAGGTCAGTGTCAAGCTGTCCTATCTGTTGTTCCCTAAAAATAGTAATAATCAATTCACTGAAAATTCCAAGCAGGAAAGCCACTAATATTACTGAGTAGAGGAATAAAATGGCATTTATTTGAAGTTTTAACTGAATTTTTCCTTTCGATCGCATCCCTCTCACACATTGGGCTGGCATTTATTTAGCTGTTTGTTTTGCAGTGCTACGAGCAAACAAAACACACCTCAGACAGTCAGTGAGGTGATGAAACTTAATTGAGGAGTGCTTGTACCCTACTGCATTGCCAAAGGGTTAACATTTCATAAACTGACAGGCAGAAAGACTTTAATGTTGTCAAAGCCTGTTTCTCAAATCTGAATGAGTGTAAAATATTTTCTTCTTCCAAAGCACCAACGACTTTCAGTGAAATTAAGCACTTGAATTGGTCATAATCCTGTCCCGTTCCCTGACTGGGTGGGAGATGGTTTGGATATGTACTGATGGGGAGAGACAGTAAAGAACAATTCCCTCGGGACTTTGGGATGCACCTCATCAGGTCCCACAGATTTAGGGGTGTTCAGGTTCCTCAGGTGCTCATGAACCTGATCTTTACTTCCAGTAGGAGGGACTTTGCTCCCCCAGCCCCCATCCTGCTGTCCAGCCACTCCAGAGGTGTGGGAGCAGAGGTTGTCACTGAAGACTGAAACACAAAATTTGTTGAGCTCCTCAGCCTTCTCCTCATCCATTTTTACCACTTTCCCAATCTTGTTTATCAAGGGGTGACACTTTCTTTGACCTTCCTTTCCTGGTTACCAGACCTGAAGAAGCCCTTCCCATGATTCATTTTGTCCCTTGCCGGGTTCAGTTCCAGCTTTGCCTTCCTTACCCCTTCCCTACACACCCAGATTTCATCCCTAGACTCTTCCCAGGCCACCCATCCGTGTTCCCACTGCCTGTGCATTTCCTTCTGTCCCTTTAGTCTCACCAGCAGGTCCCTCCTCAGCCATCCTGGGCTCCTGCCCTCCTTGCCCCATTTCTGGCTCCTGGGGATCGCTGGCTCTGGCGTTCCATGGAAGATTTCCCTAAAGATCTCCCAGCTCTGTTCTGCTCTCCTGTCCCCAAGGACAGCCTCCCAGGGGATTACATTTACCATCTCCTTGAAGAGCTGAAGTTCGTTTTTCTAAAGTTCAGGGGCCTGACTTCGCTCCTTACCTGCCCCCTGTCCCCCAGGAGCGTGAACTCCCCCAGTGCACGGTGGCTGCAGCCCAGCCTGCCTCCAGGCTCCAGGGATGGATAATATTGGATTATTGGATTGCTAATATTGTATTACTGACAGTTATAGTGCCCAGAGAACTGTGCAACCCTGTGTGCAGAGCTTCACAAGCAGACATGGAGTTACTTAATTTAAAATACAAAAAGGAGTGTAAACACACCTGAAGTAACACAGTGGTTCTAAACAAGAAGGGACTCTAAAGCTTTAGAAACTTCCAGGGAGTTCTTGTATTACACTGAGATAACCATATCTTTTTAAATTTTGCAAATAGCTTTTTGCTGGACCTTTTGTTTAAAAAAAAATGCAGTTAATGTAATTTCTTAGGAATGCACTCAAAACATTCTAAGACAAAAGTGAAGTTAGAATCCTCCAATCATCAAGGCTGGAAGAGACTTTTAACTTCATCCAGTCCAGCCATCAATCCAGCACTGCCACTGTGACCCCTGGATCACTGAACACATCACCCAGTGACAGATCCAGATGCCTCTTAAGCACTGCAGGGATGGTGAATCCTGCGGGCCCCCAGCTTTCCCAGGGGTGGCTGCAAACTTACAGAAAACGGTTTTTATCTAGAGTAAATACACATGTTAAACATGTTTTAAGAAAAGCTCTCTGTGTTTTTTAACAATGCTGTTTAGAGCATTACTTCAGTCTAAATTGCATGAATAAAAGAAACCCTGACAGGAGAAGAGAGTCAGCCTGGATCTCTCTGATATAAATTTGCTGTTTAGCGATTACAGGCCTGTGCTAATTGCTTTCATCCATTTTCACAACGGGAAAGGAAAGACATGAGGTAAAGGAAAATGAAAAATAAAAGCATATATTACAAGTTATAAACTTCCTGGATTTACACTTAAAATGTGTTCAATCTCATAATCCACTTCTTTCCCCCAAAAAATATGTCAAGATCTGTGATCAGGGCTTTCAGAATGGCCCTGCATGGACCGAAGGTTTGGAGTTTATCGAGCTGGGTAAATGGAAGCTGGGAGTGCATCATCTTTCACTGATTGACGTGCTAAATTCCTCAGAGCACAACAAGTTAAGGACTAAGTAAATAATCGATTAGCTGTCAGCCTTCCTGGTCATCCTCATGAAAGGGATTAGTGACAGCCAGGGGCCAGAGAAGTGTGTCATGCTTCTACAAATACCTTTTGAACCAGGACAAAAAAACTCCCAGGGAACATTTCTTCCATTTCAAAGCAAGGTTTAAGGCAATGGTGGTGCAGAAAAGGCCAGCTCCCTTCTCTCCCATGCCTTTCCTGATTAATCTTTCTTTCTTAAAGAAAACAGACTCAAAAAATTCGAAAAAGTATCAATATATTTTTGTTACACTGATTAAAATAGGCAAGGGCTATGTGGGAAAGCAATTCCGCCGATTTGGACAGGAGGATTCCATCTGGCTGTGGAACCAATTATATTTGTATTTAAACAAATGTGCCAGACAGAAGGAATGGAAATACTCCACATCTTCCTGGCAGCAAGCAGGACTTGCTGAGAAGCCACTTATTGTTTGGTTTGTCTGATGATTTCTTTTATTAAATATTAGGTGTATCCAGAAAAAAAAAAAAAAAAACAACCAAAAAACAACAACTTTGCACTTCAGGGCTGCGCACAACGGATCCCTTAATCCAAGCTCACTTTTGTACACTGTGCTTTTTGCCACACCCAAAATCGGACAAAGCCTTTTATCTGGTACCAGCAAAGTTACAGGAGTGGAAGAATGTGACTTTTTTACTAGACATGGCTTCTGTTACTGTCCTGCAAATCCCTCCTGTCTGGCTATTGCAGCTGGGCCCGTCAGCCGTGCCACCACCTCTGATGGGGAGAATGGTGCTCCTTACTCCCAGAGAGTCTTTAAAAGGGAATTAATTCACTGTTCTCTAAGCAGTCTGTGAGCTGAGAGTTCAGTGAGGATGCCCTGAATGCTGGAATTGTTCCTGCCCACCCCGTGATGGAAATTTGGGTTCCTGTGTGGTGCCGAGTAAATCAGGTGATGGTGAGGAACCAGGCACGGAATAAAACACAGACAGTCATTCCAAACTAGGGTCTACCTAAAATAAGAACAACTTCATGAAATAAAAAAAAAAAAGAAGAAAATATTGCCAGACTTATTTTGCAATCCAAATTCAACTTACGTTCAGATCAAACTACACAGACCAAGTCTCTGGTATGAGCTACTTCCTCGCATCTTCCTTGTTCTTCTGTCACAACTAATTCCAGCTTCAGAACTCTTCCAGGTCCCTGATCTATTACTAGAGTATAAGTGAAATATCTTTTCATAGGAAAAGACTTTGGTGTGGGTCATTTCCTAAGGTTTCACTTCCTGGGTGACAGCCCTTACAGTTTGAGTCTTCACAAAGAAACAGTTCTTGTTTGAGGCCAGTTTGAGGAAAATCTTATTCCAAAAGCTGTCTGTAATTCCAATAATTGTGATTTCATTATGAACTTCCAAAGAGCTTTCTGGTAAGTATAAATTCAAGAGGCACTACTCCTGAAGAAGTGTTTCTTCCAGCATCTTCAGGTACTGAGGTTTTTTTTAATAAACTATGAAATATTTTAGAAAGTTAAAATTTAAAATATTTTATAAAATAACTGCATTTGTGTATTTCCTAAATCACTGCAATTTAAAAAGTTCACACATCTGCTGTGGAAAGCATTATTTTCTGTGTCTCTAAGTAAAATTGCAAAAATTCCAATTTCAGGTGTCCCTATGTTTTCCATGAAGCATATTTTAAAAAATTCTCAAACAAAACAAACAGGAGTTGCATTAAATGAACGGTGCGGAAAAGCACCTAAATTCTTGGAATTTTTAAAGTTTGTCTCCTAAACTTATGGCTACAAAACTGATGTTTACTTGTGTAGTGAGCTGCAAACAGGGAAGCCATAGGAAATGTTTAAATGATTATAAGACAGAGCCTTAACATGATCTGTAGAACTTCTGGAATATTTACTGGACAACCTGGTTGATGGTCATTGCCAAAACTATTCCTGTCTTCCTGTCAGTATTCTTCAGGAATAACAGACTGGAGGTTGAGGTTTATTTTTAAAATCAGAACCTGTGTTATACAAATCAGTAGCATAAAAATTGAGGGCTTGTTTAAAACCAGTTTTGTTCAGTTCAGTGCAGACTGCTCACATTTGCAGTCAGGGAGGTGCTCAGTCCTTCATAATGATTGCTCACCTAAGTTCCTGTACAAAAACACAAATCATTATCTTCTGCATTTACATTAATTGGAAAGGACAGAATGCAGCAAGTTTTCTCCCCTTTTTTCTTTATTTCTGTATTTTTTTCCTTTGGGTAAAGTCTATTCACTAAGATTTGTAGAAAACAGATGTGATTCTACTTTAATGCATTCAGACTTCACTGCTTATTGAAATACTTGCATTACTTTGAATTTGGAAAATAAGCTTAGGCTGCTAATGGACTTTGAATAGAAAGATATAAAGAATCTCAGTCTTCACTGTTTCCTACTAATTACTAATTCTGTTTCCACAAGAAGGTTTAATGTTTCTGCCTAAAATTAACCGTGCATGCCTTTTAGAATGTGTATTTAAAAGACCTCCTGCTGCTGCGGGAGAATTTTATTTTGTAGAATTCTTGTAGACATGGAAAAATTAACTTGTGCATCTGCTTTGGATAATGGAAAATCCTTGGTATATACACAGACACAAGTGTGTGCACACAGGCGCATATATATATATATATATATATATAAAATATATTGTCCACCTGCACAGAGCAGAGGTTCAACCCCTGCAAACTTAAAATATTAAATTAATTTCAAAGCATTTTGGATCACTTTATAAGCAGCACTTTGCTTCTCCTTTTCTTAGCTTGCCTATGAACAAGCTGTCTGTGTTACAGCCCAGTTACCTGAATGTCATTTAGGAAATGGGTGTGATGACTCATTTTCCAAGAAATACCAGATAGCCACACTTCGGTCAGTAAACCTTTTCTCTTTGTACCAAACTGATTCTTCTTATCTAGAAATGAATGGAATGTAGATTGAGTTATGCATCCTGTTTGTACAGTGAAAGGACCCCAGACTCCACAGCAGGTGTATCCAATATGTGTTTACTCATCCCGTGCAGATTTGGATGTAGCTTTTAATCCAAATGTGTCAAACTACTAAAGACGATGTTCCTAAATATCTCAAACACTTAGGAATATGTTGCCAGAAAGACCCCCCCCCAAAATGCTGTTGGCTGCTCTTTCTGTCATCTGCCTTTCGCATTTGCCTTTAGCCTCTGGGTCTCACCGGTCATTGGCATTTGGGAAATCTTTAAACGGCGTTTATCAAACAGAAAGTGTTCCAAAATCCTTAGAAATGAATGTAGCAGCTTGTGCCCAGTTTGCTTGGGTTGAGTTCAAGCTACTGAGTGGGGAATGGTGTACGATCCATGTGGATCCATGTGTTTGTGGGTGTTCTGGCACATGAAGGGGTAACAACTCCACCCCAAGGGCCTGTTGGGAAGTCGAGAGGAAGTTACAAGTTCCATTTCATCCAAAATCGTCTGTGCTCAGTCTTATTCTGCCTTCCAAATCCATGGTAGATTTGTTTCTCACATTTAGATTGGATATTACACAAGGAATTGTTCCCTGTGAGGGTGCTGAGGCCCTGGCACAGGGTACCCAGAGAAGCTGTGGCTGCCCCTGGATCCCTGGAAGTGTCCAAGGCCAGGCTGGATGGGGCTTGGAGCACCCTGGGCTAGTGGAAGGTGTCCCTGCCCATGGCAGGGGGTGGCACTGGGTAAGCTTTAAAATCCCTTCCAACCCACACTGTTCCATGGTTCTGTGACTTTACGAACGTAACCCCTAAAAGACAACTTCCACCCAGGAACACTTTCTGTGTAATTATTTTAGCTGCATTACAATTAGGTTTTTCTGCAGTTGGAACAACTGCTTATATACTCATTAAGTTGTTAATAACTTAATTAGTCCAGCAGCAAATTCCCAGCTTCACACACATGGTGAGTTCCCTTTCGCTCTTAACATGATCCGTGCATGTAACACATCCCAGCAGCATCACTGGGCCATCCCTAGAACTCACTTCAGTTCTTGGTGAGCTAATTTCAGTTACTAATCCAGAGGGCAGCTACTCCAGGAAAACAAAGCAAACCAGGAAATTTATGCTGTTTTTTGAACTGTGTGAATGAATTTTAATTTGGACATAACAGATCAACAAGAGATTTTTTTTTAATTGAAAAATGAGACTGATTTATGATCTTTCATTGCTACTTTCCTGTTTTCTTTCCTTTTCCACTGTCACAATACAGAAATCCTGAATTTAAATACATCAATACTGATGAACAATTTAGTCTGTGAATATGTAGGAAAACACATGAGATCCTTCACACTGTGTAATATTCAATAGAGCTCTGATATTTTCTTTTCTTTTACTAAAGTTGACAGTGTCTATCAAATCATAAGAGACAAAAATTTTTCCTGTAAGAGAGAGGTTGATTAGCAAAGAACAAAATCCTACCAGGAAAAATCTCTCAGTGAAGCATAGTGGTATAATGATCTAGCTGCTCGTTTCTCATTATTTATGCAGCCTCCTTGTTTTCTAAAAGCCACATATGGATAATTTTCTTCTTTTTAAATATTATATCTCTCTCCATTGTTCCTAGGAGGTGTTTTAATGCAGATAATTGAATTTCAATTAATTCTGCATACGCTGTTCCAGATTATAGTTGCTTACTGCTGCTGATGTGGGCCTGCCATTACTCACACCCTGCCTCGTATTCAGCTCCATGTGACCGTTTTTGAAGCCTCGTGTGAGCACATTCCATTTATTACTCACAGGAAGTTATCCAGGAAGGTGCCATAGCAAGTCCTCTAAAGCCTGGTTCTCTTTGTGAAATATTGTGCTCTTTCATCAGCTTGTGCTGTTGTATGGCCAATAAAAAATTATTTCAAATAAAATTCAACTGGTGGTGGTAGAGGGTTATTGTGTTAACTTTGGGGGGCAGGGGTTAATTCTCAAATAATGAGGAATGGATGCCTAAATAAAATGGAGCATCTGAGCCCCAGGGTTTCTGCTTCCAGCTTTGCCTTGGTTAAATTACTGCAAAGGACTAAGAAATGCTAAGCTGAGATCTAAAACCAAGAACTGTCCAGCGCTCAGATGATAAAACCGATAGAACCTTCGTGGAACACTCACAGATGCTGTAAAATATCCTGGAAGATAAACTGGGGCAAGAATTTAGATGTTAATGGTAGAATCCATCTCACACTAAATTACATCTGGATCCTGTTGCTCTGGGATTGAGAACTCCTTTTCCCACCATCGTGCAGGGGGAAACGTTTCAGTAATTAAATGTTTTCCTCACATTAGCAGAGAGACCTTAAAGCACAGTGAAGTGGTACTGAAGAAGAATCCACTTTCTCTGTCAGCTTAGATCTTGAAAATACCTTCCTTCCAAAACTGCTTGAAAGGGAATTGTGCCTGTAAAAAGGAGCAGAGGTGGAATCTATTGAAATTCTTTACAGTCGGAATTGGAATTCCAAAAGTAGGCTTGTAACAAAGGGCACTTCTTGTGAGAGGATTAAAAACTGAAAAAAGCACTTTTGATATGACATTTCTGTTCAAAAATACCTATAGGTATTATAAAGAAGACAAAATACATTAAGTTATTATTAGGATTACAATGACCACCTCGACAATATGTCACTCATTTATCTTATGGAAGGATAGATGGGAATGGACTGGGGTTCTCACATCTTCCTCAGGGGTGCTGTGACTCTGTGCTTGCCTCTGTTCATTATGGCAGCTAATTAGCACAACCGATCTTGATTGGAAAAAAATGAAAGCTTTTGCTAAAATACATTTATTCCATTCAGAACTGAAATGATACTACATCAGAAAAGAGTGATTGCACTATTTAAGTTCAAAAACTTGCTGTCTCAGGTTCATAAAATCCTCGTGGAATGGTTTGGAGTGGAAGGGACTTTAAAGCCCACCCAGTGCCACCCCCTGCCATGGGCAGGGACACCTTCCACTGTCCCAGGTGGCTCCAGACCTCAACCAATTGCCTGGATCTTAAATCAGTTTATACCTCACTCCTGTCTTGAGCATAATTGAACAAAATAATTATCAAACCATCCCAGAAAGCGTCGATGTTTCAGCAGGAATGTGCTAGAATGGATTACTCCATTTAATCTGTTCAGCTTGCAAAACTGAGACACAGAATTTGCTCAGTCATGATCAATCATAAATTGGTAGCAATCATCAAAAAAAAAATTAAAAAAAACAAACTTGATTTCCTCTAAATGACAAACTATTAAATTTCACTAAGCTGTTCCCAGGAATGCAGTAGTCCTGACACTAGAGGCAGAATATAATTTATCCTTTGTTCTTTGTTTGTAAAACCCCGGAGTTTTTTTCCCTTTAAGGAGAGAATCAGTGTTTATTTAGGGAAATTCCTGGGTAGGTACAAAATTCTATTTTCTCACTTTTAAACTGACTCAACCTCTGACTTTCTCATCTGACTTCCTGCATATTAAGTAGCTCTAAGAACTCTACCCAGTGATTTTTAGAGTGAAGGGATTTGTATTTTTTCCAGCTAGGCAAGGGAGCAATACTAAGAATGATAAACCGAGGTGAAGCAAGAGCAAGTCTGTAAGGAAAAAAATCCATTCTTCATTTAAAAGCTCCACTCAACCTAAATTTCATTAGATGAGTGCTAAAAAAACACTTGCCACAAAAAAAATTCAACCAAAACAAAACACACCCTCCC
This sequence comes from Eulacestoma nigropectus, assembly GCA_013397775.1. Lineage (NCBI taxonomy): Eukaryota > Metazoa > Chordata > Aves > Passeriformes > Eulacestoma > Eulacestoma nigropectus. Next base: position 231,734 of record VZTE01001191.1, read on the forward strand.
CCCAACCAAAATCTGGTTGTCTTAATTTTAATCATTACAATTTTTTTCTTTTTTCCCCCATTTTATATCATTACCAGCAACCTGCATTAACATACAGCTGTTCTAAGGACAGAATGGGAGCAACCTGCACAGCTCCTGCATCAGCTGAGAAAGGAATTAAGTTTGATGAATGCTGTTTATGTCTCACTAACAGCCCTAAAGGCATCTCATAATTTTGTGATAAGAAAATATTTCCCTGTCAAGAGCCATTAACATCTGTTTTTTTGAAAAGTTTAGTCATTACATGCTTTGCCTGACAGCTCAATGTAGTTCAGCTTGATGGATAACTGAGTGAAAGGCTTGAAAGGTCTCCAAATGAAGTCAATGTTCCAAATTTAATGAAAAACGCCGAAGTGCAATACTGTTATAAACATAAACCATCTACTTGTAAACCAAAACAAGGCACCTTCTTGGTTTGGGTAATTTTAGTGATATTTGAGGAATAAGGGGATTGCAGGAGCTCAGCCTCTTCTCTGCACCTCTTTGTTAGAGTTGGTTGCTCTTTCCACCTCACAGTTTGCCAAGGTTTCAGCTGTTAACTACAGTGACCTTTGGAAATATCTATTGCAAAATTAATAGGATTCAAAAACATTCATTAGACTAGAAGAGTTCCACTGTGGACTGAAATTTAACTTGTGAGTTTGGTCCTCAATGAAGTTTGGAAGTGAATTACTTTTGCACGGCAAAAAAGAGGTTGAAGAATATATTCCTCCAATGAAAAACAGTTTGCAATTTTAGACACTTTAGAAAATTGTTTGGCAAGTGGATTCAAAACCTGGACTTTTTGCTGCATCCCAATCCAGTGTCTGTGTCCCAAAGCTGACTCGGGCGAGCAGGGAGTGCAGGCTGAGCTCTGATGGAAAGCAGATACACAAGAGATGGATGTGAGGACAGATGACAGACGAGAGAGAGAAATCCATGGGTATAAAGGGATAACTTTAGAAAAGCCAGAGATCAGCTGGAGCTGAAATTTGTAAGGGTTTCAAGGGCAAGAAGAGCTGTTACTGCTCCATCATCAGTAGAAGAATGAACAAGGGAAATGTTGGCTTGCTGGGAACAGGGAGGGGGATTTAGTGCCAGAAGACAGAGATAATAAATGCCATCTAAGCTCTGGGGCTCGCTTCCAAGGTCTCCCAGCCTTTGCTGCCTGGAGACAGAGTTCAGGAGCAGAGGAGCTTCCAGCAGTGGGAGGGGAGATACTCAAGAAGGGATCTTTTCAGAAGCTCAAGATGGGTGGCACTGAAGCACCAAGAGAAGGATGGCTGCTGTCATGGCAACTGCCGTCACTCTTTGTCATCTCTCACAGGCTTTGCTTTATTAAACTCTCTTTATCTTGACCCAGGAGGGCTTTTTCCAAGCTGTATTCCCACTCCCCCTGTCCTGCTGAGGAGGTAAGTGATAGGCTGGTGTCCAACAAGGGTCAAACCCACCATAGCCATCAAGCTGCTCCTGGGGTGGGCTGTGTGCCTCGGGAGAGCCTGAGGGAGCCAGCGTTATTCCAGCAGAAACAGGGAAAGCTCTGGAGACGGGGGAGAATGAAACTGTACCTGTGGAATGCTAATGAGAAAATAGAGGCAACTCATTTTCTGCTGAATGATTGATAATCAATCATATATTGGTAGCAATCATTTTAAAAATACCTCAGTTTCTATTAGCCCAGGTTGCTTCAACCCTGCCCCTTTACGTGTTTGTTTTTCTTTTCTTAAACCCTTCATACATCCACTTTCTTGTGTTTGCTCATTTATTCAGGAGAGTTCATCTGTTTCAGTGATTTTCAAAAGTCCCTTCACGGGGCTTTTCCTCACAGACACCCAAGGGCAGAAAATTATTGCTGAGTCAGGGTTGTCTGCACATCTCCAGAAATACCCCTGCTCAGATTATCTTTGGCAGAATTGGATCAAAATCTCAGTCGGTATCACACAGCAGACTTTGTGCTGCAGGATTCGATTCCAAGGGGAAAACCCTGGTGACAAGGCCAAGTCTACACAGCTGTGTGGGATTTCTGCCCTTTCTTACGCTGTCAGGGGTTTCAGTGCAAAACCTTGGATCGTTTCCTGTTTGCTCAGCACTTGTGCTGGGGCACAACACAATAAGATTTCCCAGAGTGAGGCTATGGAGCACGATTGTTTTTACTTGCAGTGATTTGTAAGCTCAGAGGCTCTATTTTATCAATGGCACAGGGTATTAATGGGATTTTAAGGTGCACCTCCTTCATATATCAAGGGGATAATAGAGTCACAAGCAGACTTACATGATAAATCATTACAGCTTTAGAGGAAAAGTTAATGCTTTTGTTCATAGAAATGTTAAAAGCTTTAGGAGGCAATATTTTAAACTGCTTAAAATGATAAATCAAAGCAGATTAGCTTTCCAGATAAATATGTATGCTGGTAACATCCTGTGACACTGACTACAGCCACATATATTGGCTATAATAGGTTGAAAAACATCCCTGCGAATCCATTAATTTTAATATTTCTGACAGAAATTCGACAAGAAGTCTTCCATATGTCCTGTAGATCACGTGTTTCATATGTAGAGCCACACAATACTTGAGACACTGCTATTGGTTTGGTTTAGCTTATTAATAAAACCCTAATTAATATGCACTGGTTAACAATTTATTCCTTTACTCCTCAAGGTAAATTCCTTTTGGACAATGAGCATTCCTGTGGGTTTGCAGGATGGGAAAATATCACAAATGCAGGGAGTTTATTAATTTTCACGAACTACCTGTTTGACATTTTGAAGGATCTCTGTGCTCTGCTCTTTTCGTGGGATGTTTAGCAATTAAGAAGATCAGGACAAACAAAAAAACATCTGACTGTAAGTTTGTCACAGGAGATTTTCAATGAGACGAGGAGAAGGAAAATTAATTTCTTTTTTAAAAAAAAATTGTGAAGTGTTGCAGAAAGAGACGATGGTCATCATCACAAGATCTCACAGAACACAAGGATTCAGCAACATGACTGTATAAATATATATCTGTAAAATGAAAATGTGCAATGGTTAATATAATAACAAGACCCTCTTACAAAGCCTTTAGTTAAATTACAAGTTCAGAGAGAGGAACAATTTCTCCACAGAGCAGACTGAAGTCCTAATGGGGTTTATCTCTTTCTAAAGAGGAATGATTGCTAATTGGGAAAATAAATCACCAAATCATCATCACCATAATCATTGAATAAGTAACTAAATAAACAGAAAGTGGATTTCTTTGAGAAGATTATTTTTGCAGAAGAGGTTGCAGCTCGTTTTTCTCAGTGTGAGGATGGCATTATGATTATATTAATATTGAAAGCTGTGGATGTGAGACCAACGGGCCATTTTCCTTAAGTATCACATGGATTGAAGCCCCAGCCCCAAATTTTTTGCTTCCCTTTTTTTGGTCAATGAAAATTTTCAGTGCAATAATTTTCCCATTTTTCAATGGTGAATTGTCAATTGATCTTAGCCTGAGAGATCACATAGTAACTGAGGAACATGAAATACCTACATTAAAGGAATACAGGTCTTTTGAGTGAAAGATAGGAAAGCAATCTTCACAAGGAACAAGTAGAAGATGGAACTTAAACCCAGTTGGTGCTGAGAAGAGTTTGACTTTCACTGACTTTGAAAATATCCCCCAAAACTATCCTGTGAAGAAGTTTTAGCAAATTGATTAGGTGTTTTAAACCTTGTAAAGTCTTACAACATCAAATACCAAAAATATTCTCTGTTCTGTGCCACACATGCTCTGTTTCAGAAGTTCCACATGCTCAGCTCCGCAGGTTCAGTTTGGGGTTCCTGTATTTAACGAGTTTCACTGTTTTGGTCTTAAAATAACCAAAATAAAACACTTCCATCGTGAACTGCACTACAGGAGGGTAATTGGAAAAATCTGAAACACTGAAAAAAGCCCTGACTCAACAGCTATTTATTTACTCCAGTTCTTCATCACCTAAGGCTAAATCAGATGACAACTCTATTTATTTTTATTTATTTATTTATTTATTTATTGTGTAGAAAAATAAGTGTAATCCACCTAATTTCTTGACTGGAACAATCCGACAATGATATTTTCAGACTTAAATGAATATACAGGCATCAACAGGATATGCTTGGAATAACTTGTCCATGGGAATGTATATTCTGATAACCAAAGCATATCTGAAAAAAACCCCAAAACTTTTAGTATGAAAATGGAATTACATTGAAACCAAAAGTTTTTAGGAACTAGGATTGCTTTAACGAACGCAAAAGGAATATTCAAAAATGAGGTTTTCTTTGTTTCCTTTCACTAATTTGGTAATAAAAAGGTCTGTTTGGCTCAGCTTTCTCTTAGATTGCTCATCAGTATAAAAAGGTGTATTTTATTAGACTTATGCCAGATGATATATGGCACTATTAAAATTTTGACATTTTATATGCATAAAAAAATTTATTTTTTAAAAAACTTTATGTCTAAAAAGCTTTACACGTACAAAAAAATTTGACATTTTATATGTATACATGAAAAAGCTGAAATATTTATGAAACCCTATTTGTTATTTTATGTGATGAGATTTTCAATGGTACTGAATCAATTCAGACTACCCACGGAATTTTGAAAAAATTCAGGTTTTGCTTTTCGGAAGTCTTAAATCGCAGTGTTTCACATGGAATGACATTTGTGTTCTAAATAGCTTTTTGTGTATAATTTTTCTAGTCCCAAATATCTCTTCAACTTTCATGCTATTTTGTTGCCGTACAAGTTTTGTCAGTTCGATTTTTCGGGACTGATTAAATTTGTGTCTTTGATTTCCTTTGTTTCAGCAGTGAAAGATGGAGACCATCCTCACAATTTGCTGTCCTCTCTCCCTGAACACACATTCATTTTTACAAGATAAAATGCTACTATTAAAAAAAAGAAAAAAGGCCTATTCCATGTTTTCTCTCTTCTAAACCTGCAATTATTTCTATCATCAAAGTCAAAGCTGAACATATCGAATCTGACACATTTCCTTTGGTCTCCAACGACATCAGCATTGGTTTTGAATGCACATTTTGGGTACGTACTGAACCCCTCCATGGCACCAGATTTGCAGCTCCTGGCTCTGCTTTGAATTCTGGTTTCAGGTCAGGGGAGCATCTCTTTCATGGGAAAGGGAAATGAAATATCCTTCTCTGGAATGTCTGGGATCAAATCCCCACCACCCTTTCTCTAGGCCCTAATTTGGGTTGCCGGGATGTGAGGAACTTCCTGGTGATTCACTTTAAAGGCAGGACTGACACATTAGGCAGGATCAGACAGTGTGGAGCTGCTTTATTTTCACTCGGCTGAAACTGTCTCTTGGCATAAATGTCGGGTGAATTTCAAACCTTGCAGGAGCTCCATCTGCTTGGGTATTACATTCCTGACAATCACACGTTGGGAAAAGATGACAGGTCATGGGAAGACGGTGAGGAGAAAAGAATTCCTTTACAATTTTCAGGACCAGTAGCAGAGGGAAAAGAATTCACCCCCCTCTTATTTTAAATTAGAATTTATTTTACTGATTAGTTCTAGTGGAGAAATCAAGAAGTTCATAGATACTGCTGATCATGACAAACAAAGCTTTGTTTCTGCCCACAGGGTGAAGTGATTTAGATATGGAAGAAGAGTCTGTGCAATTCCAGTTTCATGGGGAGAGGGTGGAAGAAGTGTTGGCTGTATTCTAGACGCACAGAGACTTTGGGGTATTTGTCAGTGCATCTCTCTGTAACTGTAGCTATTTTGGAAATCAAATCAATTCTACACACACACGTCCATAAATTAATAGAGTTATCTCTATTTTAAAAATTGGCTTTATGTCCAATAACTTTGCACAGAAATCAGAGCAGCAATGCAGAAAAAGATAATTAAAATGATTGTTTCATCAGAAGTTTTAGTGTGGAGTACACAGAACATCCTGAACCCACTGCAATCAACTATGACATCTAATTAAGAAACTGAGACAGCTGAATAAACTCATAATGTTCCTCATTATTGTTTTAACTATTCCCCTCTACCCCCTCGAAATGTGGTTCCATGAATTCATATTTAAGTCAAGCTGTGTTTAATCTTTTTTGATAATAAAACCTCATCAGGTATTTTTGTGAGAAGTTTTTACAAAGAGGTTCCTAATTCTGAGCCCAAACCAAATTCTTTCCATGAAGTTGAAATTGCCCAGTGACAGGACAAGGGACAACAGGCACAAACAGAAACACAGGAGTTCTTCAGTCTGATTACAGGAGGTAGAGCTTAAATGCCATCATTTTGTGCCTCTTGGGAAAAAAAGCAACCTGCCACTGTCCTCAGTCTGCCAAAACAGCGTTAAAACCAGGCCATAGGCTTGAAGTTAAACTTGAACTACATCCATGTGGGTTCTGGAAGTTGTGCTGATACAGCAGAAGTTGTGCTGTATCATTGGGAATAGGAGGGAAAGAAAATAAATAATCAGAGAATCCCAGAATTTTTTGGGTTGGAAGGGACCTCAAAGCCTATCCAGTGCCACCCCCTGCCACGGGCAGGGACACCTTCCACTATCCCAGGCTGCTCCAAGCCCTGTCCAACCTGGCCTTGGACACTTCCAGGGATCCAGGGGCAGCCACAGCTTCTCTGGGCACCCTGTGCCAGGGCCTCCCCACCCTCACAGGGAACAATTTCTTCCCAATATCCCATCTAACCCTGCCCTCTGGCAGTGGGAGGCCATTCCCCCTTGCCCTGTCACTCAGGCCCTTGTAAACTGTCTCTCTCCATGTTTCCTGCCAGCTCCTTCATGTCCTGGAAGGCCACAATGAGGTCACCCTGAAGCTTCTCCTCTCCAGGCTGAACAATCCAAATTTTCTCAGCCTTTCCTCACAGAAGAGGTCCTTCATACATCTGAGAAACTATTTCATTTTGATAAAGTTTAATGTTATTTACATATTCTTAAAATCTTCTATTCCGCTGGGGATGCAAGACTTTTATTTAGGAAATTGAAGCTTTTTCTAACATGGAACAATATTTGTCTTAATTAAGGACTGCATCAATCACAGTCAATTTTTCAACTTCTTGATCCTGTAAGTCATAGTGCTTAATTTGTGAACTTGGTTTTCCAATCAGCTGCATACAGTGACTGCTATTTCATACTTTCATTCTTTCTTTGCCATCTTTACATGCTTTTGAGCCTTATTTTAATTTATTTAAGCATTTGATAAGATTGGCAACCCCATCTCCCTTCCTTTATAATAAATATAAAGATTTTCATATGCATTCACTTTTAATTATTGCTTCCATCTGAAAAAATCTCTGCAAAATACCCAGCACTAATTAATTATTTTGTACTTATATTTCCATACTTTTTTCTTTTCTCTGTTCAGTGATTCATCCCACTTCAAGGCAAGTCACTGAAAAATTTCACTATTTTTCACAAGACCTTTTTTCAGATAAATTTATCATTAAAAATGTTTAATCAAAGGCTTAGGTTTTGCATTTTAACTACTCACTTCCTTTTTCTCTTCTACATTAGAGCAGCATCTTTTGGAAGCTTAAATAAACTTTTATTCTGAGAGACTTATCTATCACTTTTTGTCTTGTGTAATAGAGCGTTAGATTTTGGAGAAAAGGTTTCTATTACAGACAAACCATTTTGCTTATTTTACAGCACTTTGTGTTTTAAAATATGCACTTGATTCCTTCTTTCTAATATGAAAGTAAAGAGAGGAGAAAGATTTAATCTCAGGAATTTTTAGAAGGAGAGTTTTGAGCCTCATGGCAAGAGGCTCTAAATTCATAAAAACCTCTCCCCGTGCAACGTTTTCATTGAGTGAATGGTCAGATCCAAAGCTCATTGAAATGATTCAGTCATTAAATCCTGGCTTTTTCATTGATATAAATTCAGATTAGGGATTCCAAGCCTTTTCTTTCTACAAATACAAACCTTTTGGGTTGGAAGGAGGAGTGCATGGCATCAGGCAGGATAAGAGGTATCACAGGTATTCCCAAGGATGCTGCAGAGCCAGGAGTTTGAGTGCTGTGATGTGGGAGGGGGTGGACAGCTAAAGCTGTCCTCAGTGAGCAGGGAAAGAAGGCTGGGAAATCTTCATAGAACAGACAAAGTTTTCTCCTCACAGGATAAACAGAGTGTTCTGGGAAGGGGCAAGGGGGAACAAAGCCCCTCAGAGAATTCCCAGAGCCAGCTGGCCCTGGTTTTTTCCCCTATTTTTCCCTCAGAGAATTCCCAGAGTGCTGCTACCTTCTCGATGGCTTTGGGTGCTGAGGTCAGACACGTCAGGCCCAAAGTCTTGATGAGAAAGGGAGCCAAAACTGAAGGGAACGTCTTCTTTCCTCTCCCTCCCTCCCCAGTTTGAGATTGTCTCCTTTAAAAGACAATTCAGTTTTAGGTGGTTCTCAAGGCTTGGCTGCTCTTTCCCAGGCTCTGTAGTTCCCAATCCTGCTGGGAATGAGCATCCCAGGCCAGGGCAGCTGCCCTAAGGGGCTGCTTGGCTCTTGGTTTGCTTTCTCTTAGCTGCTTCTATCTCCTTTTTGGCAGGCTTTAAAAGCAGCCTTTTGGCAGTTCTCAAGGTTGCTTTTACAATCGTAGGGTGGAACCACAAAATCGTTAAGGTTGGAAAGGAACTTTAATCATCAAGTCCAGCCACCAACCAACTCCACCACTATGTTCACCACTAACTCATGGGCCCAGGTGTCACACACGTGTTTTTTACACACATCCACGTGTTTTTTTAACACTTCCAGGGATGGTGACTCCACCACCACCCTGGACAGCCTGTGCCAGTGCTTGACAACCTTTCCTGTGAAGAATTTTTTCCTGATATCAAATCTAAACCTTCCCTGGCGCAGCTTGAGGCCACTTCCTCTTGTTCTGTGTCGTATTTTCAGTGCAACCCCATAATGGACCTGATTGTCATTCTGGGCTTCTCTTTTGACTCCACACCTGTATTTTTAAGCTGCTTGCTGTTGTCCCCAGCGAAGTGCAGGTTGTACCAAGAGATGTGACAAGGAGCTCTCACACAACAAGCCAATGACAAGCCCAAGAGGCCAGGACTGCAGTGGTGCCCAGGGATAGTTCAGATAAGACCCATGCCATTCCCTAGAGATGGCAATACTACATTTACTGAGCCACTAGGTAAAAAAAAAAAAAAACAACCTAGATTTTATCCGGTTATGCTGTATTTGTGTGCTGACGTTACTCTAGTAATTATCATTATGAGGTCATATTTTCAATCCTACTTTTTATGCTTTTGTTTATGAGTGCAACGGTTCTCTGTGTTGGCGGATCACAGACAATTCCAGGCATCAGCTCCTCTTTTAGCTCTGAGGGGTGCCCTTATCTGCCCAACCACTGTGGCTTCCCCCTACTGTGATTCTCAATTATTTTCTTTAAAGATGCTATGGAAAAGGGCAACATCTACTAATTCACTTAACTGTGTATGTCCTGGAGTTAGCCAGAAGCAGCCTTGTACTCAAAAACCCCACAAAGCCTCCTTCCTTCTGTTATTCGTTCTTTTTTGCCACCTAGAGATGTATAGAGCTCAGAATAAAAGGCACAATTATTATGTAAAAAAATGGAGATTTCCAATAGCAAAAGCTTTCAGTATATTGCAATTTTTTTATTTTCCTTTTCTAGTGGATTCCAGCACTAGTGATTATGACAAAATATGCACTAAACAGACAAAACAACCAACCCAAATTCCAAACTACCTGTTTAACCATCTAAAGTAGAGCTGAACAAAAGTATGTGTGAAATGCACTGATTAAAGGACTTCACACATACTAATCAGGAGTGCAGAAATGTGCTGCTGAGCACAGATGATGTGTTATTCCCCAAACAAATAATTTCAAATATGTGGTGGTTTTGTAATCTGTTTTGCTTTTTCCTCAAGAAGCAAATTGCCACCTATGTTAAAGAACAGGAATAGTTTTCTGACCAAAAAAACAAAACAAAAACAAAAAACCATGGTGAATTTGAGATTCATTTATTCCTTAAAAATCTACACTGAGACTCTTCATGAAATAAAAGGTCAAAGATTAGGCTATTGAACTGCCGAGGCCCTGCGAGGAGCTGTCTTTCAATTTGCTTCAAGAAAACCTTTCAACACAGTTCCTTATTGAGTTTAAGGAAAATAATAACAGAGTTTCTGACTTTAAAGGAACTTCTACCTTTCCTTCCTTTAGGAAGTTGAGGTGTTACTACCATGAGTCTGTGGAGAGGCTTGGATAATTCCTCAACTGCTGTTTTTCATAGAGAGAATAACCAGCTTGGACTTGGGAAAAATACGAATTTGTATCTGAAACCACGATCCTCTCTGCCAGGAGAAATTTTTGTACTAGGAAGAGAGGCTTTAGTTCCCAAATACTGTTAGAAAGGTCAGTTTACTAATTTAAAAAATACTTTTGACTTTCTGAGCTGAACTGGGGTCTACCCTGAACCCCTGTTCTCTCGTCAATCTCTCCTGGCATTGCGCTGTGTGGGGATGTCCCACAGGACCCCAAAAAGCTCTTTCTGCTGGGGTTCAGCCCTACAGCCCTGACCAAGAACCACCCAGAGACCATTTCACCCCTCAGTCCTTTGGGGTTTACATATACTTACCCGTGATCACACTAACCCAGAGCCTCACAGGCTTGGGCTCTTCACTGGAGATTTCAGGAGCATTGAATTTTCTGTCGCACTCAGCACTTGGAGAGTGCTCTGCAAGCAAAGGGCAAGGGGGAGTTGAACGGATGCAATGACAAAGAATTTTGTGCTTAGTCCTGCCTGTTCTGGAACCACTTAGTGCAAAACACAACTTCTTCTGGGAGTGCTTCAAGATTTCGGACAATACATCCTTTCCACAAGGAAATGTAATTTAAAAACTTGCTTCTCCACTCTGTCAGTACAACAGCCCTTAATTCTGTAATAATTACTCTAATTTGCTCCAGCAGTCAGACAAATATTTTAACTTGCTGCTCTTTCAGGGTTTTATGTTCCATATTGACTTACAAGATTGTGTTGGGGAAAAAAAGGATTATGGTGATGCAGAAGCCACACCATTGGCAATGAGACTATCACAGGAAAGTAATGTAAGACCTGTTGAAGTGTCCCATTTCTCCCTGTAACTTTACACAAATAATGTCCTGTTTGGAATAAAAACCCAAGCGATAGCCAAATGTATCTTTATATTGAGCTGACATCAGCTATAGCAGCACTTTTCTTTATTCCATACTGAATATAATAATACTAAATATAATAAAACTGAAGAAAATAATACTGAATAAAATGATACTGAATAATTCCATACTGAAAATAATAATATACTGAATATAACAAACATAGATTTTGAAAGCTATAGTCTTAAGCGTTCAAAGTCCCATGATGCAGAATTTTAATAAACACTGTTTTTAAAGAAAAAAAGGCTATGAAACAACAGATTTTTCCTGTGTTTTAGGGATATCATTGTGATACAACACCATGCTCTCAAGACCTCTAAAAGGTCCCTTTCAACTCAAACTAATCTATGATTCTATGAAGATCAAGGCAAAAACCTTTTGCACAAGCTGTGATGGCTTCACAAAACTCTCATCCCACTTCAGTGAGATAACAGTGATGAGAGGACATTGTTACATGGCAAAACCAGCTGATAAGAGAAAGAATTGGTACATCTCGATTTGTCAATTATTTGATGTGCTATTTCTCGAAAGCACGTGGGAGAAGATTGGGATATTAGCTTTTGTTACTTCAAGGCTTGAGCAATGTACAAGTCATTAATCTCTTGAGCTTTGAGAGTTATGCGTGGTCAGAGTAATAAAAGACAGGGATATTGGGCAGAGTTTCCAGGCTAGAAAAATCTCTTCTGGGTGACTTTTAAGTTAATTTTGCTTTGAATACTGAAATAAAAGGCAGCACTGCCATACTTCATAGAAGATGGATTGGTAGGACATGGCTGTTGGAGGAGGATTAGGAGGATTACGCATTCCTTGGCAAGGGGTTAGAGAGCAAATAAAAAACTAATTAATGAGCATTAATTAACATGCTACGTTCTAGTCAGTGGCTGCATTTATGGAACATAATTTGTGCAGGTTTTTCAGGTACTTTGTACCAAATACATAGGGAAAAATGTGAAAAGTGTAAGATTCCAAGTGCATTAAAAATACATTCTCATCGGTGCAGGAGAGTTACAGGAGGGGTTTTCAAGGCAATTAACTGTGTTATACTTCAGCTGATACAAAACAAACTATCTTACATGCCCGTATTTATCCATCTTAAGTTCTAGACATGCACAAACCCCACATTTTTAAACTTTTTTATGAGTTCACAAAACTCATCTGTCATCTCAAGTTCATTCTAAACCCTTCTTCAACTTCTTTGTTAAATACAAATACATGGATTAGTTTTCACTGTCAGTTTGGTGGAAACTCACCTTCCTCAGGGTAAGCCTGTATTAATCAAATAGCTCTTGATATTTAGATATTTAAAGAAGGTTCTCTTTACCCTGTAGTAAAAAAGATAAATTTATGGGGTTGGAAAATATCTAGATTTTACTTCCTACTTGATTTGCAAACAGAAACTCAAGGAACATATGCAAAAAACACATGTAATTCCTTAGCTCATGGAAATAAAAGCAATCTCACTATGTGCTTATTGAGGTAAAGGAAATTAATACTAATCTCTTACTTTTGATCTGATCCTTTTAAAATAGAATTGTTTTCATTGAGGCAAAAAACCAAAAACACAGCAACCAAACTTTTTCATTATTTCCTTTCAAAAATAATGTTTAGTTTCTCATTCATCAGTGTGAGTCACCACAGGTTTTGAATTCTCAGTCTTGTGAGGTGTAAGTCTGTAATCAGAAAAGAACAGAGGTAAAGAGGTTTGTGGCCAAACTGAGGACCACAGTGTGGTAAAATGCAGGACTTAAATCTATTTTCCCAGGCCAGATGAACATCCTGGGACAGTAGAAACCGTGGTCTTACTCGTGCTGCAGGTATAACACATTCCCAAAGCACTCAGCAACCATTTCCCGGGGCTTGGAAACCAAACTGGACCAAACCCAGGGGAGTTTGGAGAATGGAACATCTTTGCCAGGTGGTGAGGGAACAAAGGAAGGGTTTGATGGCCAGGCTGAATGGGACTTGGATAGCAACCATGGCAGGGCATGGATAGGGATGAGTTTAAGGTCCCTTCCAATCCAAACCATTCTGGGATTCTGTGATTCTGTGGTTACTTCATTGGTGTGGATACCAGGTAAGTGGTTAAACTCTATTCTAACACCCATAAAAACCCAGGTTCTTCCTATATTAGAAAAGAAAAGAAAAGAAAAGAAAAGAAAAGAAAAGAAAAGAAAAGAGAAAAGAAAAGAAAAGAAAAGAAAAGAAAAGAAAAGAAAAGAAAAGAAAAGAAAAGAAAAGAAAAAAAAAAAAAAGAAAAGAAAAGANAAAGAAAAGAAAAGAAAAGAAAAGAAAAGAAAAGAAAATAAAAGAAAAGAAAAGAAAATACTCTAATGGATTATATCGCGCTATGCTGCAAGCTGAAAAACACCAAGGAAAATGTTCAGATGGTTGAATAGATCAATCTTTTCATTTAAATATTGGAAAATGGGAAAGAAATCTGTTAGTACTCCAACTGAAAGGGTCAACCCTTCCAATGAGTTAAATACCGGGAGTAATCCCATGTCTGATGAGAGCACAGCATAAAATAATTAGGCATTGAAATAGTTTAGATTTCGATATTAAAATAAGCCTTACACAAAAAAAAGCATCAGATTTTACACTTTAAAACTTCCCTTGCATTATTTTGATTGTTTTTGTTTCTTTGAAGCTGAGGAAAACGGCTCTGAATACAAAGTGTTCCAATGACCTTTCCTCATCCCTCCCCATGTCAGGCTGGTTTGTTTTGCCAGGTTTAGGTGATTCTGGATGAACTCAGACTTCCCCACTCTTTCACCTGTATCTGGGAAAAAACACTAAAATATTTTCATTGCTTCAATTTGAAAAAGGGCTACAAATACAATGAGAAGGGATGTTGCAGCAGTTAGAATATTTATCTGAAAAAAAAAAAAGAAAAATAAATGAATAAAAAAACCCAGAAGAAATGAGTGTTTCTTGTTTCAGAAGATTATTTGTGCTGTGCTACACTAGAAAATCCTCCAGCCTCGTAAACAATGATTCAGCTCCCTCTCCTCCTTCTCTTTTCCTGAGCATCCTCAAGATTATGAAGAATCCTAAAAGTTTTGAAGCCACCTGAACAAGACAGCCAGGTAAATCCTATTGTCATGTATGGCTACAGGATCATTAGGGCTTACTTGTTCAAGTCCCAGTATCACCCTTGAAAATGAGTGTCATAATTGATAAAATTTCTCTCTAGGTCTTTTTTTATCATTATGCTTCCTTTCAAACAGAGAGCAATATTGATTCTGAGGTAAAGAAATATATTAATAACTCTGAAACGCTCAGATGGTATATTATAGTATATATTATAGTATTTTTAGATGCACTGAAAAGGCTTTTTTTCCTTGCTGCTTTAGTGGTTGGCAGAGAGGATGCACAGCCAAGGAGCAGTTCTCGCCAGCTGTGCCAGCTGTCACACAGCTTAATAAAAAGCACTCAGGAAGGAGCAGAAATGATATTAAATTGTTGCTCCGATGTAATGTGACCGCTAACTTGGATTGTGTCTCCAATTCACTCAATTTAATTTGCATTCTAATCCATTTTTGCTCTGAAAAACATTTAAGTACATTGATTGATGCTCTAAAGGAGCAAGTGCTCGAGCATTCTGTAGATGTGCTGAGTTCCCACTGTGAAAATTGGGCTGTGTTTTTACTGGAAAAGGTAATAGTTGCAGATGATATATTTCCTTTTCCATAAACTTAACATTTGTTAGCACTGTTTTGTCATACATTGTTGACATGTGTCTCTGCTCCTGCAGAACACGACAGAACAAATGATATAGATACAAAACAGAGGCCATATTTATGGGAAAAACAGCTTTGTTCAAGTAACTGAAAATGAAATACATTTTAGCCCAATTTATGATATACTTAAGGAACTTTTCTATTCCTGTTAAAAAGTTGAACTAAATCATCCTTGCTTGTCACCAAGCCTTCTCCTTTTTTACCTTTGGTGGCAGAAGTACAACAATGAAAATTACCTAACATTTCAGTATTTATCGTATTCCTGTTTTGCTCTATGTCTGGTTTGGTTTGGTTTGGTTTGGTTCCCCAATAATGTAGTCCTTGTCTCACATGTTTATTCTTTTTAAGGAGTTCTTATGGGCCTGACTTGGGAAAAAAAGTGTTGTAAGGCAAGCCTTTGAGGAGCTTGGGATGTCAGAAGTTAAGAGCAAGCACCAAGGAGCTGTTGTGATGCGTGACATAACAAGTACAGTGTGTTACAAATAAAGAATTAAATTATATGGCCCACATGGGCTCTTCTTTATACTGAGTTTGGTGAAAAGAATAATGATGAAAGATGAATGAATAATGGTGAAAGGAGGGTGCAGCCAGGTAGGGGTCGGGCTCTGCTCTCAGGGAACAAGGGATGGGACAAGAGGAAACGGCCTCAAGCTGTGCCAGGGGAGGTTCAGGTTGGACAGCAGGAGGAATTTCCTCACAGAAGGGGTGGCCTTGGAAGGGGCTGCCCAGGGAGGTGGTGGAGTTCCCATCCCTGGAGGTGTCCTTCTTTATTTTTTCCTAAGAACAAATACTAAATAGAAAGGAGCAATAATATAAAAATTTCCTATAAAAAACAGCTTTTTCCTCTGCATGGAGAAGGCATTTTTTATTTTAAATTTTAATACAGCAACTTCATTTCGCACAGTGTGTAGGAACCAATTATATTAATGGTATTTTCAGCTCAGACTGAGACGGTTTGGTCTATTAATGTTCATTGTCAGTGTCTTATCCAGAAGCAGTAGGATGAACTCTGCCTGTCACTAATGCTCCATTTCTGTCTCTTTGTGTGGTTATTTCAGCAGGAGAATGTGCTGGATGAGCCACTGAAAACAGATGTACAACACCAGATGAAAAAGTGCTGCCTCATGTTGGATTTCTGTGGGCAGCTGGTGTTATACCTTTTAAATGTCTCTTTATGTTTGCCAGAATAGCATAATAGTCAATTCTCTCCTCAATCACAAGCTGCCTGCTCTGGGTAAATAGCAAGGTGTTACATCTATTTGTCTCTCTGTAACAGAGCCTTTCTAGTTCATCCATTAGTTTCACACTAATACAGATTAAAATCTACAGAAGTGAAGGAAAAAAACCATCCAAACTAAGTTGTGTACAAGCATCCAAAATAGCAAAAACTGAAGAGACAATTCCTGCTGTACACGGAGCAGATTGCAGTTGTTTGGTTGGCTGTTCCTTCATAGCAGTTCTTTGGTTTCTTTAATTGAATTACTTTGTGTTTTTATCCTAGAGCATTCTTTCAGGGTCACTTTTCCTTGAAGATGCCTTAATATTATGCACATAGATATAATCATGGAATCCCAGAATCATTTATTGCAAGATAAACCTTAAAGATCACCTGGTTCCAGCCCCCTGGTTGATTCCCGAACCTTTCATCATATCAAGTAGCATTTCATTCCTTATGTTGCTCCATCAGCTAAGAGATCACAGGGAAAGACGTAATTTACCATTCCTGGGGAAATTAGAATTTGACCTGAAATAAAGCACTACTCACTGGGATTGAACTGAGCAAAGCCTGAACCACTGAACAGCCCCGAGCACAGAGAAATTCGTGTTTTACCCTTGCCCTGAAGCTGGCTCCCTGAAAATGTTGTGAGCTTGCATTGCTGGGTGTTCCTTGCTGGAATCAGGGCCTTAAGTGTCCTGTGCAGAAATACACAATCAGAGGATCAGTAAGGTTGGAAAAGACCTTCTGGACCATCAACTCCAACCCTTGGCTGAATCCCATGTCCAGAAGAATGCCTTTTCCTCTGTGCTATTTTCTGCAGACTTTCTTCTGCTTCCCTTCCCTCCTTGGGACAGCCACAGACCCACCTTCCCCTTCCTACTCCTCACAAGAAAGTCAACAGAAGCTCTTGAAAAAGAAAGGAAGGTTGGGTGATGCCTTTATCGATGCTTGGTAGGAAGAGGGTTGCACTGGTGATAAGAAGATGCA
This sequence comes from Eulacestoma nigropectus, assembly GCA_013397775.1. Taxonomy (NCBI): domain Eukaryota; kingdom Metazoa; phylum Chordata; class Aves; order Passeriformes; genus Eulacestoma; species Eulacestoma nigropectus. Next base: position 248,850 of record VZTE01001191.1, read on the forward strand.
TCCCAAAGAAGGGAAATCCACTCTAAGAAGGACTCCAGGAGGGAGTCAAGATGTGATTCAGAGGGAGATTTTGCTCCTGCCAAAGTGCTGATGACAACTCCACTCCAACATCCCCTCTGAACTCCTCTCTTACCCAGACTGTTGGCTATGAGGTGATGGTTCCACTGCCAGCCCATGGGACATAGCATGGAAAACACACAATGACAAGGAAGTGCTGGAATTCTTGCCAAAGGATGCCACAGGTGACGCAGTTGTACAAGAAGCAGCTAAGTCGAGTAAGAGATGAAAGGACACAGAATCACAGAATGGTTTGGGTTGGAAGGGACCTCAAAAGTCATCTGGTTCCAGCCGCTTGTGAAATGTCCTCTTTGAAAAAACACAAATCAAGCTCAGGAGATTTTGGAGCCTTAAATTAATACTGAGTTGACGATTGGTCAGGGTATATAATTTAATCTGATACCTGGACCCTTCCTGAGAGTTTTATCTGAGCTCTTGGTGGCCATTCATGTGCCTCTAAGAACACTGAGTACCTAGCAAGTGGCTTTAGTGGCAAGTGTGAGAAATGAGCAAAGCAGCAGCCACCAGGTCACTTCATTGTGGTTTCCTGTTTCGTGAGTTAGAAAACAAAGTGAAAAGTAATTTTTTTTAAAGCTTTTCAGGAACTTACAAGATTAATATACTCCCTGAACAAGAATAATGCATTTTTAAACAACATTCAATTGAATTGGCTTTGGGTTAGAAATACAAATATGTTTTGTGTAATTAAAATTTTCCCAAATATCTTTAATTACTTTCTTTGATCTAAATAAATAAGTGTTTGTTTGACTCATTCTAAAACTGGGGGAAACTATTAATTTTGCATTTCCGGTAATTAAAACTTGCTTATGTAAAACTGTGATGATCTGACACAAATTGGACTAAGGTAAAAACCTGTCAATAAACCAAAACACATGGGAGCCTTTTCATTCTCTGCTTAACTTAGATTTTAATGCGGAGCTTGTTGCTAATACAAATTAAATAGAAAATGTACCTATTTCAGCAGAGAGGAAAATGGTAAAACAATAAACATGGATATATTTTCCATAATAAGAGGCCTTTTCAAGGCTTTTACTAAAACTTTGGGGATGCATTATCTTTCTAGCTAGTAATAATAAAATAATAAAAAGTATAGTAAAAAGTATAGTGTAATGTTTAACTTTCCTGAAGCTGAAAAGTGCCGTTTTGCTTAATATCGTTGTTATTTTTTTAAAAAGAAATTTTATGTACAAACAATGGCAAAAAAACCCATAAACTATAATTTGTCTTGCAGGCAAAGCTTAATGGTTATTGAAGCCTTCTAGCAAATGTTTTGTATTGGCAAATATGGGCAAATATGGGCAAATATTTCTGTGGCTGAGAGCAGAGGACACCTGGGCATCCCAGAGCCGGCCAAGGTCACCCCACCACCACAACCACTGCAAAGCAAAAATCAATATTCCAAAGTAGGGAACCTGGTAGTAGGTATTTGGGCTGTTTAGCTGTTTAAAAATAAGGAGTAAGAAATATGTGTAAAAGACCTTTCTCTGACATGGCATCATTTTCACATCGAATTAACAACATTTTATTTGAGGATAAAATGTAAAAGTGGAAAGACAATCGAAATGCAATAGCACCTAGAGCTCTTACATAAATTTCACTGCTGTAAGGAGAAAGATGCCCAGATTTGTAAATAATTGCAACTCCTTCGACAGCCCCTGATTGTTCCTTAAAAGTTTATAGGGGTTAAGAAGTGATTCGTCTTGCTTCCACAGGAAGTGCTTTGCAGCCATGAATGGGTTATATACTTTTTATGATGGGTTTAGGCGGTTCCATGAATTTACTCTCTTTCTTTTGCTTTACTCACTGTTTTTAACTCTACTGACTTGAAAAGAAATTGGATAAATAACAGGATTGTAAAATCCTGGAATGGTTTGGTTTGGTTTGGAAGGAGCCTTAAAGCCCATCCAGTTTCGTATCCTGCCATGGGCAGGGACACCTTCCACTATCCCAGGTTACTCCAAGCCCCATCCAGCCTGGCCTTGGGCACTTCCAGGGATGGGGAGTCCACAGCCTGGACAGATAAATATTCCTGGTAGACGTGTTTCCATAGTTTTGAAACATTATCATTTAAACAATGGATTCTCACAGGTGACTATTGTTTACAGTACTGTTTATGCAGGTGTGTATAAATCGTGCAATAGTCTGGTTTCTGTAATCTCTACAGCACAAGAACTGCACTCCAAATGCTTCACCCACCTTTGCTTGTTCAGGTAGATAAAGTCTCTGCCCTGTACGAGAGATGCAGCTGGAAAGGGTAGTGTTACAATAACTCGGAAAAGTTTTATATTACTGTAAATGAAAATTAATTCTAGGTTGGAACCAGATGTTTTTATGAGTCCTTATATATTTTTCACTTTCAGGTTTTTTATTGACACTGTAACCTTTGGAGGAGAAGACTTTACTCTTCTTTATGATTTACTGGTTCCTTATAGTCTTGGAGCAGACATTCACCTTATTAATTGTGATGACTAAATGCTTGTTTTTCAAAACATACTGGAACTTCCAACAGCTCCAGAGCTGACCAAGTGCAAGGCTTTTAAAGTCTTTGGCACTAGAATATAAACTTTTCATCACCATAAATTCAGATCCGGCCCCAGTCTCGCTGCCTCCAGAAAGAAGAGCAGGACTTGTCTGAACATTGTTGTTTTTATAGCAGCAAAATGTGTGAATAATGGCTTGTCAACACAACTTTGAGAGAAGCAACATAAATTATCTCCGAGAGAAATAAGATATTGGTACAATAACACCGGCTGGAGAATATAGAGAACTTTACGTAATTTGTTGGTGAGAAGATTCAGAAGTGATGGATGTCCTGTAATTACTGAGCTGAATGCAAAATATATTTTGCAGGTGTACCCACTACTTAACTGATATCATTCTGAAATTTTACTTAAAAGTTTCATGGATTTAATGGTTTGTGGACCCGCAGCTCTCACCCTTGAAAGAACATTTGTTGTCAAAAATGCTCCTATTCTAACACTCACTTTGATGCTTATTTCATTGTAATTCTTCCCACTTATTATATTTGAGAGAATTGCTACAATGAAAGCATTGGATGTTCACAGATGGTTCCATCAAAATATTTAAAACACTCACATGTTTTTATCTTGCAAGGGTTGCTACCAGGCACTTTATAGCTTTTTATCAGAAAATGCTCCACCTACAAAATTTTGCCTATTCAGGGGTTTTTTCCACATCAGATAGTACTTTGAAAACTACTTTGATCTCAGAATCCCAGTGTGGTTTGGGTTGGAAATGGCCTTAACAACCATTTAGTTCCAACCCCCCTGCATGGGCAGGGACAGCTTCCACCAAACCTAAAGGAGAAGAACATGGCAGAATGTCTGGATCACAGGATAGCTGAGGCTGGAAAAGATATCTGGAGATTTTCCTGTGCTGCTTCCTCAAAGCAACATCAAATAAAGTCCTTTGCTGGACTAACCCTGCTAAGTCCCTGTCCCTCTTGTCCAGCACTGGACACATCGCTCCAGCTGTGTATCCCAGTGCTGTGTGACATGGAAGGAACACTTCCCTTGACTCTGCTCTTCCCGAAGCTACTGGCTGCCTTTAGGCACATGGACCTTTGTTCAGCTTTGGCATTCGCCAGGACCCCCAGGTCCTCCTCTGCAGCAAAGCTGCCTTCCAGCCATGCGGTGCCCAGCATGGACTAGAGCATGGATTTGTTTCTCCCCATTGGAAGGACTTAGCGCTTCCCACTGTTGAATTTCATGAGATTCTTGTTGGAATTCCTATAAAAATGAGAGGTTCATCTACTTCCCAATCAAGAGGTAGCACAGTCACCACAATCATGGAATCATAGATTCACAGGATGGCTTGGGTTGGAAAGGACCTTTAAAGCTCATCTAGTTCCACTCCCTGACATGGGCAGGGACACCTTCCACTAGACCAGGCTGCTCCAAGCTCCATCCAGCCTGGCCTGGAACACTTAATATTGCCCATGTTGGTCTGTCCTCTCCTGGCTCTGAGCCAGCTCATTTCCCAGTTCCTGGTTTAGAGATCTCCTTTCCAGGTGGGCCAACCTGGCAAGCGTATCTTTGTTGCACTTTGTCAGGTGGTTCTTGTCTCTCATGCACTTGTCAGTCTTCAAAGATTCCTGTGTGACCATAGAAACCATAACCCTGCTTCTACCATCAATGATTTGACCTCCAGAGTTGTTCAGTCATCCTCAACATGACCCTCTCAGGATCAGGAGAGCATCTGCTCTTCACCATCACCAGACATCCAAATCAAGAAAATTTCAGTGTAGTTGAAAGTAAAAACTTCCCTTTAACATTTCTGAGACACCATTACCCACTTCTTTTTGGTTTTTCCCAAATACACTGTGATTTAGACTTCTGTGTAGCAGACGGTGGAGGTTATGAAGTTCCATTATGTTAAAGGTCACAGAATTCTTCTGGGCATGATTCAACTGGCATCACCCAGCTGAGGGATACAGCCGTGCCAGCCAAAACCTTGAAAGTACTAAACTTTTAACTAAGAAATATTCTCGTATTTCACTGGATGAGCAGATGGATATGAATCAGGAGAAAATATATGTGTGCGGAAAGATTAAATAGATTTCCTTGAGGAATGTCAAGGCTATGTTAACAAACTTCAGAATGCATTGGAAGGACCTGCCAAGCTAAATGAATCTGAGCTCTTTTTGAAAACAAAGGGTGAATATTTATGGGTGTGTATGCCTTCAGGAAAAAAGGAAAAAAAGAAGGATAGATATATTAAGAACATGATACCCTTCAACCGCTGTACTTTAATTTTCACTCCAAAATTTTCTAAAGACATTAAAAGCATTTTTTTTGCGTTGAAGTTCAGCACAGTAACACCATAGCAGACTTAACACGGATGTGTGTGCCACACTCCCACCAACTTCCAGCTGTGCTTCTGCTTATATGAAGTTTGTCCACGTCTGCTATCAATTTTAATAGCTGATCTAATGCTTAGTCCTAGACTTTGGATTTACACTGGCACACAGCAGTCACATGTCTATCAAGTGAATGCTGAAATAAATTGTTCCATGCAATTATATTGCATTAAATCAGACAATATTTAATCTGAAGAAGAAAGGAGGCAACACATTGGGAAATTGCAATTCCCATGGACAGTTATCATTTTCTGGGTTTGAGCTTAATGAGGTCAATAACACAGCATAAAATAGGTAATAACCTCCCAGTCTTGGAGGTGCTATTTTCTTCTGATAATTAGTAAAGTAGGAATTAGATATTCCTCAGTGCTTGTCCTGGCCTGTTGAGCTGTGTGTCCATGAAATAACCATCATGTGATGCAATTCAAAAATGGGTAAAATTAGGCTCAAGCATGCTCCCTAACGCTGCAAAGTGTTTGGGAAGTCACCTGAACATGGAAATGGCCTTCAGAGGTGAAAACAAGTCTGCCTGTCTAATACCACTGTGACCACAGAGTTCAGGAACTGAAAGAGAGGATGCTCCCCATGTTTGGGAAGAAAAATACCAACATATGTGACATTTTTTCCAATTATTATCCTGACCTCGAGGAGTTTTCAACCAGCAGAGCATTTCCAGAAGGTCCATGAGCCAGCAGTGCCCTGGGGGCCAAGGGGCCAATGGGATCGTGGGGAGAGCATTCCCAGCAGGTCAGGAAGTGATCCGGCCCCTCTGCCCAGCCCTGGGAGGCAGCTCTGGAGTGATCCTGCCCCTCTGCCCAGCCCTGAGAGCACCTCTGGAGTGCCGTGTCCAGCTCTGGGCTCCTCAGCACAGCGGGGCCAGGGAGCTCCTGGAGCGGGGCCAGCGGAGGCTGCGGGGCTGAGGAAGGGCCTGGAGCATCTCCGTGCCCAGGAAAGGCTGAGGGAGCTGGGGCTGCTCAGCCTGGAGAGGAGCCCCAGCTGAGAGGGGCCCTCAGCCCTGGCTGGCCCTGGCTGCAGGGAGGGCTCCGAGCAGGGCCCGGGCTCTGCTCCGGGGCCCAGCAATGGCACCAGAGCAACGGGCAGGGCCTGAGCCCAGCAATTCCCCCTGCACAGGAGGCAGAACTTCTGCCCTGGGCAGGGCCCAGCCCTGAACAGATTGTCCAGAGAGGCTGTGGAGTCTCCTCCCTGGGGATATTCCAGAGCCACGTGGACACACTCCTGTGCCCTGAGCTCTGGGATGGCCCTGCTGGAGCAGGGAGGTGGCACCAGAGGAGCCACTGAGGGCCCTTCCAGTCTGAACCAGTCTGTGATTCCACATTTGGCACTGGTGAGATCCCGTCAGGACTGCTGTGTCTTGGGCTGGGGACAAGAAGATGCTCAGAGAGCTGGGACTGCTCCGCCTTGGGAAAGGGAAACTTGGGAAGTCTTATCCCTCCCTTTTTGTGTATAAATACCCGAATAAAAGGTGCAGAAGAGATAGATCAGGCTCTTTCAGTGGTGTCCAGTGACAGGACGTGAGGCAGCAGCGGGTCCAATGTGAAATAATGGAAATACTATTTAAATTTAAGTAATTTAACTCATTATTATTATTTATGTATTTGTTCTCATGAGAGGGATCAAACACTAGCATAGGTTGCCCAGAGGGGCTGTGGATTCACATCTACAGATCATAGAATGGTAAAATCATGGAATCATTTAGGTTGGAAAAGACCTCCAAGATCATCAAGCCCAACCTTTGACCAAACACCAACTTGTCACTAAACACAAAACACCATATCCACTTATTTCCTGAACACTTCCAAGGATGGTGAATCCACCTCTTCCCCAGGCAGCCTGTGCCACTCTGGATATCTGATGGTGCTATTCAGACACCTGCTGAACATAATCTGGGTGGTCTGCTCTGGTCCTTTCTGACCAGGCATTTGGACTGGATCACTTCCAGGAGTGCCTTCCTATGTCAGCAGTGCTGGGATTCTGTGGGAATGTGTAAGATATACATCCACTCGGATTTGAGCAGTGGCATTAACATAGGTTATTTTGTACTTTTGCCTTTCCCTACTAATTTCTACCGTGTTGTGTGACTTCTCACTCTGTTTAGATGACCTCTCATGGGCTGCCTGTCCCAAGAGTGATGTCATGCTCTCGAGTGATCGGTGTAGAGCCAGTCACAGTTGTATCTTTGTTTTCCCATGTATTATCCTCTAAATGTACCCATAATGAATTTATAAAGTACTATCCTTGGGAATGCTCAAGTGATCTATTTTCAGGAGCGTTTCAGAAGCACTATTTTTAAGAAGCATTAGTCTTAAGATTGAGACTGTAACAATAAGACCTTTTTACCGACTAATGTATGAAAATTAAGGTCCTTCTAACATCTGTATGTTTGACTACACAGGAGTAGATACAGCTGCTCTTCTCCAAGCAAGGAAAGCACTTGTAGTGCAAGTACTTCATGGAGTGAATGGAGAGGGAATAAGTGTGATTAATAACCAACCACTGTTCATTAGCAGCCTTTCTCCTACTCTGTGCCAAAGGGCCTGGTAGTAAAAATGACTGGTTCCCTACAGTGCCAGATAAACACAAGTTCATTATCCTTAATTTCTTTTTACAATTTCCCTTTTGACAAGAAAAGGGTATATAAAATCCAAGACTTTCCAAGTTCATAGGTGTTTCCTCACTTGAGAGTGTGGGCCAGCACAAGAGCAGGATTCTTGATGATTTAGTAAGATTCAAGATTGTTTTAATTATTTAATATTAATTTAACAATCTAATATTAACTTATTTAATAGGAGGATTCCTGGTGATTTTCACACCTAGGGAAGTCTACTTAATGATGTTACAAAGAAACAAAAACTTTTAGAGCAAGCCAGAGATGATTATATCATTAATGGATTGGTATGAGCTGGTAAAACTTTCACAGAAGGCTTGGAAAAAGTAATCACAGAATGCCAGGATGGGTCAGGCTGGAAGGGCCCTCAGTGGCTCCTCTGGTGCCACCTCCCTGCTCCAGCAGGGCCATCCCAGAGCTCAGGGCACAGGAGTGTGTCCACGTGGCTCTGGAATATCCCCAGGGAGGAGACCCCACAGCCTCTCTGGACAATCTGTTCAGGGCTGGGCCCTGCCCAGGGCAGAAGTTCTGCCTCCTGTGCAGGGGGAATTGCTGGGCTCAGGCCCTGCCCGTTGCTCTGGTGCCATTGCTGGGCCCCGGAGCAGAGCCCGGGCCCTGCTCGGAGCCCTCCCTGCAGCCAGGGCCAGCCAGGGCTGAGGGCCCCTCTCAGCTGGGGCTCCTCTCCAGGCTGAGCAGCCCCAGCTCCCTCAGCCTTTCCTGGGCACGGAGATGCTCCAGGCCCTTCCTCAGCCCCGCAGCCTTCGCTGGCCCCGCTCCAGGAGCTCCCTGGCCCCGCTGTGCTGAGGAGCCCAGAGCTGGACACGGCACTCCAGAGGTGCTCCCAGGGCTGGGCAGAGGGGCAGGATCACTCCAGAGGTGCTCCCAGGGCTGGGCAGAGGGGCAGGATCACTCCCTGACCTTCTGGGAATGCTCTTCCTGATGCCCCCAGGATCGCACTGGACCCTTGTCCCCCAGGACATTCTGATGGTCGGGGCAGCTCCTTGTCCACCAGGACCCCCAGGTCCTTCTCCACAGAGCTCTTCCAGCAGCAAACCTCTTCTCCATTGATTTTAAAGCAGATCACTGAGTGCTTGATCCATCTGATTTGTGAAATTGTGTTGTTTGGATTTTCGGTTGGGCTTTTTGGAGGGGAGGGGGCGTGGGGTACATGGAAATATGTCTGGATCTTTTGCAAATAGCATTTCAAAACTCACATGTAATTTTTCTGGATATCAGGTTCTTGAGCTTTGCTATAAATATTTAGCAAGAACTTGACCAAATCTGCACCAGGTTATAATGCTGCACTTTCCAAGTGCAGACCTTACCATCAGCTTTCAGTGTGCTGAAAACTGCTCTGATCCTTGCCTACAATGATAAGCTGCGTTTCTGCACTTACAGGTCCCTGACACCACTCTGCAGAATCTGATATTTACATTGAACTTTCTCTAGGATATACATAAAAGGCAAAAAGGTAATATACAATATACTTGTATTGGTTTGGGTTTCTTTTCCATATATTCTGTCACATCTGAATAACTTTTAGGACACTATTTTTCATATGTAGTCCCAGGTAACGTGACATAACTTAGGCAGTTTGGGCAAAGACAATACAAATTTCTTGAGAAGACTTAGAGTGATCCTCTACAGAGGTGGGTACAACTTTTTGAAGATTATTAAGTTCATTGAAATGTATATTTTGCATGAACAAAGCTATCAATAAGCACAGATAAAACGGAGTCATTAATTTCATTTGGGGAAAGGGGGTTTATGTGAAATGTTTCAGCATTTCTAAATGAAACATCCCCTTTCATTTTAAAGTAGTGTTTTCATTTTTAATTGATTTTTAAAAAGTTAATTAGGTCTAAAATGAAATACAGCATTTAATTACATGTCAAATGGAAAATATTTAGTTGATTAAAAATTTTCTTGGTCCAGAACTCTTCCAAGGATCTAATTTCTGAAACCAATTTTCTCCTTGTCATCTAATGTTGATCTGAATGTTCTTGTTCTACTTTTGAAAAACTCTGTAGGCATTTTGGAGGATGAAATTCCATGGTGAGGAGTGCAAGGTCTGGACACACCTTTAGGATTTTAATGCACACAGGTTTTAATTTATTTTCCCAATGGAGGGCACAACAACTGCAAAACACCTTAGGTGTAACCATCCCTGTGAACTCGATATCCAGGGTATTAGACATAAATATCCAGATACATCTCCTCTCACAGGGGGGGAATTTTTCCTCTCCCTTTTGCTGCAGTCTTCTCTTCTGCATTCCAAGTTATTCACGGATCTGTGGATACACATTCTCTCTGAACTTTCACATCATGGGATGCCCCATAGGCTTCCCTTGGACCTTCAGGATTGGTTTAGACATTGCTTTTTGCAGATGTCTCTCTATCTCCTGGCAGACTCTGGTGTTGTCTCCCCATTTTATTCCGAGCAACTAGGAAATTTTATAACTTTCAGTCACACTGGGATTTTCCCCATGCAGTTCCCCTGACACAGGTTGTGTGTCCCAGCTTTCTCCAAAGCCAGTATCCACCCCCACTGAAGGCTCATTGGACTGTTTCTAACAAGTGCATGTTTTTAACCTGGCTGGAAAGTGTCCATCAGGAAAGGCCCTGGGGGTGCTGGGGACAGAGGCTGGACAGGAGCCCAGGTGTGCCCAGGTGGACAAGACGCCAATGGCCCCTGGGCTGTCCCAGCCCTGGTGTGAACACAGGCCCAGGGCAGTGACTGTCCCCTGTGCTGGCACTGCTGAGGGACCTCCAGTGCTGTGTCCCGTTCTGGGCCCCCACAGCCAGAGAGACCTTGAGGGGCTGGAGCGTGTCCAGGGAAGGGAACGGAGCTGGGGAAGGGGCTGGAGCACCAGGAGCGGCTGAGGGAGCTGGGAAAGGGGCTCAACCTGGAGAAAAGGAGGCTCAGGGGGGACCTTCTGGCTCTGCACAACTCCCTGACAGGAGGGGTCAGGCTCTGCTCCCAGGGAACAGGGACAGGATGAGAGGAAACAGCCCCAAGCTGTGCCAGGGGAGGCTCAGGTTGGACACCAGGAGGAATTTCTTCCTGGAAAGGGTGGCCAGCTCTTGGCAGGGGCTGTCCAGGGATATCTTGGAGTCCCCATCCCTGGAGGTGTCTAAGGAAGGCCTGGACGTGGCACTCAGTGCTCTGGGCTGGGTGACAAGGTGGGGATCAGGCACAGGGTGGAGTCGATGGCCTTGGAGGGCTTTTCCAACCTCAGCAATTGTGGGATTCTCTGTAAAATGTGTGGCATATTACATGATCTCAGCTCATCTAGGGGCTGCATCAAGGATGAACCCCAAAACGAATAGCAAATCTTCATTTTACTTGAGATCATTTACCCTAAAAATTTATTGGAAATAAACATAGAACTTCGTCACTCCATTTTACAAAATGCATCTCATAATAAAATAGCAGGAGAAAAATATTTGAAAAAAATCATTGCAACAAGACTTTAAAAAATACTGAGTGAAATCAATTGGATAGTTATGTTGCTGTTGCCAATGTTTAATATTTGGGGGTTTATTTTCCTTCTATACTTCACAAGTTCTTCTGGGTAATAAGCTCCAAAGCTGCTGGACACATTACTGCATTTAAAAGGCTCTAAGGAAAATGCTGTTTAGGAAATATCTAGTTATTTAAATATGATTATTAGGCATGAAACAGATCAGCATTACATCGGTGATGACACATTTTGCAGCTCTTTTTAAATACCCGTGGAAAAATTTCATCTTGCCATGGGCTCTGAGCAGTTAAAACTGTTTCTAAGTAATGAATATATAAACATATGTCTGTATGTATCTGTATTTATATCTTCACTTTTCAGGGTGCAGATAGGGCTGTTTGGATTTGCTGTTAGAAATCTTGGGACTATTAGGGATGCAAATGTCAGACTCCTGGAAGGCAGAAGCTGTTTGGTTCTAAGTTAAAGTTTATTTCCATACTTCCAAGTTGAGAGTATAAATGTTGCAGTTATTTTTTAGTCACTTTTATATGTTCATGATGCTAAATTCACGCAGATTTGGCATTTTTCCCTGGACTTTACTGCATAATATATCTTTCCAATCTAACATTTGTCAGGAGGAGAAAATACTTTCATGCTAAGTTGGGTAATGTGCAAATCTCAAAATGAAGCCTCTTCATAAACTGAACCCTGCACTCCATATGGACATGTAAACTGACAAATGTGCTTTATGCAAAATTATGGGATGAATGGGAAAAACATGTAGAAAAATAATGGGATTAAGGCACAGAGTGACTGAAGATCAGCCACAGCAGACAGCCAGCTTTGGATAGCTCCCCCCAAGCCATAGCTTAGAGGAATATCATGGAAATAATCCACTACAACAGACCTCTTAACATAATTTCAATCTGAGAAGTGGAAAACCTTGAAGCAGAGTTCCTGTGTTCTCAGTCAACACCTCTCTGCTCAATTCCATGGCCCTGGTCCTTTTTTATTACCCAACAATGTGGCTTTTTATTTGTAGAGAATACAAATTATATGTAGATTTTTCCTGAAAAGAACCTCACCAGCACACACAATGCATATGCTGGTAACCTGGACAGAAAGGTTTAGAAATAATTGCAAATATTAACCCCCTTATTAACTCCAAGATAGAGTTCCAGGTATAAGGGCACAGCAGCAAGGCAAAGCTGTCATTTTTACAGTTGCAGGTTGGGAGAGGTTTCCTCTGGGCTTTCTTCTTCCCAGTGTTTACTACTCATAAAAATGACACAGTAAAATATTCATGAGTAGCAGGTGTAATGCATTAAATATGATGAGCCTGCAGTGGGAGAGAGCTGCTCCTGTTGAAGGAATTGGAAGTTGTCAGCACAGAGATGTGCTCATCTAAGGAGATCTGGATGCAAGGATATGTGGATTGCAGGGACATCTGTTTCGGGAGAATTTCTGGTTAATGACATGGAATCACAGAATATCCTGAGTTGGAAGGGACCCCCAAGGATCATCCAGTCCAACTCCTGGCCCTGCCAAGACACCCCAACAATCCCACCCTGTGCATCCCTGAGAGCATGGTCCAAATGCTCCTGGAGCTCTGGCAGCCTTGGGGCCGTGCCCTTTCCCTGGGGAGCCTGGGTAGTGCCCCAGCACCCTCTGGGGGAAGAACCTTTTCCCAATATCCAGCAAAACCTCCCCCAACACATGAAAAACTATGCTGTTTTAAATGTTTCTTGAAAGTTCACACTCTGTTCATCTCTGTGTGTGATTCATCGGCAAACTCCCAACTGCACCAGCTGGTTGGACTAGTGGAGGAGGAAACCAGAATATGGAAATATTCAAATTTGAGCTGAAGGCTGGATGAAAAGGAGCCTAGTTTATAGATATTTAATGTTGGACAGGCTCAAGGTCAACTCCAGGGGCTGTGGGTGTGAGCAGGGATATGAATCAAGGCAGTGAGAGAGCACCAGGAGCAAAACACAGCCCTGTCAGCCCCGGCCAGCTGTGCTTCTGTGTGTGCTGGGAAGGGCAGCTGGACTTCCATGATCCTTGTGGACCCCTTCCAGCTCGGGATACTCTACAAAGAGAAGGTGTTTGCCCGTGGCATGGAACACTTATCCTCTGGGCACAGTGTTGCTCACGGTGACACTCCCCACTCCCCAAGTGTTGCTCATGGTGCTGAGTAATCCGGGAAGTGTCATCCAGCATATCCCTTTTTTCCAAGGGTTCCATTCCTTATAGTTTATGAGAAGTTTTAGAAATGCAGCCACAGAAAACACGCTGCTCAGTAACCAAGCCTTGGCAGTGCAAGACAATGGATGTTTTGCAGCCGACTCTAAGTGTTACATTTAATGTTTAAACTCTTTTTCCTTTAGCTGTTCCTCCCCTCAGCCTTCCAGACTCCTAATAAGTGAAGCTTGGAGAAATCTGAAAAACAGCCCCAAGCTCCATTTAACACTTCTGTACTTTTTTCCTTATATCACAAAAACATAGGGTTCATTAAACACCCCATGAATATCATTATTGAGTTGCATCAGACACCTTGCCCTTGCCAAGGGCTATTCTTTTTATTAATGTGCCAGTTCTTTTAGTTTGGGTTGGTTTTTTTTTTCAAAATATGCTTTTATTTTTATTAAGCTTGCTTATAATGGCATATGTCTCAAGAATGTATTTGGACTCCTTCAATATTTACTCCTGTCAATTCCCATTTGAATACATAGACAGTTCCAGTTTTCTGAGCCACTGGCAACACCAGCTGGGTGCTGTGGAGAACTTGCTGAGAAAAATTATTAAAAAAGATAGAAACAAGAGAGAAAAAAGGTACTTAGATCTGAAACTTCCTGCATCTGGCACCACATTCCCTGCTGGTGTTTGTGACACTGTATGAAATTTAGTATGAGTGTAAGTGAGGGCAGAAAGCAACTCTGGGATTCTGGAAGAGAAAATAATGCTCGGTAAGAGCGGCATTACAGCAGTTTGGTATAAAAGTGATGGCACAAAATACCACAAGTAATGAAGGAGTTTAGAATCACAGAATCCTGGAACGGTTTGGGTTGGAAGGGAGCTTCAAAGTTCATCTAATCCAGCCCTCCTGTCACAGGCAAGGACATCTATCACAGGATCAGGATACTCAAAGCCTGTGGAGAGCTATTCCAGCCCTTTGATCATTTTTGTGTGCTTGCTCTGGACATGCTTTAGTATCTCCACATCCTTCCTGTGCTGGGCCCCAGGGCTGGGGTGGCTCTGCAGGTGGGGTCTCACCTGAGCGGGGCAGAGAGGCAGAATCCTCCCTTTCCTGCTGCCCACACCGGGGGATCAGCTCAGGGCACGGGGGCTTTCTGAGCACATTGCTGGGGCACGACCACTTTTTCACCCCCCAGCACCCCCAAGTCCTTCTTGGCACAGCTGCTCCCAGTCCCTTCATCCCCCAGTCTTCACTGCCATCGCCCAGATGCAGGACCTTGCTCCAGACCTTTTCAACTTCATCAGATTTTCATGGACCCACTTCCCAGGGTGCTGTCAGGGTCCATCTGGATGTTATCCCTTCCACCTACTGTATAGACTGCTCCTCTCAGCTTGGCATCCTCTGCATTTGCTCAGACTGTCATGAATAATCACTGTTTTGTAGTATTCTGAAAGTACAGAAAACAAGAAAAAATGCACCAATAATGGTTTAGTTCCGCCAAAATTTATTGCTATATCTCAAGAAATAAATGTTGAATATTTTTCATGTAGATTCACACTAACACAGACATCTGATAATTGTCGGCTTACTTTAGTTTTAATCCAACCTGGATCATTTTCAGCCAATTCCAGGGGCTGTGTCCTAGTCTGACCAATCAACTGCACAGAGACCTTCACACTGAGAATGAAAAGAGCTGTTCTGGAGGTTTAATTCTTGGCGTATGTCAAAAATGTCCTGTCTCCACTACAGTGCATTTGTTCTGTGTTTCCCAGTGCTCAGCTGTTGGTCAGAGCTCCCAACACCAACCATGACTTTCTCTATTTAAAATACCTGTATACGGATTTAGGGCATTTCTGATGCTTTTAGAAACACACTCCAGATGCTTTGAGAAATCACAGAACCCCAGAATGGTTTGGGTTGGGAGGGACCTCAAAGCCCATCCAATCCCGCCCCCTGCCATGGGCAGGGACACCTTCCATTGTCCCAGGTTCCTCCAAACCCTGTCCAACCTGGCCTGGAACAATTCCAGGGAAACCCAAACCATCCTGTAATTCCATGACCCTATAACTTGATACATCGTCCCTTCCGGATTATGCTGAAACTTATCAGCTTTTTCCACTTCTGCAAACCATAGAAGGCTTGAGAACAAACCATAATGAATTAATTTAAAAATACACTCACAAAAAGCCCACTTATTACAGTTTTGAACTTTGCCACTGATTACAGAATCATTTTGTGGTTAATTAAGGATAAATTGTAAACATTCTTGCAGTAACAGAAAATTGCACAAGGAGATTCAGTCACCCTCTCCCAATTTAGAAGGAAGAATAAAAGAACAAGGAAGCCTCTGGCATTTTCAGCAGATAATGGCAGACTTGATTAGCTCCAATTTCTTATTGTAAAGAACTCAGCTGGTACAGTTAAGTACATTTCATATGTCTTAGGCAGATGTTCATGAAAGTTTTTCAGATTTTTAAAACAGACCCAAATGAGCACAAAAAACTATTCCAAACTGCACAAGTTCTTTTTTTTTCCTGTCCCTGGTTTGTGCACACACCTAAATCAGGTGCTCAGATCTCAGCTTTGAGAGGAAAGTCAAGGAGATTGTACAATACATTTTCCTTCACCCTGTGCCTTTAGAGCTTATGCTGGGCTACAGACATGCAAAGGAATAATTGATTAAATGAAAAAATAAAATCAGAATACCTATTTATTTAATTTTATTTTAATTTATTGAAATAGTTTTATTTAAAATGATTTTATTTTATTTTATTTTATGGTTTAGTTTAGTTTAGTTTAGTTTAGTTTATTTATGCATGCAGTCTTAGTAGGAAGAACTTTGGGTTCTCTCAGTTGCTGTTCCATGCATATGTCCCTGTGAGGTTGGGATTTTGTTCCAGCTTCCCGCTTTAGTGGGCCAGGCTGCCTGGGTCAAACAGCACAGCTCAAAGCCTGTTTCTGATGTCTCACTGGGGCTCTGTCATCTGTTAATGCATAAAGGTTTCTGTAAGTCTGAAACACTGTAGAAAAAATAATGGACCTGGTCTAGAATTAATTCCAAGCCTAGGCTTAAGATCATCTAAAAAAAGCTCGGTGTAGATGTTATTTTGTTTTCAGCTCTAGCACTCTCTTGATAAACAATATTGTCCCATTCGATTTTTTTTTTTCCATTTATCCTTCTTTCCTAAACTTCACCCAGGAATTAATGGCAGTCTGGTGGACAGAGCTATTGCAGCAGCTTTCATAGTTTCTATGGTGGATATTAATGATTTTGTGACCATTTTACTTGGCAGAATAATTTGAGGACATTCTTATATTTACCTTTTGTTTTTTTTCTTTATGAGAAGACAATATTTATTAAGAAAGTATTGGGCAAGACCCTCATGTATATGTATGTATTATATATACATATCTATATATACCTACACACATATTTATGTAAAATATGAGCTTGTATTTTACATTTGTATACACATTCACAGATGTAAAGCATAAGTATAAATTTTTTTACAGGTAGTTTGTTACTCAGTGATAAGCTAAAGGTTTGCTCATTTTGATTTGGGAGGGGAAATCAGAGCAGCAACAAAAAGGCAGATTCCATGCAAGTTAAGCAAAAGGTGTACAGAAAAAAATATGAACTTTAAACATAGGATCACAAACGTGAGTGCCCCACCCCTCAAAACAATCTGTAATGGCTGAGCAATCCGCCACAATGCAGGAATTTCAGTTACAGGAAAGATTGTTTATTTATTTATTTATTTATAAATATAATAAATAAATAAATAAGATGTATCTATTTACAGGAAATGTTGTATAAGCAAAGGCTCTTCAGAGCCAGGCAAACGCTGGGTGTGGATGTATCTCCTTCACGTTGAACTACAGTTCAGCAAAGGAACAAGAACTTACTGTGCCCACGCAGTAAAATTCCAGGTGATTGTAACAGTGGAAGCCCAAACCTCAACGGAATCACTACACAAAACTTTCCATTGCTGGGTTTTTAGGAGCCTCCCTGGCTGACACAAGAGGACCTGGATGGCTGCTGGACAGAACAAGTGGAATATGCTCACTGGTTTTTGCTGTTAAAGCAGAGAAACAGGGCTTTGCTTCCTGACAGCTCCTGCTCCCTCTTCCCTCCGAGGACTTTGATCAGCTCCATGAACAAAGAACATCACTGGACAGTTGGAGATTTTCTTGTGAATTGACTTCTCTGATATTGACTCTGCTTTTTTTTAAGTTTCAACATGAGAGGACAGAGAATTAGTTGCTGCAGGGATTCTTTCTTTTGTTTTTTTTTTCCTTCCTGTGTGAACATGAAAAAGCCTCGTTCGTGTGCACATTTGGAATTCCTATGTACTCCTTCATTCTTTGATTAAAAAAAAAAATAAAATAAAATATCTGAGGAGCTTATGCCCTTCTTCCTTTTCAGCTGAGGATGCAAAACTTCCAGTGCCTTTCTCAAAGGGTTGTGAAAGGTGAAGCAGGGGTTAAAATGTATTGAGAAATTGCTGTTATTTTTAGTAAATAATCCTGTATCATAATAAGGGATGATCCATACTCGTCTCTGTATGTTAGGAAAATGCCAATTATTTAATTGGTTGTAGCTCTCCAAGCATTTTCTCTTTAGCCTTCTACACACCCCTTGTTCCTGTGTGAGTTTGTAAGTAAAGATTGCCCTGACAAGTAGTGCAACGCCAATTTAGATCATGGCCACGGAAACACATAATTACCCTCATTATCTTCTTTTAGTACCTGTATTTTATCATGTGCCATACACTTTATTACCCAGCCTTTGGGGGTTAAGATTCAGCTACACACTTCAGTGATCTGGAGGAACCTGAAAGAGAATAAATTAAAACAGCCACGCCTCACATAATATATTTTTCTATGAACATTTGTTTTGAAAAAAATTATTAGAATGCTGTATTCTTATTGACAGCCAAGCCCTTTCCACCTTAAAGCATCTTTCTCTGCATTTATGTCAGTTTTAAATTCCATTTCATGTTGTTTAAGATTAGTCAGTGGTGGATTCTTGCAGTCAGTTAAAGCCAAGTGCTGTGCTTTGTTTACCTTTGCAAAAGCTATCAGCTGTGTTTTGTTGTAGGTTTAACTACACAACAAAATATATTTTTAGAAGGATTTTTACAATAGCACTATCATTGTGTGTTGGGTCTATATTACGTTGCAGTCGAGTTGTTTTTAACTTGAGCCCTTTGAAATACAGAACAATGTGTGTCAAAGAAAACTGAATGAAGAACTTGGGTAATCCACAGAATTTATTTATCCACATTCAGCAAAGGACACGGCATTTACTCAGATTAAATATGCATTTCCTGAGACTATTCAGAAACTGTTTTTCCCTTTTGTTTCTCTTCTATTCAAGCCCTCTGATTACAGTTTTCAGGAGTAGAGGAGATACCTACAATGGGATACCCATAGCCCCAACTGAACAAAGCTGGTCACCTGGAGTACCTTGCCAATCATAAGCAACATGGCAGATCCAGGCTTTGGGATCACATCAAACTGAACAGAACAGAATCATTCCAAATGGCAGGGACCAACAAAGACCATCTGTCCAACTGCCTGAGCACTTCAGGGTTGATCAAAAATACATTATTAAGGGCACAGTGTTAATGCCTCAATCACTGCCAGGCTTCGGGAACCTCCCACCTCCCGAGGAGATCTGTTCATTGTTTGACCACCCTCTTGGTACTTCCTAATATCCAGTCTGAATCTCCCCTGACACAGTTTTATCATTCCCACAGCTCCTGGCACTGGGTCCCAGGGAGAACAGAGCGGCATGTCCTTCTCCATGGCCCCTGAGGAAGCGACAGAGATCCATGAGGTGACCCCTCAGCCTCATTTTCTGCAAAGCAGACAAAACAAGAGACCTCAACCACTTCTCACAGGTTGTGCCTTCCAGCCCTGCCTCCAGGGTTCTTCAGCCAGATGTATCCCAGATCTCCACAATCCTTTAACATCTGACCTTCAACCAGGTCTTCACTCCATGCATCACAAACCTGCTCATCCCACAGCTGGACAACTTGACCAGAGGGATGCTGTGAGGGACAGTATCAAAACCCTTACTAAGAACCAGGAAAACCACATCGTTCCTTTCCTTCAGCCATGGAGCTGTGACCTTATCACAGGAGAAGACCAGATTAGTTAGGTGGGAGCTGCCCATTGGGAGCCCATGTTGATTGTACAATGGCCTTTCAGTAGCAGCCAGTGTCATTTCTCCATATTTTATCCAGGTGCTGAGTTTAGACTCCCAGGTCTGCAGTGCCCTGGGGTCTTCCCTCATGTCTGTCTTGTAAGTTGGAGAATTGTGCTTGTTCAGCTCAGTCTCTTGGAGAAGAGAAGCTTTGGAATGACCTAATTGTGGCCTTCCAGTGTGCAAAAGAACGAAAAAAAAAAAGAGAGACACTATTGACAAGGGCCTGGAGTGACAGGACAAGGGGGAATGGCTTCCCACTGCCAGAGGGCAGGGTTAGATGAGATATTGGGAAGGAATTGTTCCCTGTGAGGGTGGGGAGGCCCTGGCACAGGGTGCCCAGAGAAGCTGTGGCTGCCCCTGGGTCCCTGGAAGTGTCCAAGGCCACGGTGGATGGGACTTGGAGCAACCTGGGCTAGTGGAAGGTGTCCACTTCCACTCTTCCCTAGCCCTGATATCCCTGCCTTCCTCCTGGCACAAAACAGACATTGGGCCTACCTCAGTAATGCACATCAGGACTTTTGAAGTTCTGTTTGCCAGCTCAGGTTACCCCCCTACGAAAATTTAAAAGTGCATTTCATAAGCCCATGAAACGACTTCTTCCCAATACTTTCAGAACATAGCACCTTCATCTATCCTTAAAAGCTGTCCCCTTATCTCAGTCAGAAAATTCAGCTTCACCTTGTATCACTGGAATAATGCATTTTTCAAATACAAAAAAGGAATAAATCAGCTTCCTTGTGTTTAGCCAAAACAAAGTAATAGCATTCCTTGGACTCCCATCTGCACTGTTTGTTTCCTTCTCTTTCCTTCCTCTATTATACTTATATACCCCAATCTTTGTGTTCTTCTTTCACCATAATTACCTTTTTTTCAAGCATTATTTGTTCTTATATCACCAGTCCATACAAAGTACTTTTTTCTTAACACAGGCTCCAGATTTCAGTGGAACCTGGAAGCAGGTTCCCAGTTTCTCATGGCACTCTGGAAGATTTCTGGACAGGACAAGCTTACCTTTTGACATTTGCATTTTTTGCCACTCTAAATATTACATTGCCACTGCCTTCCTGAACAGCTCATAGCTGTTTATGACTGCTTGCTCCCTTACCTTCCAATCCAAAAACCATTTCTTTTATTGGCAGGAGTATCGTCCTTTTGCCCAAATCGATGGTTTCAAAAAGCCCCAAATGATCCAATCATATCCATCCCTTTGATCTTTGCACTTGGTGAATTTATTCTCAGATTTTCTGCGCTATACCAAGTCTTCCTTCTCTTTTTGTTTATTCTCTGCATTGGTTTGTATGTTATCGAATCCATACAGTTCCACTAGATTTTATTGCATATTATAGCTAGTTTTTAGAAGGGGGGAGGAGCGAAACAAAGATCAAAATACACAACAGTAATAGAGGATTAAAAAAAAAAAACCCAACAAAACATAATGCGTAGTTCTTAAATAAAAAACCTCCAAAATACTGTCTGAGGTCATAAGACCTCTTGAAAACACACAAAGACAAATCTATCTCACATTTACTGACAACTCAGCTGAAACTCAATTTCCATTTATCTAGAGCTCCGTATGTAGTAGAGGGGACTAAGGGTTTATTTGCCAAGTGAATTCAGTGGGTGAAGTAAGAATATATAAGCAGCTTTTTTAAATGAGAACAAATATCTGTGTAATGCACTGCTGTGCTTTGGACAGGAACACAGAGGAAGGGATGGTAGCAGTCTTCCCTTTGGGCTCTCCAGGCTGTGAGGCATCATCTGATTCAACATGAGGAGCACTCTTACCAGCTCTGAGTTTTTCAAAACCCTCCAGAGCATTAGATTCCATGGGATGTTTCCACAGATATTTCTCCAGTTTCATTATGCAGCCTGAGAAAAAATTATTTTCTCCTAACTGTATTTAAATGTGCTGCAACAATATTGCTAAATTACTGCTCTCAGATTTTGTATTTTGACCTTTTTTCTCCTCCTACCACTGAATGTTTTACCCCCTGGCACTTCTTTTCTAGATGAGAAGCCATCCATTACTATGTGAAAGAATTAATTTGATCTCCAACACCCTCACAGCCCATCCCCATATCTCTTCTACTTATTTTACCTTCTTTTCTGAGGTTGTAAAGCAAAACTACACGTAACAGGCAAGAATTTCTGATACTTGTTTTTTTCTGATACTTTTTTAAACTGAAAAAACAGTTTTTCACATACTGTTTTTGAGTGCTACAAACTGACTTAGTCATTGAACTATATAACAACAAAAACTTCTGACAATGAGAATCTCTGTTACCTTAAACTAACGAGGAGGTTCTAATTTATGGCAACAGCACCAGAGCTGGGCATCCTGCGGCACAAATTTATTTACGAGTGCAGATGGAAGGATGTGTTTGTGCAGTTAAGTGCTCATTACATACAAAGCAGCTGTTAGGAGTGGCTGGGGTGAAAATGCTGATTGGGGTGTTAATAAATTATTCCAACTGAACTCTGAGCAGAGAGGTCTTTTCACTGGTGCAGATGACGTTGAGCATCTGTGTATCCTCCAGTTACTGTTCCTGGCCCTCACTGGCCCGTGGGCAATGTTACACAAGAAAAACCCTGCGGGCAACAACCAGTTTCGCTCTCCTTGTTACCTTCAGTTTTAATTTTTCATTTTCTGTGGCTCCCAGCAATTCTGTTGTCTCTTGCAAGCAACATGTTCCTAGAGAGCTGAAGAGGAAGGAGGAGCACACAGAGACAGACAGGGATTTTCTCACTCCAATTCCACATGCCATTTGCATGATTGTGCCTGGAAGGGATCAGATCACTTCTGCATTGATAAATCTGAAGCGGAGATCAGAACTGCTCCATCCGAGGACAGGCTGGCACTAAATGCTGATGCTTGTCAACACCAGAGTGTTGTGTGCCTGTCACATACTCATTAATCTGTTTTACCTGCTGTGTCTGTACCTACTGACAGGGGAAAGCTGCTGCTCCTCTTCAGCGATAAAACTCGGGAAAACCTGAGGAGAAAGCTCTCCTGCACAAGAGATACTTAAATACTGTCTTTACCTTATGAGTTGTGGTTTTTTTGGTAGATCAGTGTCTTGGTTTGAAAGACAGGCATCTGCCAAGGAAGGCGGGAACCTCCCTTGGAATGGAAGAAGTATGACCCCCCTCTCTCTGAATTATTATAACTTTGAAATTAAGGGGCTTTCAGGCAAAGATATGTGAAAAGGAATAACAGTTCTTTACTAGTGTGTGTTTGTATAACAAGGCAGACAAACCAAGCCACAGAGGCAGCGCCGGCCTCTCCCGGCCGTCAGGCGCTCTCCCCTTCGGAGCAGAGCCGGCCACGGCCGGGCAGGGCGGGTGCGGTGATTCCCCCGCGCCTGCAGGGGGCGCTGTGGGGCGGGCTCAGCCCTCAGGCGGCAATGGCGGGCGGGACGGCGGGAGAGATGGCAACGGGGCTTCCTTTACAAACGCACGGCGGGCAGCCGGTCCCGGTGCCCCTCCGGATGGCGAAATGGGCTGTAGCAGGGACCTCGAAGCAGCAAGATGGAACGGCAGGGATGAGCAGATCCCGGAGTAGCAAAACGAAATGTATCAGAAACTCCTCAGCTGTAGCAGGAGCTGCGAGGTGTCGGAGTGTCAGGTTAAAATGTAGCAAGAATCCCCCAAGCAGCAGCAGATAACAGCGGGGCTGGGCAGGGAATCGCTCCCCAGGATTTCTCACCAGCGATGGATGGCTGGTCCCGGGGTCCAGGCTGTGCGGAGGGAGAGGCTCCGGCCGGGAACGGGGTGTTCCCGGGTGCTGGTGCAGGATGCACCAGCTCTGGGCTCCCCAATAGCACAGAACCAGAAAAGCAAGCCAGCAAGGCCAGTCACAGTGCCGAAGGGAAAGAAACAAAAAGAAACAGGCAAAACCCGCAAAGCAGCAGTATCCCTGGTCAGAGACACCAGCTGCGTGGCCAGCTGAATCACCCACCTGCGAAGGAAGGAGCTGCCCCTCGCCCCATCCCCAGCTCCTGCCGAAACCCCGGCCTGGCTTTCACTCATCACAATACTCCTGGGGCTGGGGGGGGTACAGGGACCACCCTGGACACAAAACAAAACAAAACAAATAAAAAACAACCAAAAATGGTATGGGATAAAAAACCATCCCCAAGACATTCAGCTACTCCAAAGATGATGTTCCCCCTTCCTGGTGTACCTTGGAGCTCACATCTCCCCTGCATGAAATGTGAAGGGGAAAGTGTTTGATCCTGTCCTAATTTCTCTCAGACATGTTGCTGACTTAGAATTTTTCTTCTATGACTCTTCTAGACCTAATAAATCTTTGAGTTTTGTCCTCTTAGTATTTCCCCTTTTTTTTAAATTCTCTTTTCTTCCCTTTTATTTCTCTGTTTTGGCTCATGTCTTCCCCAGCTAAGAAAATAAATTCTCTCCTCCCTTATCTTTCTACTTTAAGAAGTATTCACCAGATGCCTTTTCCTTATCGTGAGAATATATAGATGGAAGATACATTTTTTAATTCAGCCAGAAAAAAAATAAGCAGGAGAGGCTGAAATGTATTTTTTCCTGATCAAATCCACCATCTGACCCTCAGATCCTGGGAATCTCAATTAACAAGCTTTATCTTGACAGTACAAAGTCACTAAAAAGCGAGAGCAATGTTGGGATGTTTTTGAGATGTTGCCAACATGCATATTCACACTTCAACTCTCTTTTTCTGCTCCTATTACTATTGGGTTCTTGTTTTTTTTAAGTAAAATTAAAAATCTAGCTTGAAAATCAGTGTCTCCTGTTTGTGTACTCAATAGACAAACTAAAAAAGCAGACACTAAAAAAACCCTCTCCAAATCGAATGCAACAAAAACTATAAACAGGAGTAATTAATCACATATGTGTTCAACCTGGAAGGCACTTTTGACTCAAAATTGCTCTGATACCCATTCTTTTAGGGCTCTGACTGTAGGATTTGCCTCCTCGTGCTGAAAGAAACCTGGAGCATGTGGTGGAAAAGTTTGAATTAGCAACGATGCCATTTTCAGTTAATAAGATCTCTCAGTTTCCAATAACTGGAAGCTCTCAGATTCCTTCAGTCCTGCCACTCTCAGTGATGGAGATACTTAATCAGCCACTCAGAAAAAGCTCCCATTTTCTGTCTAATAAGACATAAAGAAACCCTTTCAGTTAGTAAGTTAGGACTTCTGTGCTACATTTTCTATTTTTCACTCCATTTGTTCAACCTGGAACGTGGAATTGGCTGAGGTGGCTGGCCTCGCCTGCAGGGATAGACTTGCAGTCTTAAATTGCACATGCTCTTTGCTGTGGTAGGTTGGGTTGAGGTTTTATGTGTGAAAGTAACTCTCCATGTTTCATTTATTATTTTATCACCTTTTCCTGTTTGAAATTGCCAGTATTACGCTGAGACCACCGAGAAACTGAGATGCCAAAATACAGTTTTCTAAAAGCATCAACTGAAATGCTTCCACAGGGTCTTGTAGCCATTAACAGAAATTAGTTGTGATTCTTACAGAGTTATCAGCTTTCATGATACTCACCAGGGGAGCCTCAGGTTGGGCATCAGGAGGAATTTCTTCCTGGAAAGGGTGGGCAGGCCTTGGAAGGGGCTGCCCACGGAGGTGTTGGAGTCCCCATCCCTGGAGGTGTCCAAGGAATGACTGGAGGTGGCACTCAGTGCTCTGGGCTGGTGACAAGGTGGGGGTCAGGCACAAGTTGGATTCGATGGCCTTGGAGGCCTTTTCCACTCTCAATGATTCTGTGATTCTACTTGGCTGCTCACTTGATATTTTTGATAAAGCATAAAGATGAATTATAAAATTTAAGAATGAAATGGAGAAGATGTGGATTGGGACAAGGTGATGTCAGCTTTGCTATCCAAGGAGAGGAAAGAATTACCTGGATTTCCCTGTAACGCTGTGATTGCAATCGGCACCCAGTGCTAAGGAGGGATTATACATGAGACAAGAGCATGTTTGCACCATAAAATCATATAATACTCACAAAAAGGAGTAGCTAATAAAGAAAAAATTATGGAAGCAAAGAGAAGAAAACGCAGTCACAACATTTCTTTTCAGTTTAAGTCAGATCCAATGTTTTCCTGCATCTGTCCACGGCTGTGAGACCTTATGGCACTGGGGTAGAGCCCAGATAGGGCTGAGAGCTGCTCAAAGTACTTGTTATCCACAAGGTCTAATTACACTGATATTTTGGTCATAGCATAGAGTGTGCTGCTTTCAATGACCCTTTCAGGTTGTACTGGGAAAAGGTCAAAGCCTTCCTTTTAAAGAACACTCCGAGTTCTGTTTCTGTGTTGTTTGGGTCCCTTTCATTGGATTGTGTATGGATATAATAACCCTATATCTTGTTTTTAGAATCTGATAAAGACTAGCAAAAAAGGCTGTATCCAATGAAATGTTTAATGATCCCTCCAATGTCTTTCCGAGCAGATATCCATGTTTTATTGGGTTCTTCCATTAGCTACCACCAGTGTTTGCAATAATATTGTTGAGATTAAGATCTCTGCCGCATCTTGGAGGTAAATTGTTTATAATCCAAGTAAAACGTCTGGCCTTTTTGGGACAAAAAGGGAAAAACATCATTACCAAGACTGAGGAACAGGTGGTTTGTGAGCAAGGCTGAAGTGCACACCCAGGGCCATGTGGATTTGCAGATCCTGCCAGGAGAACACAAAGCATTTGCATTCTCTGGGAGCTGGAGCTCCGATTTCCATCCCCATTCTTGCACAGAGGCTGCAGTGATGCTGTGCCCCATGCAGAGCTCTGCTGCTGCCACTGCCTTTGCAGAAAATCTTGGGGAATGGCAATCTGTTATTCCCAGGAATTTTTAGCAATTGTATTGTAAATAGCAGTGCATAATTTTTTTGTCATAAAACTTTCAAAAATGAATTTAATTTCAGGTCATGCAATAAACACCAAGTGTGCTCTATACTGATTTCAAAGCTACAAGATTATATATCAATTTTTCAGCATACTGAAATGAGTTTCAAAGTTTATGGGCTTTTGCTCACTTCCATCCAACTTTACTAGGGACAAATATGTGATTTGGAGTGAAAATTACAATGGGATGTTTTTTTCATCATCTCAGTCTTCAAATGAAAAGCAAATGTGGTTATTGCAGGTAATGTTACTGACTCAGGGAATAGTCATTGTGGGAACTGGAGCAAAAATGGAGCCATAGCACCCCCCCATAAACCTTCCTGGCTAATTTGCTCATTGCTCCGGTCACAGCACAGCTGTGTGGGAATTCTTGGCACCTAGGAGCACTCCATTTTCATTCCATCTCAACATTCAAGAGCAGAAATCTTTTTAAGGCAGTCCTGCAGTACTCATTTAGAGTTAATAACCAATCCTCCTGGGGCCTGGCGTTGTGGGGAGAGGGAGAACGCCGTGCTTTAGTGGTGCAGCTGTAGTGCTATAAAGAGCACATAAAAAGAATAAATCTATAGCATCACTTTTCCTTCTGCTGGAAATAAATAGCAATACATGCTACTTCTTTGGGTTGAGTAGAGAACAGCATTAAAGAGTAGCACCACACTATTTTTATATGCTGCTGGAGAGGGTGATGGGTTGGAAAAGTCAGGATTCAGGAGCAGTGATGAGTGCTGAAGGCAACAGGATAAATGGAAATCTTCACCCTTTTTTTTTTTTTTACCTTAACTAAAGCGTGAAAGTCCTCCACTCCTTCCTCTTGGAAGTGGCTTGTAATTTCTTAATTTAAAAAAAATTAAATTTATCTTTTTTAGGCCCCTACAACAAAAGACAGCTAGACTAAGAAACTCGTACCTCAGGGAAGAAGAGAAAAGTGGCCTTGATTTTTGCTGTAAACTTTGGAGCAGACTATTTTTAATCATAAAATAATGTCTACATATTTAGTTACGACTAACATTTTGTCCTTGTCTAAACACCAGTATTTTTTAGAGAATTATGCAAAATATATTTTTTTTAGAGCAAAGGGCATTAAAAAAATTTCCTCCTGCATTTCCTTTTCCGTTGAAGGTTGTATAGAGAACTATATTGTATGTTTTTATACGATATAAGACATGTGTAAACCTGGACCTGTTTGCAAACAGGTCTGACTTCCAATGTGTGTACAGAACTTCAGGTCATGTCCTCAAGTTTATTCTTCTTTTTTGAAAGTCTAAAGGTCCCATTTCCTTGGTTTTCTTACAGTTTTCTCTTATATTTAATTACTGATTTCTTTAGAAAGTAGAAAAAGGACCACTCAGATTAGCAGCCATACTTTTTTCATCAGTGAAAGAATAGCTTGGCAATATCCTTAATTTTCTAGTAAGGAGAGCAAAGTGGTTCCATAGCAACAAAATTTAAATTCTTATAATTTGGGTTTGGTTTTTTTTTCAAATCTGCCTTGGCAGAACTGCATTGACAATGCTAATTTAGGGGGTTGATATGTCTATAGTTTCTAAGGTTTTCAAGACTCAAGGTTTTGACTCTATATTGAGTAAAGGTTGACAGGTCCATTACAGCTCTGGACATAGAAGAACTAAAAATAAGACTGGATAAATGTTATGTCTTGTGTGTTTCATGGAATCACAGAATATCCTGAGTGAGAAGGGACCCAGAAGGATCATGGAGTCCAACCCCTGGCCCTGCAGAGACACCCCAACAATCCCCCCCTGTGCATCCCTGGGAGTGTTGTCCAAATGCTCCTGGAGCTCTGGCAGCCTTGGGGCCGTGCCCGTTCTCTGTTCAGTGCCTCAGCACCCTCTGGGGGAAGAACTCTTCCCTGATCTCCAGCCTGACCCTCCCCTGGCACAGCTCCAGCCATTCCCATTGACATGGTGTTAATTAAATCAAGATCCATTGCTGAATGAAGGATCCTTTGTAAGAGTTGTTATTTTTTGTTAATTATTTAATGTTCAGTAACACTCAAACGTTCCAACCTCTGAGAGCATTTTAAAATACAATTCACATTAAGTGCTTTCCAAGTTTCCTTAAAATATAAGCCATTCCCATGAGATTCAACCTCCTTACGTACTGAAGAGCTTCGATCTTTTTTCCTTAACCTCTTTGTGATATGCAGTAACCCAAGTCTATTGCCTTTGTTTTAGAGATAATAGGTTTCGCTTAAAAGAGATCATGCCCTCTGCCAAAGGGCTAAAAAGAGAAAAAGGGCTCTGAAGTACATTGGCATTGAAATCTTAGATGGAAAAATTCTATATGTTCTTCCCTAAATCAAATCTTTGCCTATGAATCTGGCAGATCTATTTTAAATATCTAAAAATGGTAGAGCTTTATGTTTGTTAACCACATGCAGTCTCAGGCCATCCATTTCAATCAAGCCTTGAGTGATGAGGACTAACAAACCATTAAATTTGAAAGAAACTCATTGAATGCATTTTACAGAGGTTTCAGAGAAAACAGATTTTGGTGGCTTCTGTAGTGTAACAGGTTATCAATTAAGTCCTCCAAGGAACCACCCTGAAATATCTGCTGTTCAGTCTTCATTCACTGGGAAGAAATCCTTTCCTGAGGGTGGGGAGGCCCTGGCACAGGGTGCCCAGAGAAGCTGTGGCTGCCCCTGGATCCCTGGAAGTGTCCAAGTCCAGGCTGGATGGGGCTTGGAGCACCCTGGGCTAGTGGGAGGTGTCTCTGCCCATGGCACAGGATGAGCTTTAAGGTTCTTTCCACCCCAAACAGTTCCATTCCTCCATGATAGCTCTAGAATAAAAGCTACTATGGTTTTGACAAGAAAGGACCAAATTAAGCTGCTTTGTTCTGCATACACATGAACTTTCCAAAAGCCAAGAGTGGCTCAGTGCTTGAGAGTAGACAATCAGGCGTCCTTGTTCAGGATTGCAGGCTGCACCCACATAATTCTGTTTTCTGACTTAAGTTCTACCAGTATTTTCTAAGCTTTTGCAATCAGAAAGATGTAGTTTATTTAGCTACAGAAAATTCATTTAAAAAAATAATTTACATCAATCTAAACCGCTTGAGCCACTTCTGTGGCACT